>JACEFO010002095.1:0-567353 GCA_015342445.1 Digitaria exilis | reverse complement strand
GTCACATTTTTTAGTGGGACGAAAGACTAAAAAAACTTATCGAATACTAAACATGTCCCGAAAGAAAAACCCAGGCCATGCTCTTCGGTGCACAGTAACAAGACGAGCGGCAGTAGATGCAGTCGCAGCACGTCTCGTTGTTATGATGGATCGGCGATCCGAGTTCGCTCGCTCTAGTGCTTGCCAGCTGCGTAAACACGCAGCTGTCACGGATGAGTGAAGGCGGCAACCTGTCACGCTCAACCCAACTCGCACCAGCTAGTTATTGATTCCAAAGTGAAGGAGCTGCTCATCTGCAAATAAACAGCGCGCACTCGCGACACTTCAAATTAACTGTTAGAAGCGAGATGCAGACAGCTCGGAAACAGGATCGACAGCATTTGAAGGGCGTGAATACAATTGAGCACCCGTATTTACATCAGGCAGGTCTGAGGGGGGCAGAGAGGGCATCTGCCCGGCCTGGTTCCTAGGGCCCACGCATGAGGTTTACAGGCATATTAAATACGTATGAGTCGTTATAATTACGGTTGGGTACTGAATGAGGTTAAACTCTAGTAATATATGTAGAATTTCCTTTTAATTTTTCCTTTAATCATTGATGCATTGACAAAATCTGGAGTATATATTCAATTCCATCATTTTACACAAAGCATTTCATCTAACAAATATTTTTATCCGACCCAGAAAGGGAGATGAGAACTGAGTAGATGATGAGTATAAAGAGTCCCATAGAGAGGATCAAGTTGACATTGTTTTTTAAGTAAGACGTAACTCTGGTGTCATGATAAAATCATGTAGAAATATCAGTTACGATGAGATAATTACACTTTTTATGAACAATTGCAGCTGTTAAGTGAGACTTCTTTAGTATGTAATTACTCTGTTAAAGTGGTCTGGTCTCAGGTTTTAAATTCGTCTGCCCGGGGCCCAGGACGGCACTGAATACATCACGGCCACTCGTTCAGATTTTCAGCTGTGCAACCTGTCAGTCCTGATCACAATAGGCCAGATTCTGGAGATTGCAAACTTGGTACGTTTTATACCATTTTGAACCTCCAGCAATATTTATGAATTGTCAAAGATCTCGCCTTTTCTGATTTGGTTTCTGCAAAGCGAAATCAGGGAACGATTTCAAAGGGCACTAGCGATGCAAGTTGCGACCGCAGGTTGGAGTCTAGAGTGATGAGGTTTCCTAGCGCCAACATTAGGCAATGCTTAAATACAAATGAGTAGTGTGATACGAGTTCTCCTAGGCATTTTACATTTTTGGAACTTTTTTCATCTGACCCACTTCCGCTTATGTTTCTTTGTCTGTGCGAACTTCATATTTGACAATGCACATCTAATATGGTTTATGGGCACCCCAGAGTCCCATCCAAGACTGAAAATCACATTAATGGCCGCAAACTCTCTCAAGACTAACTATGAGGCTATTTCACCCAGTTATCCAAATAAATTTAAAGTAGTATGCAACAAAACTGCTACCCCTTAACTTTCAGAGTTTCAGTGCAATTAAATATCTCTGTAAAAAAAGGCACAGATCATTCTTACAATGACAATTTTCATAGCTATTGATGAGGTTGACATCAGATGATTGAACAAGCAATAAATAACATAAGAATCCACATTTCATTTTAACTATGGAGTCTGGAGGCATACAGCCATACATACACATGCTCAGATGAGAGATGCAGGTGCTACACCATACAAACTGTGCTGGATCCAAAGTAGAATTTGAAACTGCAGTAAGATGATTTTGCACAGACAGACAAAAATGTACATTTAAGACATAACTTTATTCATTTTTACGAGGATACAAAAGATGGATTTACCCCAGCCAGTGTTAATGTGCATCAAAGCTAAAATAGCCATGAAGGAAAGCCATCAGGAATTTCAGCAGATGTTGACTTTTCTGAAAACAGATCGATACATCCGTTCAACTCATCATAGGTTCATAATACAGTCACCAGGAATTTTGGGAAGGATGAAGGTAAAACAATGCTTAATTAGTTATTAGTGTGTTTAACAATGGCCCTAAAGAACACAAGATTAGCTAGTGCTAGAAACAGCTTGCTATGGAGAATATGATGTCTCATTTTCTGGGTACATACACAACATGCAGAACAACGAAAGACAATTGCTACGTAGACTTATGGTGGAAAACATAGCAATGACGAGAAATGAAAATATACTGTTACTAACGGACTGGGCTTGTGAGTCCAGTTATTATTCAAGGTTACACCCTTTGCTTTCAGGACAGAAGTCTGTGCTATACTAATTCATGGCATTGCAAGAAACGAAGGATCATGAAAAAAAAAATCCTATCAAGGAAAGGCGCATAACAGTGTATAGTGCGATGTTTATAATATGATAGAACAAGGAGACTGGTTTCTGATATTTCATAGACATCACTAATAATTAGAAAATAAGATATCATACCAATGCCGGCACATGTACCAACTCTCGAACAACAATGTCAACTAAAACTTCGATTATTTTCAGTACACCAGGGCAAAATCTTTGGACAGCCAATATAGTGAACCAACAAAAAATACAGCTATACTTTCTTAGCAAGAGTCCGCTGTTTTGTGCCATGCTCCACAACCTTCTCTTCGACATGCAGTCCTTTCCTTCGCCTAACGGAATTCATAAGCTTTTTAGCCAAGTTTGGCACAATGCTTGAACCATCTCCATGTTCTTCAAGCTCTTCCTGCGTCTTTGGGGTAAAGATGGGGTCATCGGGAATAGCTTCCAGTGGCTAAGAATGAGCAGAGCACTAGCTGCACCTGCAGTTAAACTCCTAAGTTGATTTGAAAATCCAACGCTTTCAGCCACTGGCAAGTAAGCATGCACTGTGAACAATGAGGTTCCTTCTTGCATCTCTACATCCAGAATCCTTGCTCGCCTCTTACCAAGAACTGCATAAGTTGGATTTAATTGCTCTGATGGTGTGGTCAACTCACACATGTAACATTGCCTCAACAAGCCTTGGATGGTTCTGAAGAACAGCTGCTCGGCATGCTTCTTTAACTGCAGTGATTACTTGACCGCTGAAGATGTTGTATTGATCAGAGTGATTAGCAGCATCAGAGCCGTCGGCAAACAAGTAAGGCTCAATAACAAACGCCAGACCCCACATAGGTTCATCACACAAAGGCCCAGCATTTGTGGCAATCTGGAAACCTGAGACAATGCTGTTCCTTAGTGCCATAGATTCTAGATGCAATGATTCAGGAGCATCTGCTGCTGATTCACCATTATCAAGATTGCTGCTATCTTTTGGCATCAGATTCCCTCACAAACCCCAATCTCTCAGAGACATGAGATCTACCGCTCACAAGAATACCTTGCCTTCCATCTTGGGTGATTACACCTATCACTTGATTTTGTAGCAGCGAGAGAAGGAGATTGGACCGACCTGCCAAGGACCTAGTGACCAGATTCTTTCAAGGTATCCAAGCCATGTCTTTCTATACCTGTCAAGTTTTTCTTTATCCACTTGCTTGGAAATTGCTTCCAAATCACTGTCTATGGCATCAATCATACGCTGCCTAAGCATTGCAGCAGAATCACCATCATCCTGAGAAAGCCTTGGATCCAAGACACCTTCCCTTTTTGCTGCTTTCCCCTCAACTATTCACCAAGCAATTGTTCACTTTCCTCAAGGACCTTAGTTAGAGCATTGGGAAGCCTCAATACCTGAACTCGCACAGTGCATCTCCCATTTGGAGTAGTCCTCTCAGCAAACTCCTGTGCGGATTTCGACCTCTCCACTAAGGCAGCACCTTCTCCTTCAATTGTCTCTTTGAAGGAAACTAGGGGGTCTGAGACCACCAATTTGACCTTTGCAAACCTTTCCTCCAAATCCTTTATGCACCGTTCTAAATGTATCTCACCTGCAGCAGCAAGGACATGCTCACCCCTCTGTGTAACAGTGTACTCCACAAATGGGTCTGCCCGATTAAGAAGTTTGAGCCCTTTAATAAGAGCTCCCAGATCAGTTGGGTTTGAGGGCTCAATTGCAACCTTAAGCATTGGAGATGCCTGGAACATCATACTTGAGAAGGACCAGCAACTCTTGGTGGATGACAATGTGGCGCTCTTCAATATATGCTGCCCAAGGCCCTGGATTGCAACAACATTCCCAGCACCCACACTGGCAACTGGCTTCAGGCCCTGTCCAAGCATCTCATACAAGTATTGCAGCTCCACCTCCTGCACATGCTTCTGCACTTCATCCCCTTTCACTGGATCATACAATGGCGATAACACAAAAACCTTCTGCCCTGCACGAAGGATCCCACTGAAGACCCTCGCAAATGCCATAAAGCACTCCTCTGACTCGCTGGCACCATGGTGATTCAATAGTTCCCCATTCACTCCCTTCAATGGCAGCATCTTATATGGCACTGCAAACATCTTTGACACATAAACTACCACCGGCGCATCCACGGTCACATCACAGGCCTCGACACACTTCCGCACCCTCTCTGCCTCCGCAACAACCTCCGGGCAACCAGCAGCATCTTCTGGTGTAATTTCCCTCTTTGGCATAAGTCTTGCAACCCTGATCCCTTGAGCAGCAACAGGGTCAGGCGTGCACTCCACCACCATATCCATCACAGCATCTGCCAGCGGCAGCCACCGACTCATCACAGACTGCAGCACCACCTTCGGATCTTTGTTCTTCAGCTCCCGTTCCGGAATTTTCAATTGAAAGTTTTCTACCAATTTCTTTACCCGGTTACTCTCACCACCATCCTTCAGCACCAGCTCATACATCTTCCACAAGGCACTCAGCACAAACTCCACGAACATGGGCTGTGGGTCTGCACTCTTGATGGCTTTCTTCCCCACAACCTTCCCTGTCTTCTTATCAAGATATCTCGGACCCCACAATCCTCTCAGGAAGGCGGAGGATTTGACTCCGACCTTTTTGGCGTAGAGGTCAGCGAACTGTTGGGGGCGGAAGCCCCAGCCGTCAAGTGCGCAGGCGAAGACGACATTGCCTTTGAGGGGCTGGAACGTGTCCTCATTGTCATCGTCGTCTTCGAAGTCCTCAGGAAGGTCTTCAGTGGAGGACGAGGTGCTGGTGGAGGGGTTGTCCTCGAGAGCGGAGAGGACGGAGAAGTAGGAGTGCGAGCGCAAAGGCCGAGTAGATGGAGTTGACGTCGGAGACGATGCGGTGGAGGCGCATGTACGCCTCGGCGGGGGTGAGGCTGAGCTCGGTGATGAGGCGGTCGATCTTGTTGAGCACGAGGCAGGGCCGGAGGCGCTCGACGAAGGCCTGGCGCAGCGCGGCGTGCGTCTGGATGTGCACCCCCTCGACGGCGTCGACGAGGATGAGCGCCGAGTCGGAGAGGCGCGCGGCGGAGGACACCTCGGAGCAGAAGTCGATGTGGCCCGGGGAGTCGATGAGGCTGACGCGGTGCCGTCCCGAGAGCGGAGCGCGACGGCGGCGGACTTCATGGTGATGGCCCGGCGCTGCTCCTCGTCCAGGTAGTCCATGAAGCGGAGCCTGCCGGCGAGCTTCGGGTGAAGCAGCCCGTCCCCGCAGGACGCCACCAGGTGGTCAGCCAGCGTGGTCTTGCCGTGGTCCACGTGCGCGAGGATGCATGTGTTGCGGATGCGGCGCGGGTCCCCGCCCGCCGCCGCCGGAGCCGCCTCGTCGGACCTCTCCGCCGCCGCCATTGCCGTGGTGTGTTAGGGTTGTGCTTGGGGAGTTTTGGGTGGGTGGGGGGAAGGAAGACGGAGAGAAGAAGGTTCTGGACTCCGCAAGCGGGTCTGAAGGAACCGAAAAATGGTTTGGGCCGTCCGTTTGAAAATGAGAGGATGAGTTGGGCCGGTCGGGACAGTCCTTTCTTTTTCTGGGTTTCGCTACGTAGAGGTCAAGAAAGCTATTTCGACCGTCGGATCTGCGGTCCAGTAGACCTCCTGCCGTCGAGATTTTGAGGAAGCGAAACCGCGCTGGATTTGTGGCAAGAAAGCATGGAGCAGAAACTTGGCGGCCACGTGTTCTTGGGGTGGAAAAGCAAACCAGAAACTTGGCAGCTACGAAACTTGTTCATGTAGTACATCTCTCGCCAATTCCGGTTCTTTCTCTCTAGCCTGTGTTTAGTTGGGGAAAAAAGTACTTTTTTACTAAAGAAACATGTTATGTGAGGGATGCATAGGAAAGATAAAAAGAAATTTTCTGGGAAACGTGTTATGTGAGGGGGATAAATAGGAAGTAAAAAATACATTTTGCAACTGAACATTTTTCTTCTTTTTGATGAGTTGGGATGAGATCATGAGACAGTACCACTGCGACCTGTTAAGTGGCGGTCCATGCGCCATGGGCAGGTTGCATCAGAAGCGATTGTAGAGTGCACACTTAAATAACCGTACGCTAAGAGAAGATCAAATTCCAAGTAACTAGCCGCGTTTTTATTTTAATCACCATATTATTTGAACTCTGGACAATCATGATCACAAAAGGCAGCATGAACTTCTGTGTAGGATTGTGCCTGTGACCGATATCAGAACTGCACAGATTGTATAGAGGAACACCACCGATATAGAATAAGATATGTTCAACGAGGCATGAATGAATATTATGCCACATAAGAATAACCGAACAATCTATAATAACTCTATATATGCCCTAACCTTGGAGCCAGCAAAACTGACACATTCTACTCCAAATGCGCCATATGCACCAAAGGCAGGGCAGAGACGACTACCATGTGCAACTGATTAAGGGATCAATCCAATGCCAAGTAGGACTACTATCAAGCCGCTAGAATTTCGACGATACAAAATTTGACTAGGGACTGACCAAACCTGAAATGGCTACGAACTATGCAAACCAAGAATCCTCAAATGAGTTCCTATTCTTCTTCCTCTGTCTTTTTTTTTTGGTGTGTGTGTGTGTGTGTGTTGCGTGATGCCTCTTCGTTATCTGTGCACCGAGGCCGAGTAAGAGCTAATTTGAATGCTTGCGGTTGCGAATGTGGAATTGCTTGGGAGGTAATGAAGTGGAGGTAGGAGCAGCTCAGCAGTAGGAGGGAGTAGCCAGGGCCAGCTCGGTGCCCACCACACTGATCACGCCGGCGTCGTTGAAAAGGGTCCTCTTCCCCTCCAGCAGGTTGGCGCCGCAGGCCCCGGGCGACGAGGGCGAGGTGTCCTGCACAGGCCATGATCAATTGAACAAGGATCAGATTGTAGCTGCCTTGATTTGTCGATGACTTTAGATACAGCAATCGAACAGCATGAACAAATATAAGAGGGCCATGCTGCAGAGTGCAGACTGAAGAATCAGAGGACGAGTGGACGACGAAGAGGAGCAAGGATGAAGCAAGTGAACTCACCACATGAAGTCGAGCCAGGCCGGAGAAATGCAGCAGCTTTTGTGGACTGAACCCTGCTGCTGCTGCAGCAGCAGCAGCAGCAGTGCCGAACAGCTTTTGCGGCTGCAGGGGCGACCTCGGGCTGGGCAGGGACAGCTGCAGCATGGTCGCTGCGGCAGTGGCGTAAGAGGAAGCCGCCGAGGGCGGCGTGGAGAAGAGGGCGCCAACCATCAGGTGCTCATCCAGGCCCGACGACGCTGCCGCTGCCACCTCAACTGCTGGGGCTAGCGATGACCGCGGGAGCCCCGGCCCGGCGCTACTGGCGTTGCTGGTGCTGCGAGGGATCCCCGGGCCTGGCGTGGCAGTGGCCGGGCAGCTGCTGCTGGCTCCCTCGCTGATGGTGGTGCCGGACGCCATGCTTGGCCACAGGAACGTGCCCTGTGGCTTGCAGACTCGGAAGCTGCTCTTCTTCCTCGCCGGCCTGTTCGGGACGCCTTGGATGACGGTGCTGTCGGCCCGCGAGGTCATCTGGTCACTGGAAGCAAGGTACACTGCCGTGCGGGGAGCATCTTCTTGATTTTCATCACTGGGACTGGGAGCTAATCCCAGCTGACGAGCTGTTTCTGTCTTCAGTGCTAGCACTAATTGATCCTGCACCATCCAGTTGGCACTGTTACTTGTGCTCATGGATAATGCCAGATATACATTTGCACAGGCTGAGCATAATGAACAAACAGAGTACATTGCCACGCAAAGAAGCTACCTTGAAAGAAAGGAAGGAGCTGGAGAGAGAGTTAATCCGATCCTCTAACTTATCATTCTTGTCAGCTACATGCTCGTACTTCTCCTGAAATTGGACAAAGTGAGTCCAATAACTTTATTCAGAGCGGCACAAAAGCTAAGAGAGCAGAATGTGCAGAGAACTGGACCTAGAAAGTATCCAAGCTTAATTACATGTAACAGTGCAAAAGATGTTATATGTGCAGAATGTGCAGAGAACTGGACCTAGAAAGTATCCAAGCTTAATTATATTGTCAGGGCTGCATGCATGGATGTACCTTGAAGGATAACACCTCTTTCTCCAGTATACCATTCATCTGAACCACATTCTCGCACATGTCCTGAAAAATAAAAAGCAAGATCGTTTCTGTAAATGCAGCTAGCGAAGTCACTGCTTCACTGTGAAGTATTCCAGGCATCTACTGAAAGTTTCAAACAGGATCAGCAATGTGGACCACTAAAAATAAATTAGCAGGCATGGTGTCTCAGTTTTAATTTGGGAAAAGTCCGGTTTTCCCTCTCTAACTATAGGAAAAGTCCGATTTTCAACACGTAACTATGAAACCGGACACAAAAAGCCATCCAACTATCAAAACCGTGCAAATTTAACCTTTTGAGTGGTTTCAAAGGTGTTTTCTGTTTTAAAAAATTATTTAAAAATAATTTAATCTAACTAATTAATTTTAAGTAAAAAAGATACGAAACTTGTGCCAACTGTTTTTTTAATATAAACTATATGTTGGTACAACATTTGAAGTTATTTGGATTTTATTTATTTCTATTCCTAGTCATTATTTAAAAATAATAATACACTATGAACATAAACAAATAATACCCAAATAACTTTACATGGCATATCAATAGGTAGGTTGCATCTTTACAAATCTTTTGGCATCGGTTTTTTAGTTACGAATTTTGTAGTTTAAACATGATTATTTATTTTTGCATAAAATGAAAAACCACCTTTGAAACCACTCAAAGGGCCAAATTTGCACGGTTTTGATAGCTGGAGGGTCATTTGTGTCTGGTTTTGTAGTTGCAGGTTGAAAATCAGACTTTTGTTATAGTTGAAAGGTGTAAATCGGACTTTTCCCTTTCAATTTTGTTTGAAATCAACTGCCAGATCTTTTTTCATGCAGAGAAAGTTTACTGCATTCATGTACCTTCAAAGAGAACACCTGCTTCTCTAGCTTTTCGTTAGCCCTCACAACACTGTGGTACTTCTCCTGAAAACAGATTGTATAACTTCCATAAGTGCATTCAAAATGGGCATACAAAAACATGTTTTTGCTAGTTTTTCAGTAGAAAGCAGAAGTGGGGAGAGAGAATGCAGTTTCAACTTTTCATGTTTGTCAGATCAAGGACAGCAGTCTATCCTGTCTTCAGAATTTCAGAGACTGGAAAGATAGTTGATTGCAACCATATGGAAACATCAGATTCTGAACCAAGATTAGCGCTGTAGCACTAAAAAACTTATCTATAGCAAAACTTGTCCAAATTCACACTTTTCACCACAGAAAACACCAACTTACCACCAATTTGCACCAACTTGCCACCAACTTTTGGAACTAAACAAGGCCTTAGCAAACATCAGAAACTTGGCGAATGCTGTAAGTCCCTATTTTTTTTCTGAATGTGGACGAAAATGCATATCCTGATATGCGGAAACTTGCACATCAATGGAATTATATATCTTGCTCAGTTCTTAATCAGAAGAAACAGCAAAATGCCATTGAAAAGTAAAGGGGACAACAATATAAGTGAGGATTGACTATTTGAGAAGAAATCGAGCTGATCTTTTGCATACCTTCAATGAACAGTAAGCTCTTTCTGCATCGAAGTCCCCATCCTTGCTCATTAGCTGCTCCATTTGCCTGCGCACACCAAAACAGAAAGTCATACTTAGCAATTAGCATAAAATTGGGAAGAGATCCCACTCTATGTAGGGACTTAATCAACAATGGACAATGGTGTTGCAACAGAACTTCAGAGTGCAGAAGAGACAGAAGGAGCAAAAAAGCTATACCTTTTTACGCCATTGACCTCCTCGGTGAGTTCCTCAACGTGCCTCTTGACTAGTAGGTCGCCGGCAACAAGGGAGACGTCGTCACCTGGCTTCCATCCCGGTGGCGGCACCCAGTATGGATCAGACACACCGGCCTGTCGCCGCACCTCAGCAAGCTCGGCCGGCTCCAGCCAGTACTCCATCGCACCATCCGCGTTGTGCCGGCGACGGAATCGGTGAGCGCTGCCTTCTGGCACCCGCCCGGCCATGTGCTTGAGCAGGTGGTCAAGGAGTCCGGTGTCGCCGATGTGCTTACGGGCTTCCTCCCGCAGCACCTGCCGCATCACCGGCGCGCCGGAGCGGGCGCCCCGGGAGCGCATGATGTCGAGCAGGCTTCTCTCTGCTGCGGCGTAGCGCTCGGCAGACCACCGGTCCTTACCGTGTCGAGGGTCGCCGTCCTTGGACTCCACGGTGCGCTTCTTCTCCTTCTTCGAACTCTTTTTGCTGCCGCCCTGAACCTTGTGATTCGTCTTGCCCTCGTCTCTGCGCTTGTTCTTGCTGCTTCCTTCTGCCTCTCGCTTCCTCTTACAGTTTCTTTCGCTCCTCTTAACTTCCAACGTGGCTGGACGCTGTTGGTCCTCTCTGACGCTGACCTCTGTGACGTAACCATCGACACCAGCTTCCTTGGGAGCTTCATCACGATGCCGGCCAATGTACCTGACACGACGCCTCATGCCCCACCCGGCGCCATCGCACTTCAAGGTGGTGAGCAGGCAGGAGTCGGCTACCGGCGCCATCTTAGCCGCCGGTGGAGCGGGCGGCGGTGGAGGCGGTGGCGCCTGCCGGGACGCGGCGAAGTCATAAAGACCGGGCTTCACGAGCCAGAAGCTGTCCTGGTGCACCTCGTCATCGACCTCCTCCTCAGCCACCTGGCGCCGCAATATGCGCGCGGCGTGGTTGCTGCTCATGACAAAGCGCTCGTCGAACTCCGGCACGGTGCCGGACGTCGGGTAGGAGGAGAAAAAACTGCGCAGCGCCTGGAGGGACGGGAATTTCACCGTGACGTCCAGGTTCGTGCACTCGGTCACCTACACACAGATAAATCAGATATCAGAAACAAAACCAGACCATTCCAAAACAGATCAAGAAATGGACATCAGCATTTGAATCCCAGAAAGAAAAGCATCACCTTTACCACCCGTATGGACTTCAGATGGATTGGGGATTTGGGGGGCAACTTCTCGTGGTCGATTTCGTAGAAGGCTCCTGATGGGACGAGATCAGTTCACACGAGTCAGGTGAGTGTGGCCTAAGGAATAATATGTGTGTGGCAGTGTTGCATCGTAGTATTGCCCTGCCGTGTGCTTACCAGCGTGGTAAGTGGGGCTGTCGTAGAAGGTCAGGCTCTGTCTGCTCAGGGGCGACATGGGTTGGATCCTGGAGTCGTGGTTGGCACAATCCTGTCCATCCTTGCCATTTCTGCTGCTGTGGCTATGGCTACTGGTCTTCTTTTTGAAGTAGTACTTGCTGACCTGTGGCTTCTTATGTGCAATGGTCACAGAAACAACTGGTGAGGCGTGTATGATTTGTGGGGAGAGAAAAAGGGAAGACTGAAATGGTAAAGCTTTGGGGGTGAACGCGTGCAGTGTGACATTGGAAAACAGAGCCTCGTGTAAGAGAGATAGCAATCAACACCGTAGTACTATTTAACACCACACTACAATAAACCACCAGAAGTAATTAAAAGCGACTATACAGAAAGGGAGCACTTTTTTTTTTTTCTATTTCCAGAAGACAACCTGAAAAATTGAATCTACTTTTTAACATGCAAAAATTTGTTTGCCTAATTTGAGCCATGTGCAAGTTTGTGTACATCTCCTGATATCCTTATATGATTTTTTAAAAAAAATATATATCTATATACTCACACCAAAAATATGTATCTAGAGAATTATCAAAGTAAACTTGAAATGTTTTCGTGCAGACATGTGAATTACTGACAGTGGCACACTGTACAACTATCCGGTACTTTATCCAGGACAAACTCTATATGATTATGCATTTATGCTAATTGCTTGAATTGATTCAGACAAATCAATATACAACACTCATCCATTAATAAAATCATGAAACTAACTAGTGACTTGTCGAACTATATACTATGGTTTTATCTCCTAATGACAATTGTTCAGAGAATATACATTTTAATTTCCATTTGATGTGGTAATTTTAACAATGTTACGTGTGCATGCAGAATGTCAAGTGATTAATTGCATATGATTCACAAATATACAGATGCATCGTCCATTGACCAACCAGACTGTAAAAAGTAATAGATGCCCAATAGCGCTGTGATGTTTAGTTTGGCAACTTCGTACTTAACAGCGTGGAGTTATGTTTCCTCATCAGCGACAACGTCCATAATTAAACAAACTACAAAATACTAATAGCTGTTCCACGTATATCCACATGATTTCTAGCATCCAGTCGCTCTCACGAGAATAACTACAGTAGTTAAACTACTCCTACAAAAGTGGAATTACACCATTCCAGATTAAATTCCACAAATTAAACATGCTGTAATAAATGAACTCAGCAAATTTAATTAACAAGGCTCCCATGGAGAATACTAGATCAATAGTAGCTGATTGAACACTTTTGGCAACCTCTCTTTTTTCACATTACCAAGCTGATTAACCTAGCAACTCTGCAGTTCAAATTTCAGGGAAAAAACCACTTAACAAGTACTACTGCGTATCTAGCAAGAGCATCAAAGTATATGTTGACCGCATCTCAGCGACACATCCGGCCGAATCACCCAAAAAGCAAAAGCAGCACACATAACGGACAGTAGCAGTAGATAAATGGAAAGACAAACAGATCAGCGCCCAGATAACAGCAAGCATGCAAAAAGTAATCGAACTGGCAAAAGTCGCTGTATCTACGGGTACTGGCACGACGTATGTACCGGTGAATTCTGCAGATCATGGGCCGCGAGCGCAGGAGCCGCCTGCAACGTCTCTGCGTCCATCCGCATCCCCCGGCCGTCAGAGCTTTATCTCCTGAAAAGCAATCCATAGATCGAATCAGCAGAGGTTAATTGAAAAGGCAAACACCGAGTTAAAAGAAGAATTACAGAACTAGCTGATCTCATGGCCGGACGGAAACTTTCGTTCGTTGAGATGAGAAGAATTTGAGAGACCCACCCAACCAAACTAAATGCACTGACTCACAGAAAATTATACGAACTAAAACAAGCACTGCATTCGGCCTTTTTTACGCTCAAACTGGTGGTCTAGAAATAAATTCGAAAAAATTGTTGTTAGAAAATGCTGGTTGCAGCAGCACGTAAAGGACGGGGAAAATCACCGAATTACCAAACTGAGATCGAAAGTTGCAACCGAGAGAGAGAGAGATCTGACTCGTCTCGTCTAGCGCATGATACTGCCTAACCGCAGCAGCTTCTGCTGCTACCCCCGCACGGCCGCACGGACCAAAAGAAAGAGCGGCGGCCTCGGAAAGCAGTGACAACTGACAAGGCCGAGATCGGAAAGGAAAAACTCGCTGCTTTTGCGGTGCCAGGGAATCGCGCAGCGCGGTACGAGAAGTGGTCCGCCTGCGCGGCTTCCTCCTGCCTGCAGCCTCACGGGCAAAAAAACCAAACCAACACCAGCACCCAAGAGACGATCACGTAGGAGAAAACAGCAAAAGGAATCCCAGTGCTTTTCCCTCATCAAACAGCCAGAACAACCACTCGCGCCTCCCCGAGATCGAAACGAACCACTGAACCAGATGGCGCAGATCAAAACGAAGAACGAAGAGACCATCAGATCAACACGGGGTGCACGAGCACCACTGCCGCACAAGGCAGAACAACACCAAGCATGCGTGCGTGATCAGCCACTCACCTGCAGTGTTTTTACTCGCTGCTGGTGATGCTTAATTAACCAACCCCTAACACGCTTGCCGCTGCTGCTTATGAGATCGGGGTGGGACTGAAACTAAACAAATTTAGGCCGAAATGTGGCGAGGAAGAATTAGATACAGGAGGAGGGGAGAGATTAAATCAAAGGAATTGGGTGGTAAAAGCTTCTAATCTACTACTGGCAACTCGGATCGATCGGCTAGGGGATCGATCCCAAAAGGTGGGAGCTTTGTGGAGGCGAGCTAGTTCATGGCTGGGGCTTTGGGGGTTCGGGTCGGGAGGTGGGGCGCTCTAGGGTTTCGCTCTGGTGGTAGTGGTCGATCGGGGCTCGGCTTCCTTCCTCCGCCCCCGGCCTCACCTCGCCGAGCGCCACGCCCCCGTGCCGGCCATTAAATAGTGGCGTGGAGGAGAATCCTTTCTTGAGAGAGAGAAAACTCGAGAGCAAGTGGGCAGTGGCATGCATGCGACGGTGTGATGCCGTTGCGGAGAGAGAAGCCGCTGCAGCGTGACGGAACGGAACGGCCGCCCCGGGTTGGGCAGCTAGTCTGCCGGGAGTCCAAGTCGATGACATGTGGGCCATCTCTTCAACCGGGACCCACCTGTCTGTGACAGCGCTACTGGACCGACCGAATGCTCGGTGTGTGCGGCGGGGGCCGGGGGGCTGTGCTCGGGACGACCGCGTGGGCCCAGGGTGTCAGCGACGGTGCGGAGCGCGCGAAGGAATTTCGCGAAGCATCTGAGCTGGCCATGGCGCGCCGGGGAGAGCCGTAGAGAAAGATACAGTAGATCTTTTTCCTGCGCTGCGTGAATCGGTGTGTGTGTGATGATGAGGCGGAGAGAGCAGTAAATGTGATCGCACCACTTGCACGTACTGCCTCTGCCGCACCCGCGGTGCAGCGTTGACATGCTCGACCTCTCGCAAGCGCGCCCGTGCCGGGGTTCGCTTCGCCCAGTCCAGCTAGCAAAAGCAACCGTGTGCGTGTGTGGAGGAGGGGATTTCTCTGGCCACTCTCTCGGTCTCTCCTGCCCCTCTCTACGATTCGATCTGTACGCACAAGAGACCGCGAGAGAGTCCTTTTGGTGCTCCCCTTCCCGCTGTAATTTTCTACCCCCTCCCTCTCCATCATGTGTGGTGAGAAATGCAAAACAATCCTACTTTTAGTTTTGCTTGATCATCACAATTCACACACGCAGCGCAGGCACGCACTTGGGTGTCAGATCAGATGGCTTCACAGCGTAGCGCACGAACGCACCGCGGCCGCGGAGAGGCGTGCGGTGCGGTGATGACTGACGAGACAGTGAGATGCCGTTGGTATGCCGCCTCCCGTACGTACATGCACAGCACAGCCCCCCACTCGTGCCAAGGCCAAGGTGCATATATATACAGTTGTGTTGCCAAGGAAATAAGGGGCGCCAGAAATGGCTTCTGTATTTTTGTGAGTATTGCATTGAGATCATTGGGATAATTATACTTACTTTTGTTTTTCTTGAAAAAACATTCGCCCGTTGGTTTTAACTTTTAACAGTGCCTCTACTTTTTCTGTAAGCATATCAACACCAGGAGCCGCAACACCTAGGACCTGCTAGATTCTGGGACCAAACGATCTCGTCATAACATTAGGGTCATCATGCACACGACATGCATGATCATATATCACAAAAAGGTTATCACTCGGAGGCTTCAACTAGATGTATTGGTAAGTATGAAGACTGGATTCATGCGCATAGAAGGGATTGAAGACTGCAGGGGGCACGGACAATTTTGCAATGACTTTTGATAACGCAACTCCATGGACAACTGATTAATTGCTTCATGGTTTTATTTGGATTATTTAGCGCACTGACCATATTTACACTTGATTTTAATTCGAACTATGTATTTGATTTTTTTCAATATAGAGTTCCAATATGTTTTTTGAAAGACCCGGCATTATGTCCGACATTCATTGATAAGGGAGATAGTACAATTTTACCGCAAAATAAATTGTGCAAGGTGCGCAAAAGAAAAAAAAGACTGCCAGTTGGGGCGGAACATGGGCTAAACTCGAGCAGCGCTAGCCCAGGCCCAGCGCAGGAGATAAATGATTTCGTTGCTGCCGCCCAAGACATCCTGATCCTGCTGCTATCCTCCTCCCGCCGATCCAACCGAGAGGAACTCGAAATGGAGGAACGCCGCCCTGAGGGCTGAGGCTGTCGGCTTCGTCTTCCACGACCCCAACGTCCACCCGCTACCGCGCCCTTCAATGCCCACGGAGGCCGACGGATCCGCCGCTTCTTCGCCCCGCTGCGCTGCGCCACCGGGCGGAGCGCGTCCTCCGGGTGCCGCCAGCGAGAGGCGCGCGTCCACGAGGCCTGCGCCGCCCACTAGGCGTCGTGCGCGACCCGGACACTGGGGAGCTCCTCCGCCTCGTCATGGAGTGCGTCGAGGGCCCAACCATCGACAGATTCCTGAGCGATCAGCGCCGCCGCGGACGCCTGCCGCTCCCGGAGGCCACGGTGCGCGCCGTCATGTGGCAGGCTGGCGGCTGCTGACGGGCACCGAGAACATGCACGAGAAGCACATCGCTCACCGCGACATCAAGCCGGAGAAGATCCTCATCAGCGACCATGGAAGGACCGTCAAGACCTGCAACTTTGGTCTCGTCATGTCCATGCCCGAGGCGCCGCCGTACGAGCCGGGCGCCAGCTCCCTGTGGTACATGGCTTCCGAGCTGCTGCTGGAGAAGGCGGACTACGGCGTGGTCGTCGATGCCTGGCAGCGTCATGGCCGAGCTCATCAACGGGAAGGTGCTGGCCGCGACGAGGAAGGACAGCTCCGCGAGATCTTCGACGTGGCCGTGATTCTTGTCCACGCCGTTCTGACGTGCAACCCCAACTAGTGCCTCACGGCTTACGCCAAGGTCGACGCCCTAACGCCCTGGAACTGTGCCGGAAAGAAGAAGTGGTGCCATCGGCGTTGGCTCAGGAGTTGCTCGTGGTTCCTGGGGTTCCTTGTGTCTGATTTGACAACTTGAGAGTGTCCGTAGTTTTGATTTGTGTATGAATGCAAAGATGATATCGAATCAGAGAAAATTTGCATGATGATACCTTGTGCCTCATCTAATACTATCAGATTCTTTGGTGATGGACTGATGGTGCCTGCTGCCAAGCAAATCTGTGGCCTTAATGAACACTGGATTCAGACACCTGAAAATCGATGCCTACATTAAAATATGAAGACTCTGAACTCAATTTTTTCGTCACAGATTTCTGACTCATCTCCTGTGATGTTCAAATGCATGAAATTGCTAGATAATGTCGAATTTCAGTTGCATGTGTTCCACAGTGATTAGTGTTATTGACATTAAACGTCTGTTTTCATGATTTGCATTGGTCCAGACATAGCTTCGATTTAGCCGCTCTTTCTTGAAGAGAGGCTGCAACGTTGATTCTTGTTTTTGACAAAGTTGTATTCCGGAATGCTGATGGAGAGCTGCTAGGTACCGAATACTAGTTGGAATACGTCTGAAAATAGAACTTAGTTCCATCTTTATGAGGATCTGGCTACCCATGTTCAGAGGTTTCCGTTCAGAGATGGATGCCCCGGTGAACGCCGTGCAAGGTCACGTGCTAGCTGATACTGGCGCCGGCGTTATCAAACCTCTAGACGGGAACAAAATCTTGCTCTTGAGGGGGCCACGTGCAGTGACAGAGTTCGTCAGGCGCTAGCGCGAAGCACATCAGATGCGTCGCGGGCACGTAGGCACCCGCGTCCTCATCACGCGGCCAAGCACTCTCTGTTGCCGGATGCCGGCGTCGGATTCAGTTTTTCGACTCCAACTCAGCTTCCGCTCTCGCATGGCATCCTGGCTTCCTGAGCATCGTCGTCGCCTGTCGGAATCGGACTCACTCCGCCGTATATAGTTGCCGCATCAGCCCTCGGCATGGTACGCATCGCCACCAGCATTCCCTCCTCCCTCGCCTCCCTTCCCTCCGCTCGTCACGATGGCCGCCGCCGGCGTCGCTCGCCACCACGCCGCCCCGCAGCCGACGCGCAAGAGGATGCGCGTCGCAATGGGCACCACGGACGACTACGAGGAGGAGGAGGGCAGCTTCCTGGGAGAGGGAGGATTCGGCAACGTCGTCAGGGCGCGCCACCGTGCCACCGGCCAGCCCGTCGCCATCAAGCGCCTCCGCGCCGGCGAAGACCAGACAGCTCTGCTCCGGGAGTCGCTCTTCCTCAAGGCAGCGTCCGCGAGGAACCCGTTCGTCGTCGGCTCCCAAGGCCTCGCGCGCAACCCGTCCACCTTGGAGCTCTGCCTCGTCATGGAGTGCGGCGGCACCAGCCTCGACGACGCCCTGCGCGTGACCCCGCCGCTGTCCGAGGCCACCGTGCGCGCCGCCATGTGGCAGCTCCTGACGGGGGCCAAGAAGATGCACGACGCACACATCATGCACCGCGACATCAAGCCGGAGAACATCCTCGTCGGCGACGACGACCAAGTCCTCAGGTGAATGACAGACGGGGGCCACTATAGCCGTACCCCACATTTCAGCGTCTCCAATCCAGTCGGCTAGCGTGCCGTACACATGTCTCCGTGCGCACCGCCTATCCCACAACAGCGGACTAGAACCGTCCAGACCCGCGGAATGCAATGCAGTTTTCTGCCACCTTCTCGGTCCCGCCGTTTGCTCCTCTCGAGAGCTCCTGCACCCGGTCCATGCTCCCTACGCCTCTCGGTCTCCGCACGGATCTAACGGTAGGGCCTCACGGGACCCGTGGACCGGGTCCACGTGGTGCATGTCTCGCTCACGCCGTCTGCGTGGCCGAGGAGACACGGACACCTGGAGCCTCGGAGGCTCAAGGCCGTTATCTGGGCCGTCCCCACCCGTCCGTCCGCTCCAATCCATTCCCCAATTCAGCAGCAGCGGGAGCACGAGCGAAAGCGCCTTTGCGAATTCCGACAGCGAGAGCGGGAAGGGGAAACTCGAAACCACGGCGAGCGGCATGGCCACCGGCGAGGAGCAGCACGCGGCGGCGGTGGAGGAGACGCCGGAGAAGAAGGAGGCCGGCATAACCGAGCTCCCCGCGCCCTCCGGCTGGACGAAGAAGGTTCGCCCTCACTGGCCCGCGGCTCGGCCGGCTTTCCCCCTTTCAATTTCCTCGCGTCCTCTCTGCTCGCAGGTTGCTTCGGCCTCGAGGGTCGCGGTCCGGAGGGCTGCGAGGGCGTGTTAGCGCTCGGATCCGGTGGTCTCGGGCTCGGTCTCTACGAATTGGCTCCGGTTTGCGTGCACGAGCGGTTGGGGTCGGGGAGTCGGGTTCTAGGGTTTGCGAGCTCGATTGAAGCTTGATTCGTGACGTTTGTGGGACGTCTGTTGATTTACGGAGTCTAAAGCTATATGCGCGCTAGGTTAAAGGTTTTGGAGCTTAATTTCGAGCTCTTCGTTCGTGGCTCGCTATTGGTTTGAAACTTTAGCGTAAAACCGGCCGGTTCCCGCGGGAACCGGTCAAACCGGTCCGGTCCGGTTGCAAAAAACCATGGTTACCGCTCCCAAACCGACACTATAAAACCGCTACCACCTGTTAGCCGGCCGGTTTCACTGGTTACCCGGACCGGTTGTTTCCCTAACAAGAAACGGTCAAACCCCGGTTTTGTGAACCCTGATGACCAGGGCCTCCATGGGATCCGTTCTGGCCATTTTTCAGCTGCGTGGTCTAATTGTTACCTTGGTGTCGTTGGCCATTTTTTTTTGGAAAAACGGGACTTGGACGTGCTAGACTATCTGTATATGTATACTTTTAGAGCGGACTGACTGTATCATGTTCTAGTTGTGTACTGCGTAATATTTCATTAAGGTCCTGAAAATTTGCATGGTGTGTACTGTGTAGTATTTCATTAAGGTCCTGAAAACGTGCATGGTGTGTAGTATTTCATTAAGGGAAAAGAGTACAGACGTGTCCTGAGAGTTAAGTTCCCACCTGTATACTGGCACTCTGACAGGTAGTTGGTGCTACCAATTGATTTTAGCTGCTTGGTGATAACGTGTAGTGTACTAGATTTGGTAAAATTTTAGGTTTTCTAAGCTCGTGTTGCTTAAATATATGACAGATTGTTTCCATTTGGGTGGTGGATTCTTGAGCCTTATTAATGATTGAGTTGGTCTAGCATGCATAAATACTTTGGCGCCCTGTTGATACAGTTCTGTTCTAGAAACTCCCATCTCGACAACCAGAGTTATCATGATGTGCATGTCCAAAACCTTTTTGCTGTGTTGGCTCGCATCAAACAAAGTACGGCAGAAATCATTTTTGTTACTGTTGGGAGCCTTGCTGGTAGGAGGAAACTTTGTGGTGTAAGAGCTGTCGGGCTTAGTAGAAGACGACTGTGAGCGAAGAGCCGACTGGTGGTGGCTTAGTGCTTTAAATCATGGAATCTTGGTGGGGTTTGGATTTGGACAACCACACAAAGGAGTTAAGGAGGTGATCTGGATGGGCAAGTAAATTGCAATATATGTCTTGTGGATCTGTATACTCAACATAATATATAAGAGGTAGACATGTACTCTTAACTACCGTTATATGCACATGTATAGTTGGTGTAAAAATGAGAACGGAGGGTTTCTAGGTTAAGGAAAAAGTTAAGGCAAATCCTATTTTTTGGAGTTTGCTGAATCAGGGAACTACTCCTCTGTGTTGATTACAGAAATTGTCACGATATCGTATTTAAGCCTAGTTGAGCACGGACACCTGCACCTTGTCCCTTATGAATTGCTATGGTCCTTAACAACATCTTGACTAACATTGACATCATTTTGCAAATGGACTTCTAGCCTAGTGGTTAGGAGCTCCGGCTGCACCTCCTAGGTTCCAGGTTCGATTCCCAGTGGGAACGAATTATGGCCTGGGTTAAAAAATCCCCTCGCCTCTCCGTAATCCCAAAGCACGGGTTAAGGCCCAGCCCAGTCGCAGGTAAAGGTGCTAAGCGCCGGCCCGACTCTCACAGGGAACGTGTGGCCCTCGTGTAAGGGACGGAGAGGGGTTCGGGGGTTTCTCGGCCTGTGTGAGAAGGTCTTCTTCTAGTAATGAAACGCTTCGGGGGTGGTCTTACCCCCCGCAGGTCGAGTTTTTAACATTGACATCATTTTTCTCAATTTTAGCTCATTTGGTTCTATCTTTTAACTTTTCCTTGTTGGCATTCTTATAAATAATCTGTATGGAAGCTTGTTGCATGCCTGTTGAGCCCCAAGTTCCACTAAACATGTTCTATATTTGCTTCCGCACAACATGAGGCCATAAGGATAAAATTCAGATTTATTTGCTTCTGCATCTACCGTGAAATTAGGGTAAAATTAAGATACTGGTTGCATCATTTAGCAATCTCGATCCTTCATTTGGTTTTTGTGACACTGATTTTAGGAGCACAGATGTAGTTGATTGCTGAGTGCTGGCTACATCTTTGAGCTTTGGGATTATTTATAGCTATGGGACAAGTATCATATGGACCCATTCTTTCTGAAGGTTATCTGAAAAGGCTATCCTGTGATGTGTTCATCTTTGCGGTTATTTATTTATAGATTGACTAATAGTGTTTCAAGTGCAATTGTAATTCTGTCCCAGTTATGACCAGGAGGCGCCTCTTGTAGATAGAAACTGAAAATAACAGCTCACTTATTTGGACGGAAACTGGCAGAGTATTTACCTTTTCCAACGTGGGTAGTACTAGTTCTACACAAGTGTTTATTTTTGCTTTTACTTAAAAGAAAGATTGCAAACTGTTAGTTCATGGGTTGCATGATATTTATATGATTTCGTCTTTCAGATAGGTTGTTACCACATAGGAGAGTTTTGAATTGCAGTGCCAATAGAAAGTTAGCCTTGCATCTACTGTGTATATTGTGTAGTGTTTTCTTTTTCATATCTGATAATTCCCATTGCCTGCTACAATTTCTTTCATCAAGTATTAAGAAAACTAAAATATGTGGAAACAAATTGTTGGGAGAAATCATGTGAAGATCAGATATGTTCTATCTCTTCTTTTGAGAGTCGATCTATTCTGAATTTATCTGAGACCTTGCTGGGCAATCATTTTTAGCTGTGTTGTTAGGCACTGTATATAAGTTTGATATGTTTGTTTTTTGGCTGGCTCTTTGTACAATGTTTGTCATGTAAGAAATCGATACTGATGGAATTGCAAAAAAACCAAATGAAATTGGACTGCCTCACATATCAGATCTGGAACCCTACCCAGAAAGCAGCTATAATAGAGTTCCGATTTATTCCATGTTTGATTGCAATTCATTTTTGTCAACATTTCTTGTGACAACTTCTGCCTGTGGCATTGTAGCTTGCCCCTATTCGAGGTGGAAAATTTGAGGTTATTTTTGTTTCCCCAACCGGTGAGGAGATCAAGAGCAAGAGACAGCTGACCCAGTACCTGAAAGCTCATCCTGGAGGCCCTGCATCTTCGGAGTTCGATTGGGGAACCAGTAGGCATCTAGATCTCATCATTCGTTAATCACTTCCACTTAGCTATATTTTGTCTTTTTTAATATACTTTGGTACTAGTAGGCCCCATGATATTCAAGATCTTGCTGCTCCCTCTAAAAAGATTGTAAGCAGGTGATACTCCCAGACGGTCAGCACGGTTAAGCGAGAAGGTCAAGCCAACTGAGAGTCCAGAAGGTGAGAAAACCCCTAAACGTGGAAGATCAAGCTCTAAGAGGAGCAAAAAAGAGAAAACAGATGAGGCAGATGCAGTGGATCCCAATGAAACTGTAGATCGTGGCACTTTGGAAGGCACTGATGTGGAGATGAAGGATGCTGAAAACGCCAAAGAGAAGAAAGAGGAGGCCCCCACAGATGCTGCAGAGAAGACTGTTGTAGGCGAAGAGAAGAAAGAGGAGGCTCCTGGCGCAGATGCTACAGAGAAGACTGAACAAGGCGCTGATGGCCAAGAACAGATTAATAATGTCGCTGTTCCAGAATCAGTGAAACCAGCTGAATCTGAAGTAGCTCCACCGGCACCTGTAGTAGCGGAAGAGAAGAAAGATAACACTGAGAACAGCCTGGCAGCTGAATCCGCTGTGCCTCCGGCTGTGTCTTCAGAGGCAGAGAAGAAAGATTATGGCGGCGTGATCGAGCCTGTTGCGCCACCTGTGGTAGTGACGGAACCTGTTGCGCCACCTGTGGCAGAAACAAAGGTAGATGTCTCTTCAGCAGAGGCAGCGAAGGAGGCTGAGAACTCTGCCCAGGCGAACGCCGCCCCTCAAGAACCGACGGCAGCAAACTGCGACAACAAGGGGCAGATCCAACCCGGGGCCTCCGCCGTGAGGTGCACATAAAGGTCGCCCAGTTTCTCAGATGGGATGCGTCGCCGTGTGTTTAGGACATTGTCTCGCATTTGCTTTGAGAATTGTAATCGTACTTAACTGACACTGCTGCGCAGCACTAGGTTGCCCAGCATCTAGTTATCCTTCCCTTTTAACGGCGGCAGCGCCGCCTCGGCTACCTGCGGCCGCCGTAATTTGTACTACTACATGTGTAACCTCTTAGCGTGCTCGGACAATTGATCCCTGGAGAGGGCTGGAGGGCATAGAGGCCTCCGCCCGTGTTGTAACGTGACGTTATGTGTGCTGTTATGCCTTGATGTTTACGAGCCTATTATGATTCACATATAAATAAAGCCTGTAAGCGTGGCAGGTCATTGCCTGACCACTCTCAGGCACCATATCCCATGCCGCCATGCGTGCTGATGCCCGTCTTGACCTTATGCTTCTGACTAGTAACCGAATCGGCTGTTCGAAACACGCTACTGTTTCGCACGATCAGATCTGGGGCATTTTGCAACTTGCAAGTAGTTGAACGGTACGTAGAAGTTTTCAGCTCAGCAAAACGTTGGTAAAGTTTTTGATTTGGTGCTGCTAGATCGCCTAGTTTTGAGCTGCGTGTAGCGTAGGTAGCCGTTGCTCCCATCCACCCTCGCCTAGTAGTTGAAAACGACGAGCGACATTTCCCCTGACAAATCGGCCCCTTCGGCCCTTCCCTTCCTCCTAGCCGTTGCGAGGCACCCAAGAAGCACCAAGCACCCTTGGCGTCCGCGCCCACACCCCAATAATTAACAGAGCCGAAGCAACAAACCGAAACTGTCGTTTGCGGCATCCTAAGCTGAGCGATCAATTCGCCTTCTTCTTCACCCTTCCAATTCCACAGAATCGATCGGCGACTGCGAGTGCCGATCGTCAGTGTCAAAGACAGTGAGAGTGAGTGGGAGAGAGTGTGGGGGAAAGTAGGGAGGCGAGGAGGAATGGGAGGGCTCAGATCGAGAATCCTCAGGACATTGCAGTCCCTCCCCAACGCCGCCGCGCAATCCAACATCCTCCTCGCGCTCCCTCCCGGTGCCGCCGGACCCGCTCTGCCGCCGCCGGCGACGCCATGCGGCCATCGCCATGAACCGGCGCCGCAGGAGGAGGCGCCGGCTGATGAAGCAGGAGCGGCGCCCGAGCTGCTCGGCTGCGGCGGCGCTGATGGCGATGACGACAAGGAGAATGCCTCGCCGGGGGTCACCCCGCGCAAGGCCAAGAAGATGAAGCTCAGCTCGGACCACAACGACGAGAGCGCGGCCGGCGCCACCTGCGGCTTCCGCCGGCCGGACCTCGCCTCGGCGACGCTCTTCGATCCAGACCTGCTCGCCGCCTTCCGCTGCGCCGTTGACGCCTACGCGCAGGCCCTCGAGGTGTCCAAGCGCCGCGGCGCCGTCGATGACGACGACGACGGGGACGGCGTGCCGGGCGGCGGCGAAGGAGGAGGAGCAGGCGTCGCTGACCCCCTGGAGGCGTTCGAGCGGCGGTGCCCGCCGGGCGGCGAGCGGGCGGTGGTGCTCTACACCACGTCGCTCCGCGGCGTGCGCAAGACGTTCGAGGACTGCGCCCGCGTGCGCCGCCTGCTCGAGGGCCTCCGCGTCGCCTTCCTGGAGCGCGACGTCTCCATGCACGCGCCCTACCGGGAGGAGCTCCGGGCGCTGCTGCTGCTGCGCGACGAGGGCGGCGTCGGCGGCGATCCAGCATCCCCCGCCACCTTCCCAGTGCCGCCGCGGCTGTTCGTGTACGGGCGGTACCTCGGCGGCGCCGACGAGGTGGAGGCTCTGAACGAGCGCTCCCAGCTCCGGCCCGTGCTCCGGCGTGCGACGCGGCGCGCCGCCGGGGAAGGTCCCTGCGCCGTCTGCGGCGGCGCTTGGTTCGTGGTGTGCGGCGGGTGTAGCGGCAGTCATTGGCTCCATGACGCCGGCGGCGACACCGTCGATGCTGCTGGCCGCGTGACGTGCTCGGCGTGCAACGAGAACGGCCTCGTTCCCTGCCCTCTCTGCAGCTAGCGGCTAGCCTCAAGCAGAATGGTTTGCAGCAGCATTGATTTGGGGGGCATTTTTTGATTGATTTATCTTGTATAATATAATCCAAATAAGCCATGTGTAATTCTAGCTCCCATTACCAAATTGAATTAGTGGATCCTCCCCATGGATGCTCTTGCTTCCGGGGAACTGCGAAGTGGTAAATTTTGCAGAGCAAGCTGTGCATTGCTCTCTGTCTATCCACCAAATTGAACAGACAATCTATTTGCTGCCGGGGAATTGTGAAGTGGTAAATTTTGCCGGGGAACTGTGAATTGGTAACACTAGATTGGCAACTGATACTTTCGAAAACTCAAGATTGTGTTGCCGTCCTGAATTCAGGAATTCATCACTTGTTGTGCTGCACAAATGTGTGAATATCTCATCTTTGGTTCAGGCATTTCTTGACACCAAGATCGACAGATCGTCATGCAGCAGTACAAGCCCTTGCCTTTTGAGCTGATGTTGTAACATTTAACTGCACAATTTAGTATTATTTGTCCAACGATTGATGACAACGCACCAACTTCAGTAAATTTGTAGTAGTACCATTATTAGAGAGGTGCTCGGTTGTTCAAAGCCCAAAGCTGTTCTGTGTCAACTAGTTTCAAAGCTGAAAGTGTTTGTTCATGACGAAAATATACTCGTGTTTGTTGCAGAGATAGTTACCTGCTAAATTGAGCACTGCCGTGACCATAAAAAACGTTATAAACAACTTCGAACAATATTTGGACTGCAAGCTGTAGTTTTGTTTCTCCCAAGTAATTTATCCGCATTAGTTTATGCTTTGAGGGAGTCAGAAAAACTGTAAGTCTGTAACAAATAAAGTAATTTTTCTGCACTTGAGGGATACCGATTTTAAAATAATTTCAAATTACTCCTAGAATGGAGTAACTCATAATCAACCACTTTTGTTGCTAAGGCTTGGTATTGATCACTCCCCCAATGCAAGCAAAGCAAGAGTAGCTCATATATGGCATTTCTTGAGCTTCGAAATGTGCTTGATGCTATGTTTAAGATCATTTATCTTCTTATATATTTGGTCATATTCAACATTTATATATAATCCCCCCCCCCCCCACACACACACACACAGAGTGTTGACTCCATTTTTTTATTTTCAGAAGCAATTATTGGGGATACTTTGGGTATTTTGATGGTGAAAAATAGAAAATTATGGGCAGATAACTTTCTTCCGGGATAATTTATAGGCAGGTACCTGTACAAAGAATTTAGAAGCAAAGTCGGTTATGTATAGAACTTTGAATCCATTGACTATTGTTGTCAAGATGATTAGAGTATACTAATTTGTTGGCTGGATATTTAGTTTCGTAGAGGATTTCTCTCTTTTTCTCCTGGGTGTTGACACATGGACATAAAGACTGCACAGGAAGTACTCCCTAGTCTCTGATTATTAATTAAGATTGTTTCCTTTGACCGAAGCAACTATGTTCCCAAATGTGCAAGTCTACACATACATGATCAGCCTCTATCGAGGATGCAATTTTGAGACCAAGTTCAGAGACCAAAGCTGAGAGATGTTGTAGCTTCTCAGCATGAGATGCTCACTGCAAGTTAAATGCATGTTAAGACGACATTGGCTAGCATAATTTGAAACAGCATACATTGATTCGACAATACAATTTACATCACAAATTCACAGTACTCAGAGTGACATAACATTACAGAAGCCGTTACATGATCTTTGGGAACAACAGAGTATAGATCCACCCTTAAAAAAACAGAGTATAGATCTTTACATGCATGAGAAAGGATCAAAGAATTCAAGTCACACACACTGCAGCTTTCGTCTCTTCCCAGCAGCCGCAGGAGACACGAGCAGCTTCTTCTTCCAGCTGGGCAACGCCGATGCAACCTCATCTTTCCTTGGAAGCTCCAACGCGTCGACCTTGTCGAACCACGGTTTCTTGAGCGCGTCCTCCGCCGTGAGCCTCTTGCCGGGGTTGCAAGTGAGGAGACCGTCGAGGACCTCGAATCCTTCCTCGGACAGCGTAGCCTTAGGGAAGATCTCCCGCAGACGATTCCTCCGGTTCACCTTCAGCTCCGGCACCACCTTGGTGGCGAACGGCGTGGACGAGAACCCCGGCCATGTCTCGTCGACCGGCATGCCGAGCAAGTCGAAGATCGCGACGAGCTGGCCGTCGTCGCCGCCGCCGCCCTTCTCGAACAGCGGCGTCCCGCCGGCGATGATCTCCGCCATGACGCACCCCAGCGACCAGGCGTCGACCGCCGCGCCGTAGTCGGGGATCTCCAGCAGCATCTCCGGCGCCTTGTACTCGAGCGTGCCCGCCTGCTCGTACGGCGGCGCGTCGGACATGGACATGGCGAGCCCGAAGTCGCAGATCTTGACGGACCTGTGGTCGCCGGCGACGAGGATGTTCTCCGGCTTGATGTCCCGGTGGATGACGCGGCTCTCGTGCATCTTCTTGGCTGCGCCGAGCAGCTGCCACATGGCGGCGCGCACCGTGGCCTCCGGGAGGAGCGACGGGGCGCCGCGGCGGCGGGGGCGGAGGCGATGGTGGTGGAGGTAGTCATGGAGGCTTGGGCCGTCGACGCACTCCATGACGAGGCAGATGCGGGAGGTGGAGGGATCGCGGACGACGCCGTGGAAGCCGACGATGGATGGGTGGCCGGCGCAGGCCTCGTGGAGGGCAGCTTCCTGGAGGGGGTCCTCGGCGAGGCCGCCATCGGCGTCGGAGAGGGTGAGGCGCTTGATGGCGACGGTCTGGCCCGTGACGCGGTGGCGCGCCTTGACGACGGCACCGAAGTTGCCCGAGCCGAGGCCGGACACCTCCTCGTAGACGTCGGTGCTGCCCACGCACACGCGACGCCTCTTGCGGCTCGCTCCTGCTGCGGCGGCGAGGCGATCCATGCCTGAGTTCTCGACTGAGGAATATGGCAGAGGGCGGGGGCGTTGCGTTGCGTCGCGTCGCAGTGTCTTTTAAGCACGCACGCAGGGAGGCCGGAGGCGGTGGAGGGATTGTCGGATTGCTACATCGGCTCCGACTCGGGTAACCAATTATTAGCAGCAGATCGGATACCCTCATTTGCGAAAAAAAATAAAAAAAGAATTGGAGCAAAAAAACATATTTTATAAATGAAAAATTCAGATTAACTTATGACCCTGCAGTTGTGTTGTTTATTACAATTTCTTCAAAAATTAGAACACATTTGACCATGTATAGATTAAATTTTTTTTAACATTGTTTATCATATAAAAAATTATCCCAACTCAAGGAATAAAATGTCCTATATGGGAACATAAATTTATACATGTGGAATGAAATATTGTTCAATAAATAATAGATTTACGAAAGGACCTCTAAACTATTTGTTAGAGCATCTGAATGGCATCTAGTAGACCCAAATTCGACTCCCTGCAGGAGTGAAATTGAGTTTAGAAAAATAAAATTATAAAAAACAAATAGGTTGGGGTTCCCTACTAACTTCGTAAAAAAAATAATACCTTTAAGAGAGAAAATTCCACATGCAAAAAACTTAATTTTGTTCATCAAGGAATAAAAAGGCAAACATGTACATTTAAGAGAGAGAAACATTCCATGCGCAAAAAAATGTAGTTTTGTTCATCAAGAAATAAAAAGGCAAACATGAGGAACCAAAATTTGAGCACGCGGGACAAATTCATGCTAACTCGAGCAATATGCATTTTGTTCAAGTTATACTTAGAAATAAAATATCGAACACTAATAAATCATACGAGGAAACTAAAGTCTATTCAGGTCAAACAAAATATTATATAGGTGGAGACAAATAACACTAGAATAATTAATTTGTATAGAGCTTAAAAACAATGCTATAGTAAAGGGAAAAATATAAAATATTCAAGCGACATGGTAGAAATGAAATCTCAAATAATATAGGAACCATAAAAAATATCATTTAGCATCTCATATATAATATGCGAACAATCAATAAGTCAATATAATATCTCATAGATATTATGAGAACAATCCAGAATACACACATGGAAACAGTGTGAATAAACCAAACAATACCATGTCACATCTGATATATATACTCACGAATAATCCAAACAATACCATTAAACATCTTTTGGATAGTGTGTGAACAATCTAAGTAACATCATATAACATCTTATGTATACTGTGGAAACAATCTAAGCAAGATCATTTGTATATCATAAGAACAGTTTAATAAAAAAACATGAAACAACTCATAGATGGTGTGGGTACAATCCAAGCAACATTATTTTTTAAGGAAAGTCCAAGCAACATTATTAGAACATCTCATGAATATATGAGAACAATTTAATGGAATATTGTAACAATAATGCAAACAACATCATAAACTAACTCATGAATGTTACGAAACCAATAAAAACTCATTAAGCACATTGTTGATACTATATGATCAATTTATTGTATATAGTGAACCTTCATAATATTATTTGGCAGCGACGAAGGTGAGAAATGTGAGATTGACAGAATTATGTGGCGCATAGATAGCAGCAGCATCGGATCGGACTGTAACGTACTCGGTTCTGACTCCAACTCTATACGATTTTGCAGCCGGGTACCAAGTAATTAGCAGTAGACGGATCGATCAGACACCCCTTTTGTTGTCTATATTATTTTGCATAGTAAAACAAACAAACTGTCGTTTTGTCGGGACTCGGGAGGAAGATGAGAGACAGATGGGGCATTGAGTTGCATTGCCCTATTATGCACTGAGGCAGGGAGGCAACGGAGGTAGGAAATTGCTACCTATCGGCTTCGACTTTTCTTCTTTGAGGTAGGAAATGTCGGACGTTGGAGGATTACTAACTCACCTCCGACCGGATACCTCACTTGTGAAAAAAAGGAAAAACTAAAATGTAGAAAAAAAACATAATTAAATATTTAAATTAACTTATAATTATATTGTTGTGTTTGTTATAACAAGATCTTCAAAACTAGATCACATCTGACCATGTTTAGATTATATTTTTTGAAACATTTTTTATTAAGGTTGAAATTCTTGAAATCTTAACATACAAACAAATTATCCCAACTCAGAGAATAAAATGTTCTATATAAACACACATTTATAAAAGTGGAATAAAATATTATCAAAAAATTACGGATTTGATTCCAAGTGTGAAAAACTTAATTTGTTCTTTCAAGAAAAAAAGGTACACATGAGGAACAAGAATTTAAACACACGAAGCAAATCATGCTAGCTCGAGCAATATGCATTTTGTTCCGCGTACTCAGGTCAAACAAAATATTATATAGCAGGAAAATATGCATGTTCACCCCTCCCATCTCCCCTTAGCATCCCCTTAGATCAATTTCGTGTGGTAGAGATTTAAGTTTGCATGTTTTGCACGAAAAGGTTGGTTTGCATATGATATGTTGCCAAACTACACGTGATCCATAGGAAATAGATAAGTCAAGGATCCATAGGAAGTAAATGAGTCAAGTGATATTGTCTCCATTGTTTGGAACGTCTAGATCATCATCTCCTTATAAATCTTGTGCCCAGTGACCAAACCAATACATTCTCCTGAAAAGAATCTCTATTGAGTGGGGCATAGTGACAAATAGTGACATAGAAAACATCTTATTGAATTAATGTGAGGTTGGTAGATGAGATTTACCTAAAAACACAAATGTTATATTTCAGTATCGGTAATGCTATGGGTAGGTCGTCCGGATGGGCTTTGCTCTCTCCGGACGGAAGACGTGGCATAATGTTTCATTGGATGTTTCAATCCGAATGTTGTAATATTTTAGTGAATGTTTTAAAAAATCAACGTGATGTTGCATACAACCAACGCTGCAACATCATCCGCGTTGCGCATTTGTCTCAGTTTGAATGTTGTAATATTTCACTGAATGTTTCAAAATAAACTAGATGTTGCATACAACCAACGACTGCAACATCGTCCGACGTTGCACATATATTTCAGCTCGAATATTACAATATTTCACTGAATGTTTCAAAAACAACTTAATGTTGCATGCAACCGGCGACTGTCATCGTCTGACGATACCCATTTGTTTCAGCCCGAATGTTGCAATATTTAACTTAATGTTTCAAAAATCGACTTGATGTTGCACGCAAACAACAACCACAACATCGTCCGACTTTGCGCATATGTTTCAACCCAATTGTTACGATAATTCACTGAATGTTTCAAAGTCAACGTGATGTTCCATGCAACAAGTGACTGCAGCATCATCCGACGTCGCACATACGTCCCGGCCATGTCTCGTCGTCTGGCACACGCCGAGCACGTCGAAGATCGCGCAGAGCTGTTCCCGTTCGTAGCTGCCCGCGCCCGGTCCCGTCGAGGATCTCCGCCATGATGAAGTGCAGCCCAGCGAGCAGGCGTTGACGCGCACGTCGTAGTGGTGGTGCATCTCCAGAAGCATCTCCGGCGCCCCGTACAATAGCGTGGCCGCCGCCGGCTCGTACGTACAGCGGCGGCTCCGACATGGACATGGCGAGCCCGAAATCGCTGATCTTGTGGACCCGGTGGCCGTCGCCGACGAGGATGTTTCAGGGCTTTGTGCCACGATGGACGACGTTGTGTTCCGCGGTGGCCGGGTCGCGCGCGAGGCCGTTGAAGCCGACGATGATCGGCGGTCACGCGCCGCGAGCCCGCCACCGCCATCTCTTGGCAGTACACTATATATAGGCAAGCGCTGCGGCAGCTAGCGTTCACAGGCCGCCCCGGCAGAGCGGGCAGGTCTGGCGCGCCCGGAGCCAGGCGTCGACGCCGCACTCGGCGTGGAAGAAGTGGCCGCACGCCGGCACCACCCGCACCAGCTCGTCGCCGCCCGCGTACTCCGACAGGCAGATGGCGCAGACGTCCGCCGCTTTCCCCTCCGCCCTGGCCGACACTCGCTCGTACGTCGTGATCGTGGCGGCCCCGAGCGCGCGCTCGACGTCGACGCCGCCGCCGCGCCCCGCACCGCCCTTGGCGCCCCACGCCGCGGCGACTATGACGGCCACCAGAAGCGCCGCCACGAGTGCCACCGCGGTGATCTGGAGAGCGAGCCCGGCGGCCGCGTTCATGCCTCCTCCTCCTTCTTGATGTTACCGGGGGTGGAGCAGCCCAATTGGCGTGTGTTTCTTTCTTGATGCGCTGCGCTCCTGTCCGACACTCTGACGGACGATGCTTTAAGCTGAGCTCCAAGCCTCCAAGACGCCGGTCGGTCGTCGGGTCAAACTAGCCGTACGCAGAAAGAAATTTAAATGCGCTTTCTGGAAAAAAGACCAAGAAAGAAAAAAAAAGACTCGCGTTAGGTGGTTCTTGGAATTTGTTTTACAGGAAGGATTCGTCGATCGCTTTCTCAAAACGTGGATAATTGGAAGGCTCATCGCTTCCTCCATTACGGCTCCATGCATATGCATTGCAGTTGGGCAGTCGCAGGCAGGCCAACTGAAGAAAGCAGTAGGAGGCATAGCAGCACTGAAGCTTCTCGCGACAGGAAGGACATAGGCGTTGAGCTCTGTATTCTTTACGGGTAACGCCGCCGCGTCCCGCCCGGCCGTGGTCACGTTGCCCCCACATTTCAGGCCAGAGCCGCCGGCGTCCGGCGAATGAGAGGCCTGAATGGATGGTGCTTCAGGTCTTACTCTAATGCAAGCCCGACATATGATAGATCGTTCGGTACAAGCTTGGTGTGTTTAAAATGTTATGCTTGGCACTAATTTATAGGATACTTGGCTCTTTCAATTTTCATTTTCATAATGTGATGCATTGCACGTACACTCATTTTAGCATAATGAATAAATCCTCATGGTGTGCGTGTGCTATGGTGTGTGCTTCTACTTGCATTCATCTTAAATTATTTACAACCGCATTCTCTTAAGATTCAAAAAATTGCATGAATCGTAGTGACAGTATATTCACGTTACACAGTATGGCAACAAGCAATTAAATAAACAATTTTAGTTGGTAAACAAACTATCTCACTATCTTTTCATATATCAAATCTGGAGTATATTCTCACACTAAAACCAATAACATAATGAAAGACATCCTTGTTTGGCCATCAACACATCAATTTAAGAAAAACATTTTAAGGAAAAATAATATATACTGAAAAGTAGCATTGTGTTTCCTAGGTAAATCCCACCTATCCACCTCACAATAATTCAATATGTTGTTTCCTATTTCGCCATATAAGCCCATTTTTCTTAACATAAAAGTGCTGGGTACATCAATTATTTACTCATTCCAAACTTGTAAACGTTTTCACCGGTGAGAACATTTAGTTGCGATGATATGTATATGCACGAGAGAAAATCGGCAACAACCTCATGTGCTTTCAGTGACTTTCCTAGTGGCAACATTTAGTTGTGATGACGTGTGTATACACGAGAGAAAACCAGTGGCAGCCTCGCGCGCTTCTAGTACCTTCCCTAGCGGTAACATTTAGTTGTGATGACGTGTGTATACATTAGAGAAAACCACCGGCAGCCTCACACGCTTCTAGTAGCTTCCCTAGCAACAACATTTAGTTGTGATGACATGTATATGCATCATAGAAAATCGGCAACAACCTCACGCGCTTTCAATGACTTCTCTAGCGGCAACATTTAGTTGTGATGACGTGTGTATGCACGAGAGAAAACAATGGCTATGCATCAGATAAAAACAGCGGCGGTAAGCAGCCTCACGCACTTCTAGTATCTTCCCTAGCGATAACATTTAGTTGTGACGACGTGTGTATACACCAGAAAAAAGCAGCGGCAGCCTCACGCGCTTCTAGTACTTTCCCTAGCGACAACATTTGGCTTTGATGACATGTATATACACAAGAGAAAATCGGCAACAACCTCACGCGCTTTCAATGACTTCTATAGCGACAACATTTAGTTATGATGATGTGTGTATGCACGAGAGAAAACCAGCGGCTATGCATCAGATAAAAACAGCGGCGGCCAGCAGCCTCACGCGCTTCTAGTACCTTCCCTAGTGACAACATTTAGTTATGATGACGTGTGTATACACGAGAGAAAACCAGCGGTAGCCTCATGTGCTTCTAGTAGCTTCCCTAGCGACAACATTTGGTTGTGATGACATGTATATGCACCAGAGAAAATCAGCAACAACCCCACGCGCTTTCAGTGACTTCTCTAGCGGTAACATTTAGTTGTGATGACTGTGTATGCACGAGAGAAAACCAGCGGTTATACATCAAAGAAAAACAGCGGCGGCCAGCATCCTCACGCGCTTCTAGTGACCATCGTAGCACTCCACTTCTATATATAGCCGTTATACCAAGAGAAATGTCTCATTCTCCATTCATGAATCTCAATCCCAGTCTCAATCTCGGCTTACAATTTTTCCGTGTCATCTTCTTTTCTCCTCCATTCCATTGCTTGTTGCCATGTAGCATCAAGCACCAATCCCTACCCACGACCACCGTCGGCGGCGGCTCCGTAGCCGCACCACCGTGGCCATCCCTTTTCCACTGTCATGCCTATCTCTTAGTCGCCGATCTCAATGCCGTCCCTACTCTCTACAACCATGGGTGCTCCCTTTCTTCCACACGGAGTACTATCCGCATCTCTCCTACTCTCTCTGCTACAGATACACCACCGAGATATTATCGATGGATTGGGTACCTCCCCCAACCGAAACTTGAAGGGGCATGTTCATGCCGCTGCCTTAAACCACGGTCCTGTTGCCTGACGATGTTGCTCGATGTACCACAGCTCTGGTAAGTTGATTTTTTTTTGTTAATTTTAGCATTTCCTTTAATTTTTTACATGAGCGTTCAATACATTCGGCGTCAATATTTTTTCTGTGCAGTTTATCGATCGTATCTTGCAAGCGCACCAGTATTTGATTTTTTTTATTTTTGTAAATGTTAGACTAGACATTTTGTTGGATTTCCTTTTCTAATAATCCCTACTATCAATTGCCGTCCATCTTTTTACCTAGATATCTTAAGCAACAATCAAGGCCGCATGGCACAGATCAACATGTATCCTGCAAAACGTTTTCCCTTTTTTTTAGCAAGCATCAGTCACGAGATGTGCGCATGAATACCAGCACACAGAAATGGTAACCCAGGCCAACGGGCCGCCAGTGCAGCCCAGCAAATCCATTATTGCCGCCCACCATCCTGAACTTTGAAACCTCCCTGCCTCACGCGCGATGCACGCATCCACTCACGTTTTTACCTCTTTCTCGCCCGTCGCCTCTATCCTAGCTACTGGCAGCCGCCAGTGGATGGATGACTATGGCCACAAGGAACGCTAGGCTCAGTTACTTTGCGTCTCCCTCACCCACCCTCTACATCCTGGCCAGATTTACATACCAACAAAAGATTCTGGTAGCCGAAAGATGCAAGCAGCCAGAAGATATAGCATGCAGATGTAAACGGCATCGGTTTCTTGCCGTCCTCGTCGGCCGACGCGCCAGAGGGGAGATGACATAGGATCGCCGTCTGCATGCAGGGCGCGGCTGAGAACTTGAGAGAACTGCGTGAGCGCCTCTGGAAACGAGCGCGCGCTCATGTGAGGTACACCGTACACGCTAGAGGCCCGGCGGCCGGGTGGGGTTTCGTCCAATCCACCGGTTATCTCTTGAATGAATTCTGAGTGTCATGAGTCATGAGCACGAACCAATGTTTATCCTCTCATCAATGGCTGTATAAATGGCCGGCGCCTGCTGGCCTTGCTCTTCACCCAATCACCCATCACTGCAGTATTGTGCTTCAGTTCTTCTCTCCGCTTGCTTTGTCAGCTTGTAGTAGGTGTTGAAGAATCTCATAGGTCAGGAGATCAATGACATGATCTGAGAGTATCTCCCGGATTGAGAAAATTCGAGTCTTGACTGTTTTTGTTTCGGTTTGCAGGTGCCGGGTTTGCCGAGCTGTGCTTTGCCTGTCGTCGTGTCGAGATCAATGGCGACGATGGGAAAGAGCGCAGCTGAGCAAGCTGGGAGAGAGGCCATGGTGGTGGCTACGGCGTCACTGCCAAGTGGAGCAGTGACAAGCAGCAGCAGCAGCAAGAGGAAGCGGGACACGGAGGAGACCGAGAGCGGCAGTGACGAGCCGCAGCAAGTGGAGCAGCCCACTTCTCCGACGCCGGCGCATCACGCGGTGTTGCGGACGTTCCCGTCTCTCCAGGGGCTCGTGGACGTCTGCCGCTACGAGTTGGATGGCTCCACCACACCACCAACTGCTGCTGTCGTCCGCCTCATCCGGGGTTTAATGGGTATGTGCCCCTACATCACCTCTTTGAAGCATGCTCTGATCACCATTTAATAAGATTTGAAACAGCTCTAACTAACTAAATAAGCATTCTCAAGTTTCAATTTTTTTGTTGCGCTGTTGTTATATGGTGGTCGTGGTGTTCCAGACAAGATCGGACCGGATGACGTCGGGCTTGGGGAGGAGCTTCGCTTCTTCAATGAGGTGAACACCACTGGAAGAAAGAATGAACCGATCATTTCTTGCAAACCCATTTTCCAGTGCAAGAATTTTGAGGTAACTATATGCACGGATGGATGGAGCAGTGTGAATTCATTTTATGTCACAAATATGATGAACTTGAAATACGTATGTATATATGTGACCATTGTCTCGATCGATCAATATAATCTTGCAGATCGCGGTGTTCTTTCTTCCCCAAGGAACAGTGATGCCCCTCCACGACCACCCGGGCATGACGGTGTTCAGCAAGCTCCTGATCGGCTGGGCGCACATCGAAGGCTACGACTGGATCCGTGGTCCCCGTGTCTTCTCCGGCCCGGGCTCTAGTAAACTCGCAGAGAAGGTGTTGGACAAGGACGTCACAGAGGACTCCGGCGCCTGGGTGTCGTTCCCGGATGCCGGCGGAAACATGCGCCGGTTCGTTGCTGGAGAGGAAACGCACTGTGCGTTCCTTGACATCCGCACGCCACCCTCCTCAACAGCAGATCGGCGGCGTTGCACCTTCTACAAAGACATCCCCTACGAGCCCTGCCGTTGTAAGCATTTAATATTATAATTACTTGCATCAAACACGAGGTACTTGTTACTAAACATGTGAGCTCATGTCATTTGAATTGCTGTGCTGCCTTTGGTCGTGGACAGGTGCTTGGAGAAGTGGGCTGATGGAGGCACGGAGGCAAGGGGGGCCGCTGGCATGGTTGCACAAGATGGCTAAGCCTAGGCGCTTGCAGATCGTCAATTTAACGTATCAAGGCCCAACAATCTTCTAGGCTTAACATCTTGCCCTACGGATTTGCTTACTTGGTTTAGCTCTTTATTAGGTGATGCAAATTACGAATCCCAATTGTATTCCATCTATCCCTCCGGATAAGAAATTAGCAGTGATAAATGATGACCATGGCAATATAGTACAAATTGCACTATTTTGCTGTGGTTATCATGGCAGTATACAGATTGCTTACTTGGTTTAGCTCTTTATTAGGTGATGCAAATTATTATGAATCCAAAGTGTATCCCTCTATCCCTCCGGATAAGAAATTAGCAGTGATAAATGATGGCCATGGCAATATTACAAAGTGCACTATTTTACTGTGGTTATCATGGAAGTATAACCTTTTTTTTGGTAAGGAGTCGTAAGAAGACTGTAAGTAGAAGTGGTCAAATCCACACGCAGTCACGCAAACTATACTAGACTATTGTGTTCAAAACAGATTAGTCACTGTTTATACAGAGGAATAACTGGACTAATTTAACATATTAACACTACGTCATCACCACCTAGTACATACAGAGTCCGATCCGAAAATCAGAATAATGCTAAAAGAAGGATTCAGATTCTTCTCTCTTTTTCATTTTTTAAAGTCTCATTTGCGAACTGTGTTATTAAAAAAAGGTGTAAAAGGTTCAGTCCACACGCAGATGACGAACACATGCCCACAAGACTAGTCATTGTTTAAAGATCATGACAAATTGAAACTGGGTCTAATCTGCCTCCACTTGACGTAATGTCCATCATATAGTCAACTCTTACTAGCACGCATTCTTCACTGCGTATAATGTAAGGTAATGTAAAATTTGAAAGGAGTGATCGCGACATTAGTTTTATTACCAATTAATATCTGCACATCCTCCGTTAAGAAGTTAATAGTAATTCTGTACACACTGGTCATTTCTATCTTGCAAATAAAACGCGTGTAACCAATTTATATCCTCTAAGAGAACAAAAGAAAACGAAAAGAAAATTTAACTGCAGCAAGACTTACATAGTCTCTTTTTTTATGGAAAAGGCTTACATGGTATTTTTGTAAAGAAAAAGGCGTAAATAAATATTTTTTATGAAAAGGCTTTACATATTTCACCTCAAAAGTAAAGTGTCCTAGAGCAATCTCTCTGTATTCTAAATAAAAAAAGAGCAATCTCTCTGTCTCCTCTGCAAAATTCCTAACAGCTAATCAGAATTCACCCACTACAGTCTGCCGTCCCACCTGTGGCGCGCCGCCCGCTCGCGGCGGCATCGGCGAGCACCCCGGCATCGGCGGCCTCGGCAGCGGCCGCAGCTCGGCGCGGCAATACGGGCACGTCCCGCGCGTCCGGAGCCACCAGTCGATGCCGCACTCGGCGTGGAAGAAGTGCCCGCACGCCGGCACCACCCGCACCCGCTCGTCGCCGCCGCCGGAACCGTACTCCGACAGGCAGATGGCGCAGCAGGACGGCGGCGGCGCCGACGACGACGCCTTCGTCGTGCTCTTCATCAAGAAGGCCGCCTTCGCCTGGTCGTACGTCAGCAGCGTGTCGGCCCCGAGCGCGCTCTCGACGTCGTGCACCGCCGCCGCGGCCTCGCGGTCGTCGCAGGCGCCCGAGGAGGCGACGACGACGATGGCCACGATGAGCGCCGCCAGGACGGCCACCACGGCGATCTCCAGCGCGAAGGCGGTGTCGGGGGTCATGCTTAGGCGTTGGCCGCGTGGCGCGGTGCGACGACGAGCCGTTTTGTGACTTTTTGTCTTGGTTGTCGCCCGTCTGCGGCTGCTGCTATATATACAGGTTTTTGTCAAGTTGAGCTTATCGACGAGTGTTTATATTTTATACTGTATATATCTTCGGAGAAGGAGAGGAGTGGAGAGAGGTCAGAGGTGCATGCCCGACGGGTTGTTCCGTTGAAAATTCCAAAGGATCTCCGGGACCCTTCATCCATGACAATGCCATGCCTTGAGGTGCATGCACGGTAGGTGTGCAGCCACAAAGTCGACTCCTTTTGCCGGTTTTAAGGTTTCTGAACGCGCTTCCTGACCAGTTGACCCCTCAGGAAACACAAGCCTGCCTGACCAAGGCGAAGCCCAGTGAATGCCAATGGGTAGGTTCGGCTTTGGCCCGCAGCCCTGTAGCAACCTCGGTCGGCGACTCGGTGGCACGCGGCTACGGAGTACGGACTACGGCATCCGCCAGCCTCGAATCTGTGCTGCCGCGATCGCCGGCCGGAGGTTTCCCTCTCGGCGCAGCGAGGAGTAAGGAGAGAACCTTCCGGTTGGGCTCTGTGTAATCTGTATCACCGGGGTACTCCGCGTCCCATGATCTCTTTCTCCCATTTCGGTTTAACTGCGCACGAGATCAGCTTAAGTATTTTATAATCCAGTTCGAGTCAGAGCCGGCGCTCTGTTTTCAAGTCTCTGGTGTTTTTAGATTAGGAAAGATTTCTCGAAAAACTATTCAAAATAACATTGTAGATGAATAATATTATATGAGTGGAAGAGATAGAATGAATAGGAAAAAGTTAGATAAATATTATATATTATTCTTTTGGGGGGAATTTTGAATCTAAACGCACCCTTCATCTAATTCAGGCCCGAGCTCTGTGTCATCAAGGATTATTAGGCTGTGGCCTGGGAGGCACTCTTTGACTATTCGTCTCCTTTGCTAGCCTATATACTAGCCCAAGCTAATAGGCATACAATAAGGACTACTCCGTTCGTCCCATGAAGGATGTTAGTTTCTCAACGTCGACTCGATTTATAGAAAAATATGTGCTATCTCTAATAAATTTGTTAAAAAAACTAGATTTAAATATCTATCTAATGATACTAATGTTGTATTATAAATATTAATATTATTTTATATATAATTGGTTAATATTGAAAGATTTGTTTTTCTTGAGAAACGAAAATGACATCTATTTTATAACGGAGATAGCAGGTCGTAGACGGCACTGACCAGCGGCAGCGGCACTGACCAGCGGCAGCGGCCGTAAGTGTCCAGCACGCACGCTCAGTGAGCTTGGGAGTGGGCCAACCCATGAATGAACTGAGAAATGTTATGTGCACATCAACGACGCACCCGACGGGCCGCCGTTTGGAGCCCAAACAATCGCTGCGCCCAGATGGGAACGAACTAAGACGGCGCACAGAAGGCCCAACAACCATGTACCAAACAAAAGCCTGCGCTGTAAAAAAAAACACCTCGGTTGCCACGCGTCGATGGCCAATTCGGCATGCGGAAGCGGAGCTCTCCCGTCACGCGGATTCTTTTTCGAGCGATGAAAGGTTACATATTTAGAGGCTTACATATTTTTGAAATAGACATATGTGTTTCAAAATTTATGGATAAATTTAGAGTCGTAATCAAAACTGTTAACTTAGCGGTACTCTGTAAGTCCTTGTGGTGGAACCTGCCCATCCAACTGGCAAGAGCATCTCCGTTGCTGTCAAGAAATAAATAAGTAATGCATATTTAGTTGGAAATGCAGCGGTTCTCAACTTCTCGTCTTCCCTTCTCACGACTCCAGCCGTCGGGAAGCCTGCCACGTCCTTGTGGCTTCCGAGGGAAATTGTCACAAGAAATGGGTCAAATTCGCGAACTGAAGAGAACACTAACTGCGAATCCGTGTCCAGCACCAGAAGCTTAGTCTCTGTTTACAGAGGAACAAGTAGCTTACTAGCTTTTAGGTTCAGTACTACTCTGCTCACTTAGCTTAAACACCACCAAGGCACCAGGGCGACGGTGACAGACCTTCAAGTAGCCATGCAGGTCACACTCACACAAGCTAAAGCTACCGAGCTCAATGACAAGTTCTTATTTTAGCTAATAAACTACCATGCCAAGTCATCGTCAGGGGATGAGAGAGAAGAAAGGAGTGGGTTGTTCGGAAAGTTTCAGAGGATTTCCCGCTGTCTTCATCCAATTCCTTAAGATAGAGGCAGTTGGTGCCCAATTGTCTTACGTTAAAACATTTTTGGGAGCAATCCAACGAAAAGGACCGCCTTTATTGCTTCGACCCCTTTTCCCGTTGCTTGGTGTTCTAGAACGCGCGTTCTTTGCTTCCTGACTAGTGTGGAAAACAATCTCTGTCGGTACACCGTGGCACGCAGTGACGACGGATGTATACCAGATTTCGAATGGAAGGATCGCTGGTTCCAATCGGCAGGTCGTCAGCAGCGATCCTAGTGGAGAGACCAGAAATCATTGGAGCCTGATTTCATGGGAAATTCCACCTGATTCCTCACAAACAACGTCGTTCGATTTGTATTTTTATTTATTTATGTTTTCGTGCGAAGCCACGACGCCAGCGTGATCAGGCGAAGAGAATCACAATCACCAACAACGACGGGCGGCGGGAAAAGGCCGCTGCGAGACGACTTGCAGAGAGGAAAAAAAAACACGCTTGCCAGCTTGACAGCATCCGTGTCAACGAACGAACGATCGATCAAATGTTAACGACGAGCTTCTTGTCATGTTCCCGAAGCCACGCTGCTTAGCCTTCCTGCTCAACGTCTCCTCATCACGTACCAGCCATTCAGCACGCCGGGTGCAATCTTGCCTGCCTGCCTGTAATGTAATGCAAGTATTGTATTGTCGAGAGCATATCGCAGGCAACAAGGCTTTGCTTACAATTCGACGCAGCAGAAGAGAAATTTCACCTCTGAACACAGTTAAGCAAGAATCCTCTGCAAGAATCCTAATGAACAGGCAGCTAATCAAGAATTAACGACTGAGAATAGGCCCCGGCGACCTAATTTAATGAACAAGCAGACCGACTCGCGCTGGCAACGTCGGGCACTCGGGTCTCGCCGGCGTTGGAAGCGGCGGCGGCGGTGGCCGGACGTCACCCCGACAGAGCGGACACGTGCCGCGCTTCTTGAGCCACCAGTCGACGCCGCACTCGGCGTGGAAGAAGTGCCCGCACGCCGGCACCACACGCACCAGCTCGCCGCCGCCGCCGCCGGCGTACTCCGACAGGCAGAGGGCGCAGCACGGCGGCGCCTCCGCCTCCTCCGGCTCCTTCTTCTCCTCCGTCGCCGACTTCGCCGGAGACGACGACGCCTTCCTCCTGATGATGCTCTTCAGGGCCTCCGTCGCCTGGTCGTAGGTCACGAGCGTGTCGGACCCGAGGGCGAGCTCGACGTCGTGCACCGCGGCGGCGCCGGCGCCGGCGCGCCACCACCCGACGCCGCCGCAGGCGCCAGCGGAGGCGGCGACGATGGCCACGATCAGAACCGCGAGGGTCACCACCGCCGCGACCTCGGCCGCCGTCGTGGCGTCCAGGCCCATGCTGCTGCTTTCGTTTCGCTGCGTGTGTGCTGGGGGCGGCACACGAGTACACGACGCGTCCTGCCCCTCTTGCTACGCTCGCTCGGCGTTCTTGGTGGTTGCTGGCTGCTGCTCTGCTATATACTAAGCACATCTCACGTGCCTGCGTGCGTCTGTGTTGTGTATCAGTGTGTGGGTGGGTGGGTGGGTGGGGGGGGGGAGAGAGAGAGATTTGCGTGTTGTTCCTCGGAAGTTTCAGAGGATTTCTTCCTTTCTTGCAGGGTGCAATTGTTTTTACGTCAGAAATTGGGCAATCAAATCAAAGGGCGGCCTTTTTGTTTCTTGACCTCCACACGGCACTGCCGGCCGTTCCGTTTCTAGAGAGTTTTGTGCGATTGCTTGACCCCAGTCCAGCAGATCCGGTAGAGTTCTTCGTGCTCTCCAAGTCCAAACCCCGCGCCTCTCTCGTGTCCATGAGTATGACACAGCATTGTGTGCGTTCCCTTCCGTCCCCTGGGCCCTGGCAATGCTGGCAGAATACGCGTGGTCGGGTACTCTTCTGATCTTCTTCGGATCCCAGTACATATCAGAGGAGTAGCCGACCACGTATCACTGGTTTGTCCTGGCCACTGATCTTCTTCGGACCCGAGTGATATGATGATATGCGCTGTACTTTCCTTGAGGAAACGGGAGTTCAGAGTTGAAACGGCCTAGTCTCGGTCTGGAGTTGGTTTTCCTGGGCACTTTCCCCTCCATCTCCTACGACAATGACACGCCGCAGCTTCTCGATCGATCTGATGCGCTGTGCTAATTATTTGAACCTACTATAAAAAGATCACCGCTATATAATCCTATTTCCCCCACGACAATGACTGCTGCAGCTTCTCGATTAATTTGACGCGCTGGGACCATCAGCATTGTTGCTGCTGCTTTCCCCAGCCCTTTTTTTCAAGAGATACGCAACTAAAATGTACTGTAAAAAAGGAATTTTAAAAAGTGGCAGTCACAATCACACATAACGACCTGCAAAACGAGTGAAAGATGCATTTCGCAAACAAAAAAAAAAGAACAAACGAAAGACGCAAAATCGCTGCCACGACTCACATAGTCACATGTCACAAGCCCACAGGCGCGGTTATCAGTTTATCATCACTCGTCAGCAACTGCTCCCGGTGCGGTTATCAGCTTATCATCAATCGTCAGCAACTGCTCCGGTGCCTTTCCAGAGCGGCACGGTTTCACATCTTTCTTCTTCTTCTGGCGCGCCGTGACAGAGCGGTTTCGTGTTCGGCCCATCGATCGCACACGCGCGGCCATCGGGGCGATACTGAGGATGGGGAGGACGCACGGCGCGGCGCTGGGCACGACGCTCCTGTCCGCCTTCCTCCTCGCCGCGGCGCTCGCCGCCGACGACCACGTCGTCGGGGGCTCGTCGGGGTGGTGCATCCCGACCAACCCCGGGCTGTACCGCGCCTGGGCGGACAACAGGACGGTCTACGTCGGCGACAACCTCGGTGAGTCGTCGTTGTTGTCACCCACATCCACACGGCCACTGCCGATGCTAGGATTGCCATGGACTGGGACAGTGAGACTCAAGAGACCCGTGCTGATCCCCTGCGCCGCCGTGCTTTCAGTTTTCAGGTTCGAGACGGGGCTCTACGACGTGGTGCAGGTGTCGAGGAGGGAGTACGATGACTGCACCGCCGACGATCCCTACCAGATCTTCAGCGACGGCCCCGCCGTCGTCCTGCAAGCCTCCACCGGCGTGCGCTACTACGTCTGCACCGTCGGCAACTACTGCAAACTCGGCGTCAGGCTCTACGTCACGGTCCAGCCACGCTAGTCTCGTCTCTTCTTGAGCCGCTTCTTCACCTGCAATGTCAGTTGACTATTGTTGCTTGCAGTCATCCTGGCACTGCCAGTGTCTAGTCTTGTAACGGCACATTACAAACTGTACCAGTACGCCATTCCAAGACTGCAGATTTGTTACACGATCGACAGCATCTTGTTCACAACATCACAGCAGTGCCATTCTGAGAATTGAGCCATTTCACCCAAGTGTGCGTCATACTATATAGCATTGAGCAAACAAAGTTGTCTACATAGAAAGCACCCTACTCAAGTCTCACAAAAACAGTTAAAAGTAGCCAGCTACGCCTGCGTAGCATTTTTCAGTTGCAGCAGCAAAAAAAAAGATACATTCCCGGCTTACCGGGTACAATCAGAATCAGCTTCCCTGTTCAACTCCGACGACAAAATCAGAGAGACCGCACTGGGTCCAAAAGATCACGGCGAACTTCGCGGGTTTCTTTGGTGCTCTGCTTACTGTTGTGCGCACTGTACTCTTTGGGCTCCTCCAGGCATTTCGTCATCCTCCTCGTACGCCTCCTGGGCAGCATGAGCTTGCTTCCTGCGCATCTCTTCCTCGATGTTGTTCACATCATGCATGGTAGTCTCCTCGCACTCATCAATCTCCATGTCTGTCAGCTTGGACGTAGGCTTTGGTGGAAGTACCGCCTCAAGAGCCTTGCACTGGTCTGGAGCCAGGGAGTCAGGGAACTCCACTGTGAAGTGAATGTAGAGCTTGCCCTTCATGAAAGGCCTCTGGTACATTGGCATTCCCTCATCGTTTATTGCCTTGAATTGGTCTGCTCAAATTTATCAAACATGGGTTACCAACAAAAATACAGCTGCAAAAGTACAAGGTGTCATTCAGCATGTACACGGTCTTACCAGGCTTAACAACTTCACCAGGGTTTGACTTGATGAGAAGCTGCCTGTTGTCCAGATGTGTAAGAACAAACTGGAACCCACAGAGAGCCTCTGTCAGAGACAAGGTGTGCTCATAAAAGAGATCATCACCCTTTCTCTTGAATTTGGAGTGATCCTTCTGCTGGAGGACAAATACAATGTCTCCAGTGACAGTATCAGGCTGCAATCAAGAAAGCATGCTATATTAATTCTTGAATTCAGCAAAAGCACGTTCTACATGTTATCCTGGTTGTCTAACAAACCATACCGCTTCATCAGCTTCCCCAGGGAAGGTGATCTTCTGGCTATGCTGCATCCCCTTTTCAACGTGAACTTCCAGAACCTTCTTCTCCTGAACAACCTTCTCACCCTTGCACCCCGGGCAGCGATCCTTCTCATTGATGCTCTCTCCAGTCCCCTTGCACTCATTGCAAGCACTCTGCATCTGCTGTATCATGGAAGGCCCCAGCTGGCGGATGGTGACTTTCATACCTGAACCCTGGCAACCTGGGCACCTCATTGAAGCACCAGATTTGGAGCCCTTGCTGAAACAAATAAAGGAAACACAATCAACTAAAAGGATTTGGAAATTTCTTGACTAATAGGAAGGGAGTTGAGCGCACTCACCCCTTGCACTTTGAGCACAGGACATTGCGCGACAGGGAGAGCTTCTTTGAGGTACCATTGTAAAGATCTTCCAGAGAAACTTTAAGTGGATGCACTACATCTTCTCCCCTCCTTTGTCTTCTGCCTCTGCTGCTGCCACCACCACCTGTGAAAAAAGCATACAAAAGGCATTTATAGCATCAACAAAAAGAGCACGGCCGAAACAGGGTCGCCACAGAAGAACATGGGCAATACCTCCAAAAGAGGGTCCAAAGAATGATGAGAAGATGTCAAATGGATCAACATGGGCTCCTCCTCCACCCATTCCTTCCTTGAGGGCATCTTCACCATACTGGTCATAAATCTCACGCTTCTCTGGGTCACTCAAAACCTCATAAGCTTGTGCAAGCTCCTTGAACTGAAAATAAAAATTAATATAAGAAATCAATACAGAAATTGAACAGAGAGGTGAAATGGCATAAAAAAAGAGTACATATTTTTACAGCTACCAATTCTGACTGCAACTTTCAATATGCATTTTTTTCAATTCCAATATAACTATTATGCATCTATATAAACGAGCATTGTTATGATATATACATGTCTATATAAATACATGCCAATACAACATGCTGGCACAAATAATGTGGTAGAATCACAATGTTAGCTTCCAAACCCAAACAATTCCTAACATCACAAAAAATGAAAAACCAAACAAGCCTATTATATGCCACAATTACATCGTGAGTTAATATAGGCGGTACATGAAACCAATGATCTACAGAAGATTATAAATGCCACGCGAGGTTTACAAGATCTAACGGGAGATATAAATTAAGGGAATACCAAAAGGCAATCAAACTATCCTTCAGTCAACAAGCAGACTGTACAAAATGCATATAATCTGCCATCCCATGTGACAAACACCAGCAAAGATTTCAACCCTTCATGAAACTTCAACAGAGGTTTTAGTGATGTGGTACATAAGTGGTCCATGTGATAAAACAGGATACCAAAAAGTCTACTACTAGGGTTGTTAGTTCTAATAATTGAGTGGATTTATTCTCCAAAAGACACGGCACACTGTATGTTTGTATCTGCGGTGTTAAGTATACATATATTAAGCATCTTTCTGGATAATCACAGATGCTTCATTGATAAATTAAATCCAGATCAAGGTATAGCATAAACTATATTCCCATGACAGAATAGCAACATAACCACTATAGAGTACCAATCTTGGATGTAACCACAACTGTGCCCCCTCTAATTCTAGGCAGATTGCGAACCAAAATTTTCATAGATCATGTCACCTAATACTAAGATAAATATCACAATGCAGGAAGAAAAATCAAGTCATCCAACTCACGACATGGAAACAGCTTCATATGAAAAGGTCTTCTTACATCAGCAAAATGTAGTTCAAAACGAACAAGTAAGAATAATGGTTACTAACAAGGAAGAACTAGACGGTCTACATGTGCAAAAGTTATCACATAGCACAAGACCACAAGAACTTGCGCATACCATAATAGCATGCAGTGTTCCTTATCTCTATCCCTCTTAGGGCCATTTCTCACTTGCTGCCAGCACTAGGGAGAAGGTTCTCTACTTCTCTAGAATCCCAGTTCCTGACACAATTAACATCATAACCACTGTACATCCCGTGATCGTTGATCGCCCACCATGAGTATAGCACACTGAACATGAACTACAAATCGCTGAGGTAACTGCTGAAGACATCAAAGAATCCACCACGTCATCCTGAGTCATGACATAGCAGCCAGCCCTAGGATTAGCTTATCTAGAATCCTCAGTTCCTGACACAACCAAGATCATAACTTTTGTACATCACGTGATCCTTGAACGCCCACCATGAACCTAGCACACCGAACACGAAACTACAAGTCCCAGCGGAAAACAGCTAAACCAAGATCATAACTTTTGTACATCAGGCGAAACATAAACGTCGATCCCTACACGAACCCTTCGTCACACGTGATTCCCCGATCTACCGCCACAGATGACAGCAGATCGGATCAAAACTAGATCGCGATAGGGAGAGGGGATCGCAGGTGGTCCGAACCTTCTCGGGGTCTCCGCCCTTGTCGGGGTGGTTCTTGATGGCGGCCTTGCGGTAGGCCTTCTTGAGGTCGTCCTGGGAAGCGGTCTTGGGCACCCCGAGGATCTCATAGTACTTGGTGTTGTCGCTCTTCTTCGGCGCGCGCCCGAACATCTTGCCGCCGCCGGTGCCGCTCTTCGCCGCGGTGGGGGACACGCCTTGCCGCCGCTGCCGTGCCGCCGCTCCTGCGGGGGGTGATATGGGGAGGAGCAGGAGCGGAGGAGGCGGTCAAAGCTGGTGGCCGAGCGAGCGGACTGGGAAGAGAGAGGGTTTGCTACTGCCGATGCGCGTGAGCTATGTACACGACTCGGAGTACGTCAACGCCGTAGCGGACGCGTATTCGTTGTGCTGGGCTAGAAAAATGGGCCGGAGCCCGGAATGGTTCCCGGGCCGGGCTCTGCTTTACTGCACGTGTGTGTTGTTGGTCGGTCGGGTCGATCGATGATAGGGACCAGGGAGAAGCTCACTCACTTTTTACAAAGTTCTTGTGCGATGATTGTGGTTTCCATGTTAGCAGAATTGGTTGTGCACTTTTTTTTTCAGGAGCATATAATCACTCACATGAACACACGCACATACACTTATGTAGTATTATGTAAGCATATCATGATTTTTTAATAGTGAAAATAGACTTTCTCATCATAAACATTGTAACAATATTGACTCGCATGAACACATGCACATACACTATATTTTAATTTGTGAAATGGAGGGGAAAATGTTTGGTCATGTAAAGGAGGCATTCGTAACTAATTGAAACAATTTTCCAGGAGATAATCCAAATTTCAACTGTTGTTACGAAACACTAGGACGTTCGTTGAGTCGTGTGCATCTGAATACTCTCCATATCTGAATACAAAAGCCCTCGCTTTCCTCAGATACAGCTATGAGCTACGAAATAATAAAACAACGATATGTGCCTCCCGGAAGCGGTCGACGCATTCGCCATCGCGCGCGGCACACGCGCCACCAGGTTAGGGTTCGGGGTTGCCGGAGAGCCTCATCTCCGGCGGCTGTAGAAGGGGTCGAGGGGCGGCGGCCGGCCTGGCGGGGGCGACGGGCGATAGGTGGAGGCGGAGGCGGCCGAAAGGCCGCCGAAGCGGACGGTGGTGGACCCCCGGTGGGTGGCGGGAGCGGCGGGGGCGACAGCACGGGAACATTAGTGTGCGGGTGGCAGTTGGCGTCGGCGTAGGCGGCCGAGCTGACGGTGGCGCTGGCGGCGGGGGCGTAGCGCGGGAGGAAGATGAACAGCGGCGTGGAGCCTGGCGGACAGTGAGCAGTCGGAAATCGACCGCTGCGAACTGTCGTGGCGGGCGACCGCGATTTTGCAATGCCGAGCTATCCCACCCCAACGGCTACTGCCAGTGCCAGGCTGCCCGCTGCCGCCGTGCCGCGCTCCCCGTTTCCACCCGCCACCGCCAAGGCCGCCACCCGCGCCGCGCGTGCTAAAAAACAAAACGCACATTTTTCAAAGGGCCTTTGTACAAATATGATCGCCTCGAACTGCAACCAACTTTTTCCCTTCAAAGCGAGGTAAAAAACGAGAGAGAGAGAAAAAAATCGAAACCGAAGCGCACGAACAAAAGAGGAGGGGAGAGGACAGACGGAGGGAGCGCGAGGGGGAGGGCATGGTCTCTCTCGTCTCGTCCCTCCCGTCTCGAGCAAAATCTCTCATCTTCTCCCGCTCAGGTTAGTCCTAGCCCCAATCTGACGCATTCTTGTGGGCATGGTAACCGATGATGCGCATCTCTGGGTCTCGCGCTTCGTTTCCTGGGTCTGTTTTGGGAGCGGATTTCGTCTGATTTGGTGGCGGTTGAGGGATTGGTGCGTGTGTTCTTGGATTTGGGGCTCATTGCGCTGGATTTTAGTGGAATCTGGCGTGCGAGCTATTCTTGATCCTCTTTGTTTAGCTGCCGTCTGGGCTATGCTTGATTTCCTCGGTTTTGCCTGCCTGGGGAGTAGTTAAAAGTGGGTCTTTGCTGCCGGTTGCTGCATTTCTTAGCAACCGATTTATGCTGAAAATGTGGGTGGCAAGTTTTGAGGCTCTTGGGCCTATCCGTTTGCATGTTCAACGACACCGCTCGCATTTGGAAGAATTTAGATGGAGTGTAGGAAAGGCTGAAGGTGCCACTTTTACCAATCTTTTCCCCTTTCTGATTCTGGTCAGCGTCTCAATTCCGGAGGAAATTAATGGTGGCGATATCCATCAGGCCGGGTTTGATTTCCTTCTACATAATTTAGGATGCACTTTCACAGAGCTGTTTCTCTTACGAGGCAATCATCGGTGCTTCCGTTTGGTGTGTGAAGTGAATCCTCTTCTTACTACTTCTGCTTAGAGCTCTGTGTTCTGAAGTGATCACAGGAGGCCTGTCTCGGATAGTCGCATTTTGCGTCCTTTATTACAAATTATGGAAAGTTGGTTGTCCGTTTGTTTTGGAACTTGTTTCTATTTTTTGAATCAGTTGATTTAACATTTTTATGGGCCATGTGAATTTGTTTCATAATTTTTCCTAATTAATGTGTTAAAGAGTTTTTATAAGTTCTACACTGATGTACCTAACATGTTGTTCAATGACTAGAGAGTAGAGATTTAGGTCACTAAATAACAGTTGCTATCCGTACTTGTCAAGATTGGTGTCATTGTCTGGACTAGCAATGTATTTGAGGTGTCAGTGAGAAATGGCAATCAGCAACCACCACCAGATAGAGTAATGGCTGACAGAATATAGTGGTTGTTTCCGACTGACCTTATCATATCAGTTAGATTATTTATTGCATTAATCACTGGATTTCACTAAATTGTGCTGATGATACTTATTTCCAGTCTTTATATGATGACTTTTGTATATCTCTGTTATTGTGACAACAACTTGCATGTGCCAGTGATCTGTTGCATTAGTAGCACAGCACATTGCTTTGAATTCGGGGAATTTGTAATGTCAAGTTTCTCGGTTGAGTGATCATACTCATGCCCGAGTTGGTTGTCCGTTTGTTTTAGAGCTTATTTCTATTTGTGAATCAGTTGATTTAACATTTTTATGGGCCATGTGAATTTGTTTCACAATTTTCCTAATTAACGTGTTGAAGAGTTTTTATAAGTTCTACACTGATGTACCTAACATAACGACTTTTACTTCTATAGTGCACAGTGCACTAATCACTGCAACATTGGTCTTAGGTCATTGAGTTAGTAAAAGGGAAGGGGGTATCATGGGTATCTCATCCAAGTGGATTAAATCATTGGTCGGCATAAGGAAACAAGAAAAAGGGCACAATGCAGAAAAGCAACAAAAGGGACAAAATGCTGAGAGCAGTGAAACTGTAAGTCGCGACATTCCACCTAGGTTCGCTAGTTTGCAACCACATTAGATGTCCTTTGTTTACTCAGTCCATTTTACCATATTATTAAGCATAATTCTTTTATTTATGTATTCTTTTACCTCCTTCCCCCTGGCACAATTATTCTTGTTCTTTGTCTTTCTTTGAGAACATGACGAACCTTGAAGAATCAGAAAAACTGCAAGAATAGAAGGTTTACCAAAATAGGCTCATTGGATGCCACTGAGCTTCTGCTGTTGCCATGTCTCTGTCACAAGTTTGTTCCTCAACCAATATGCTTCACTTTCAGTAATGCCCATAAAGACAACACATGTATTCCATTAGGCATTAGGTTTTGTACCAAGAACACATGATCACATAGAACATGATGAGAAATATTGATGACTTTTTATGGCTAATGTTTCCAACCTAACGTATAAAATGTGCCTGATGTAGCAAATAGTGGTTAGCGTGTAATATGTAGTAATTATTGTGTCAGTACTTCTATGCCCTCATGTACCAAAGAAAAGAAAAGGAACAAAAGCATACTGGACAAAATCGTGGTTAAGCACTTAATGGATCTTTGAGATTTATCTTGTAGTTGGCCTGTTAGTGATGGATCGATGAGTGATTGATCTGTGCACAATTAGACTATTGAGTTGTCCTTTACTCTAGGGAATCTTCTTTTAAGACTTGGTTTTGTTTGGTTCTCTAGACAATGAAATATGAATGTGACTAGTCACTAGTTGCTACGGGGTACCTCTAAAGCATCTAGCTACTTGCCTAGTTTGTTTATAGTTATGATGCTTGAACAGTAATAAATCTTTTCATGCACTAGTACATTTTTATTACTTCTGTAATTCTGTCCAATTGAATACTATACATAGGAATTATATGTAGTTTGTCATGAACTATACATTGTTTGTCACGTGACTTCTATGCTTTACGAATTATGAACTATGATGCTTGAATTGTCGATTTTGTGAACATCTGTCATATGTTCCTGCAGCCCTACCTGACTTGTTGGTTGTCAGTTGCCACCATTGTACTTTGCCCTATTATCCTTTGTTTTCAACTGAGTTAGTTTGTCACCATGAAAATGACTTGCAAATGCTGTAGAGGAACTCTGCTGATCAATCACTGCACAAACGGAAACATTCTTTGGATGCTGAAGGTGCACTTGCAGTTGAAGAAATTCCAGTGCGAAGTGAAACATTGACTAATGATAACAACACACAAACAACTTCAAGTTCGATTTGTCCAGGCAGTACATCACTTGATGTATATGCCTCTCAGGCTGAACATGCAAGTAAAGAAGAGGTGGCAGCAACACTTATCCAGTCTGCTTTTCGAGCATTCTTGGTATGGTATCTTTTTAAAACATTCTGTTATCTGCTCATACAAACTAATCGTAGTAAATATTGATTATGTCTGCATTTCTTTTCTATGAATCATCCAACTAAGCAATTTGGAAACTTTCAGCTGGTGCAATTGATTTTAAAACCAGATGATGCAAGAAAAGGGGAACTTTTTGGAGAGTTCTATCATTTTGGAATGCTAGGAAATCTTATTAGTTCTTCAAATAATCACTATGAAACTGAGGCTTCTTTTCCCGACTTAAAAGTATTCATATATGTTATGTTATTGTATACTAAAGCGTTTTTTCAAAAAATGGAAACGAAAAGCTTTTGTAAGTATTTCCTTCATGATTTCCTAGCTCTTCTGGTTTGGAATCCTGACCTTTTTGTTCATATCTACCAGGCTAGACGTGCTTTACGAGCTTTGAAAGGAATAGTTCTACTTCAAGCCCTTATCAGGGGTCATGCTGTTAGAAGGCAGACAGAAGAAACACTTCAGTGCATGCAAGCACTGGTAAAGGCCCAAGCTCGTGTCCGAGCCAGACAAGTTCGTGTTGCCTTAGAAAATCAAGTGGCACGGAAAAAGATTCCTGAACAAGATGATCATGAAAACCATACCAGAGAAGTTGAGGTAGGCCACATAATCCATCGAAATGTTTTTTTATTCTTGAAAAAAGTAGGAGAGCGGTGCATCTATAATCGTATGGAAATCAACATGCTGCTGGATGCCTCACTTACTACATACTTCGCACTATTCCCTTAAGGCTGTGTTTTTTTTCCTGGTTTGGACTGGTACGGCCCCTGATTTTTTATGAAATGCCTTGCATATTTCTGTTTTTTGTTCTACATTGTTTAATTCTGACATCTTCACCTTGGCCTATGTGGTGGTACTGGGGAGACACGTCTCATGGATTGGGTTGTGGAGAGGAATTTTATAGTAGTGTGGGTAGTGGGATTAGGGTCAGGACAATGTTTACTTATGAGTTGACTCTCGTAAACCCTGCTATATGATATTCAATTTCTGTGTGATTTGAGGATTCCATCTGAACATCTTGTATTAGCAGTGCTATTTGGGTCGGTTTAAATAAGTTTTCATGTATTGAAATAACACATGTTAGAAAAATATAACAAATGCAGGGAGGCTGGTGTGGTAGTATTGGTTCCATGGAGGAAATGCAAGCGAAAGCGTTGAAAAGGCAAGAAGCTGCAGCCAAGCGTGAGAGGGCAATGGCATACGCTTTGACTCATCAGGTAATTTTGGGTGGTACATCTACTTTGCTGAAAAGTTTAAAGCTGTGAAGCGACCAGAACTTGTTGATTGAGTTAGCATTATTGTAGTAGTTTCTCAAAATTTTCGATCTGAGTGGCATCGAAAATGGCTGGCTTCTTATAATTTTTACAATATAAACAATCATTGTTGCCCCTACAACTTGGCATGTTCTTTCTATATCTCTTATTAAGTCGTAAGTTATGAAATCATTAAGAAGTGCCTTTTCATCTTGATCAGCGGCAAGCTGGCTCCAAGCAACAAAAATCTACAAGTCTGCAAGGGCTCGAACCTGATGACGACCACTGGGGATCAAACTGGTTGGACAGGTGGATGGCTGTGCGTCCATGGGAGAACAGATTACTTGACAGCAACACCAAAGAGAGTCTGACAAAACATGAAGGTAAGAAGGATGAGGAAGCAAAGTCTCAGATCACCCCAAAGAGTAAACTGTCAACTTCAAATACTCTTGGTCAAAGCAAGAAGAAAGGTGTAAAGCACAAAAAATCCTATTCAGATGTTAGTTGTACTTCATTTGCGCGGCCGGAAAATGTTTTGCCATCCACCTCTCTGGGATCATCCAAACAAAAGGCAAAGGTTGCTGATGAAGTTTTCGAGGAAGTCAGCTCCCAGCCGACAGAAGTAACTTATAAGGTTGTGCGCAATCCAAAAGATAAGCTTGTGCAAGCCAATACACCAGCCAAGAAACGGTTATCCCTGCCAAATAATGGTAAGTACACGGTAGTCTCAGGTTATCCAATATTTTCCATAATTGATGCACACGGTACTCTCAAGCATCCTGTAGCAGGAATTTTTTTGGAAGTTTTAGCTAAAAGCACCATGATTTTTTAAAGCTCTTTTAAACAATGGAGTGAGAAAATTGCTAAAGTGTATTATTTAAAAAAAGAAAATTGCTAAATTGGGGGATTCGTGTTTAGTTGCCTACTTCCTTTCTCTTAAATCATTCTAGAAATACACTAGCTAAACAACTCTCCTTATGTTGTCATGCATTCCATCACTCCGTAAGTTTGAATTTTGTTTATTATGTGTGTCGAAACAGTTGGCGGGGAAACAGGAAAGGGACCAACTCGTAAGAATTTGATGAACATGTCTGATGCAAAAGCACGGGCAGATGCTCCTAACCAAGGTGGGAAGCAAGTTTTACAGGCCGGATAACACATTCCTGTTCTTCCAATCTGTAAGCTGTTCTTGGTGTGTTTCTCCAGCCGTGCATGCTAAATCTTCTGTACATATAATATCATTCTCTACCGTCGTCCTGCATCTAGATTTGGCTTTGTTTGATATTCCTGGTGTGCAATATTGCTGGTGTGTTGTGCCGTCGTTTATTATGTTTCTCACCTTCACTGTAAAGTTCTAAGAGCTCAAAGAATTACCTGTGTTGAGTTGTGCCCTGAGAACAATCACTGAGCTGTGTGCACCATTCTTCTCTTGAGTACAAAATAATTGCAAATATGTGCTCGCTTTTTTGTTTTCAAATCTGTACAGGCAGGTGCACGCGCACGTACTCCGTTTAAAATTGCTAGTAATATTTTAGGACCCGTAGGTCCATGCTTTCCCTACGTTTATATTAGCATGCGGGGCATTATAGGGGGGCAAGCTTTGCTTTATACTATTTGTTTTTCTTTTCATATCCTGCTTTGCATCATGGAAAGCACACCCGTATTCTCTGGTTTGATAGGGGCCTTAAGATAAAAGTAGTCTCTTAACAGAATGCGCTTGATTGATTGAGCGGAGGTTCCAGCTCTCTATGATTGACCTCCCCTGTGTGTGGAGGTTTCTTGGGAACCGTGATCCTGCTTTTGCAGTTGCAGAGCACCAGACTCTGCTGGTAGTACTACCTTTGATGGTACAATAATTCAGGTCAAAGCTGCATGGTCTGAAGAATTGTTTAACGATGGTTGGCCGGAAAAGTGAGGTCATGTGGTGTGTAAACTCCCCCTCTGTTGGGATCATGTGCCGTGTCATGTGTGTGTGTGTGAGCCGTGCCGAGCCGATAGGCAGCATTGACATCAGATTGAGATCTCTGGAACCAAAGCAAAGAACACGGTACTTACAGATGGCATACTGGCATGACCAAAGAGGAAGATGTGGGGGGATATACATTGATGATATACACTACTTGGAATATTTGGAAAGAGCGTAATAGAAGAGTCTTCGAGGGTCGTTATGGTTTCACTAGTCAATGAAGAGGTGAAGCTGAGAAGCATAGCATGTAGCCCAACTGAAGGCATTATGGTTTCCTAATGAATTGTGTTATTGATGAGATGAGTTTAGCTAGTTATCTTGTAATAACAACCTATGTAACCACAAACTTGCTTCTTCTCCTTGTATGATAGAGTGCTCCTGCTAATTATTCAAAAAAAAAAAGTCGTGGGGGGATTGACGATTGAACGGCCTGGAGTTGCTGCCTGCCGGGCCAGCCGTGTACGAGAACGCCTCCTATAACGAGAACGGAAAAGAATCCAATGAGTTGTTCCACACCTATCTCTGCTGGTGCCGACCAATGAGATCTTTGAAATATGGCGCGCACGCCTCCGGATCCCGGGCGACTGACACTGTGAGAGAGAGCCGGATCAGATCTAGTAGCGTCGCAGCATTCTACCAGAGTAGCTGCATGTTCTGACGCCTTTTCAAGCCTTTGCCTCGCCCCACACGGCCACACCTGGTCCTCCAGTCCAGCCAGATGTGGATCTCAAATGGCAATGTGCTTGCAATGTTACCGTAGGATTTCAAATGGCGCATTCTTTTAAAAAAACCCGTAGGATTTGGACTTGGCGAGTCGTGTGTGGTTTTGGAAGAAACTGAACTGAGGAGATTCACGTGCTAGTAAAACCCAAGAGGAACAATCTGTCATTAGTTTTTTTTTAAAAAAACATTCGGTCATTTTCAATACTGTATTCTTCCGTCATGGGATGTTTGAATGCAGTCGAAAATGAAGAAAAAAAATCAGACTAGTGTGGGTGTGGCTGTCAACTAGACTCTGCGTTGAGTGTCTCGATCCCGTGGCGTAGTTCGCAGATCTGGTCAGCTATGGGCTGAGCTCATGTTCTTAGACTTTGAGGCAAATTGTACACGGAAGAAGTACTACCGTACAATGCTGCGAATGTCAAACACTCAAAAACACAAGGTGAAGTGCTTCATGTTTTGGACTGAAGAGCTAGAGTAGAAGCCGGGATTATGTGTCCAAATTATGCGAATAGTCCTTAATAGCTAAACTCTGCCTGTATAAAGTAGCCAGCATTCATATAGTTTATTTCTCGACTAGTTTATTTGCACGATAATGCGTGCTGTCGCAATTATTTGTTCTAACCTGCCCTGAGATATATACTTGTCAGTGTACCAGGAAAAAGGACATCCGTAAGTATAGACGTGTTCAAGGCTGCCAAAATATTAATTAGCTGTCCGAAATTCCACCATGTACGATAGCATTAAGCTCTGCATCGGTTGACCAGCGAGCCACAAAATTGTGTACGGACCGATGGCGTAAGCACTGCAAGTGCCAGTGTGCCACAGCTATTCCGCGTCAGAACATTCTGTTGAATACTCCTACGAGGCTACGACCGCTGGATTGGCCGCAGACAAATTTCCATTGCAATTTCGCCGGACTACAAGTTCATGTTCATCCTACGTGATCCAAGGACCGAGGAGTCGAGGACCAATGAAGCATTTGCAAACAGTGTCAAATGGGGAAGATCTATTGATTCTATTCTGCAACGGATTTTTTTTCCAGAAAAAAAAAGCTTGATCAAGGACGTACGTAGCCATGAAGGCTGCTCGAAACGGACATACGGAGACGTTCCTAAAAATTCAAAGCGTGCACACAAGAGAAGCCAAGACACGCGAATCGCATGGCAGCTACAGCTAGCTACGCTAACCCCCACCTGAAATGGACGGCTGCTAGCTGCTGCTGCACAGTCTCTGGCTCCGGTCAGCGTCGCCACGTTGTCCATGCGACGCGGCAGCCACCCACCAACCTCGCCCGGTCGCCGTCCAATTAAAAAACAAACGGACGACGACGAGGAGGAGGCCCACTCGTCAGCCACCACTAGCCCATCCTCCCCCACCGCCCCGCCGTGACGTGCGTGACCTCACCTCACTGGGGATCGTAACCCTCCCCACGCTGTCGGGGAGGACAGGAGACGCTTCTAGACGCGAGGAGGGAAAAAAAGAGACCCGCGCGTCAAGATTCGCGCCGGCGGGCGGATCCAACCGCCGGGATCCAAAAATAGGCCACGCTGGGCCGAAAGTAACAGTGGGAGCGAAGCCACTAACCACCCCGCTAATCGCGTGCATCGCCGTCGGTTTATTAATTTATTACGACAGTGCCCCCCGCACCCCTAATTGCGTGGGGCCCACCGCCCGGTGAGAGCGACGACGAGCGGATATAAACGCGCGTCCCCTCCTCCGCCTTCCACCTTCCGCCCTCCTCCTCACTCACTCTCTTTCTCTCTCCTCCCCCGCTCCGCTCCCCGGCGAGAGATCTCCCCACGAGAATCTCCAGAACCCACCGCCACCCGCCTGCCCGCGCCCTGCAAGGGGTCCTAGGGGGAGACCCGGCGCGCGCCTGCCCGCCTGGCCGCGCCATCCGCGCGGCTCCTGGATCCGCCATTCCCGCTCCCGCGCGGGGTTCACTGGTTGTTCTTGGCTGGGCTGTGCGCTGTCCCGCCCCGTTATTGGCTCGCCGTTATCGGATCTCGAGCCAGGCCCGGCCGCGCGGGATGGGGCTCGATCGGCTCGGAGCCTAGGGGGCGCGGCGCCGCTGGTTCGCCATTTGTGGAGGAGGGGGCCATTTCTCCGGTCCGGTTCAATTTTTTTTTTCTTGCCTCCTGAGAAATCTCCCGATTGTTCTTCGGTCGTGTTCCAATCGCATTTGCTAGTTGCTGCTAGCCCCCCAAATCGCAAGATCCAAGCTCGCAGGGCATTTTCCTTGCGCCCAATTTGAGGAAGACTGTCCACATCAATCGCTCTCAAATCTCCGCTCCTTTTTATCTTCCCTCGGAGAAAAATCTGATCCCTGCTCCCCACCACCACCAAACCACGCACCCGAGATCCGCCGCTGCATTGGCCGCGTGCTGCTCGCATTCTGCGAATCCTGACCCGAGAGGCGCAAGGCGCGGCAGCCGCTGGCCGGAGATGACGTCGCCGGCAACAACGCCATACACATCGCCGTTCGTGCTCTCCCTGCTCTTGCTCCTCTCTATCCCCGTCGTATTCTTCCTGGCGCCGCGCCTGCTACCGCCCAAGACGCTCCCGGCCATCCCGGACGCCGACGAGTCAGACGACCTCGCCCTCTTCCGCCGCGCCATCCTCTCCTCCTCTTCGGCGACCCCAACGCCGCCCACATCCGCTGCCTCCTACTTCTTCCGCCGACGCCCATCACCCAAGATCGCCTTCCTCTTCCTCACCAACTCTGACCTCGTCTTCTCACCGCTCTGGGAGAAATTCTTCCGCGGCCACAAGAATCTCTTCAACCTCTACGTCCACGCTGACCCCTACTCCGTCCTTGAGCTGCCGCCCACCCCTTCATTCCGCGGCCGCTTCGTCCCCGCCAAGGCCACACAGCGCGCATCCCCGACCCTCATCTCTGCCGCTCGCCGCCTACTCGCCACCGCACTCCTTGATGACCCCAACAATCAGTTCTTCGCTCTCCTATCACAATCCTGCATCCCGCTCCACCCATTCCCCACCCTCTACAATGCCCTCCTCTCTGAGACTGCTGGACCACATAGCCGCCACCGCAGCTTCATAGAGATAATGGACAATATGGACAATGACACCACGCTGCTGCATGACAGGTACTACGCCCGAGGTGATGAAGTGATGCTGCCAGAGGTTCCATATAACCAGTTCCGGGCTGGGTCGCAGTTTTTTGTGCTCACAAGAAGACATGCCATCATGGTGGTGAGGGATATGCGGCTTTGGAAGAAGTTCAAGCAGCCCTGCCTAATCGAGCGCAGAGATTCATGCTATCCGGAGGAGCATTACTTCCCCACATTGCTGGATATGCAGGATCCTGAGGGTTGCACCAAGTATACCTTGACGAGGGTAAATTGGACAGATTCGGTGGCAGGCCACCCACACATGTATGGGCCTAGAGAGGTATCGTCGAGCCTGATCAGGGAGCTGAGGAAATCGAATAACTCGCACTCGTACATGTTCGCCCGCAAGTTTTCTCCAGAGTGCCTCAAGCCACTAATGGAGATTGCAGATTCAGTCATCCTACGGGATTAGTCCTGAAGCAAAGCCCATTTGACAGTGTAAATGAATGAGGTATGGAAATGTGCACGATGCGGGCCTGCTGAAAGAATCAATCTTCTTCTATTTTGGTGTTGTGTTGAGAGAAATGTCTCCAAATGGAGTGTACATAGTACGGAATGTGAGAGTATTAGGTTGTCCAGTAATCTGTATGCTTAATAATTTCATAATAAAGCGGCATACTACATTAGATTGGTGTTGTGTCATCAATTCGGATGGTTGTATCATTAGGATGTTGTGTCAGGTGCTTTTGTTAGATAAAATGGGAATGTTGCAGGACTATTGACCTGTATGGTTCATCAAGAATTGCTGAACAGTTACTTCGTCATCCTGGAATGCAGAAATAAACTTCGTTCGATAGTTGTTTCTGTCGTTGAAGAACTCCCACAACATTGCATTATGATACTGCTCAATGTTATGTTCAATGTATAACACCCCTGCTGTCTGTTTCTTGATTCTGTTAAACCCACAGTACCTTACTGCGACCTCATTGAGAGAATCCATTTTTGTTGCTGTTACTGTAGTGGATCCTCCAATATATCTCAAGTAATTTCGTAGTGGCTTTTTCTTTATCCTTTAAAACTCTATACATCGTTTTTCTGCTACATCGTAATGCTTCATGGTTCTACGAAACTTGTTCCTCATGTTGCAGGCATCAAAGAAATGTTGAGCGCAATGCTATTTTCACCGATCGGATGGACAGACAGGTAGGTTTCCATCTCTGTCTAAAACCTTCTTGTGGAACAACATAGACCCTTCATTGCATTGATTTCTTCAATGTCCTTTTTTTTTCTGAGAAGGGTGATGCTGCTCGGAGAGTATGGTATTAGTATGACTACCATCTGTCCCTTGAGTATGCTACTTTGAATGCAGCAGTGTCTCGTCAAGTGACAGGGCAGTAGTTTAGCGAGTTAGCAAGATCATCCTATGTATTACATGGAAAGCACTCTTGTGAAAACAGGCAGTGATGGTTTGTAGACTGTTGAATATATACCAATCACAGTTTATTACTAGTTTCTAGTCTATTTTGAAGCTTTAGCCTTTGTTATGATGCTGCAAGGTGGCACGTAATAGTGATAAAAAAATACATCAAAGATCATATTTGCTTTAGGGTAGTATGATGCTTTTGTATAAATATAAATAAAATATGTGTAAGGAGAAAGGGAGGGCCAAACTACAATGAACAGAATAATTCATGCAAGCAGCCTTGAATCCTAATATGCCAAAAGCTGGATTCAAAATTGTAATATAGTAATGCCTTAACATTATTCTTCACATTCTGAGTCCGTTGGCTTTGTTTGGTATGCTTATGTCTTGGGCTATTTTTTATGCCATGAATCTGCCCCACTCTCAAATTATAGTGCCTGATTTGAATCATGAAAAAGATGGGACCTGTTTTCTACCTGCCCCACCTCCAGATTGGTACCGGTGATTGGCATGCCTTGTTAGGGTTTGGAACCTGAAAATGACGGGAAATTGTTTTTGCTGGCTATAGTGGGGAGGGCTACTACTAACTGTCTATATAACAGGAAAGCACGTAAGTTTGCTGTCACAGATGGTCTCTGTGTGCCCGTCAGAAACAGAAGGCTACTTTCGGTGAACACCTCCCAGCAGGCCAGCACTCTGAGGAAATTTGTGATCTGAATGAAGATCAGAGGAAGAGAGGTGGCGGCTCGCCAGAATTTCCTCCTCGCTGTGGGTTCGCGTCTCTTAACATTTTCTGCAGTTGTCATATTTGCCAGTTGGGGTTTTGGTTCCTAGTTTGGACTTTCTAACGATTCGTTTCAGAACTTGTGGATGTTATATCAGCCAGGGTTAAATAGTAGTAATATTCTCTGAAAATCGCCAGACCAGACCATACCATTCTCTGCTGGGTGCTGGGGATTATTTTATTTTAGTTATGTATATTTTTCAGCACGAATAAGATGCCGCGTAAAACTTTGGTTAATCTTTGCCGAAAGTTCCAAAGTGGCTTAGTTGAGCTTTGAGGTTGCTAAGCCTTTCCTAACGTCCTGCACCTTGTCTGATTCGCTAGTACGTTCGTCCGCATTTTTAACGTTGACATTCTGAGGTGGATTACAAAAGAAATGAACATGTACTGCAAGAGGAAAATAGAGCGGTAACACACTATTTAAGCTCAGTGCCCGTGGTTTGCCTCATCGCATGAGCGCTGTCACGTCAAAAATGTTGTGAGCTCCATCGTGTCTGTGGGCTGCAATAGGAAAAGCCGGGGTTTAGAACTCCACATACTACGGGTCGTTTTTTGTTCGCGACTCACGGTCATCGTTCGTCATTTGTTGCCTCAGTTGCTCACCAAATACAGTGAGTCAGTGACCAAGGCACCGACCATCAGTTGTCATTTGTCAAGACAAGTAAGCTCTGTTCCAGATGACCTTTTCTCCCCAGGAACTTCATCCGCAAGTTACTGTTATTTTCAGGCTTGCGTTTTAGCAAACCTAACATTACACACTTTTCGTTTAATCTAATTAAATGTTTTAAATGCTATTGTAAACAAAAATTTTAAATACTAAGCCCAGATGACAAATGTGAAAACTCAGCCATCTTTAGTGCAGGAAAAAGACAAAATCAGTACTGGGAAAACGAAAGGCGAGACGAAATGTACACCAGTCGCCACTCTGTACTCACCGCACATAATTTGAATCAAGAAAAGCATATTACCATTTCGGCCTATGAAAGCCCAGCCTCGTAAGGCCCATCACCTAACCGAAAGGGATGGCCCACCACTCTCACCTTCTCCCTCAGACCCTCACCGACCCACCTCCCCGCTGTCACCCACGACACGAGCTTCTGCTTCGCTTTCCTCTCCCTTCCTCTTGAAAAAAAAGGTGGAAAAAAAAGCGAGCAAGGCAGCAGCCAGCTTGGTCGGTTGCCACCAAGAGCACCGCAAATCTCGCCGCCGGCATGGCCGCCGCCGCCGCTGCTTCTTCGCCGTACCGGGTCGTTCTCTCCCTGGCGCTGGCCGCCACCTGCCTCGCGCAGCTGGCGGCGGGGGACACGAACGGCGTCTATGAGCCGTGCAGCGACGCGTGGATCCAGCGCGGGGACGGCTTCACCTTCGGGGTCGTCTTCGCTGGATACAACGCCTTCTTCTCCGGCAACACGCAGCTCTCCCCCTGCGACCGCCGCCTGAACCTCGCCTCCTCCGCGCAGCTCGCCGTCTTCCGCCCTAAGGTCGACGAGATCTCCCTCCTCACCATCAACACTACCACAGGATTCAACCCGGTGAGCGATCCTGTTCCTCTTCCTTGGTTTGAGTTTCCAATTTCTCGCTTGAGTAAATAAGTTGGGTTGGATTCGGATTCCGGAGGAGCTTGCATTGTGCATGCTCGTGGAAATGTCGGAGTACATGGAAATCGTTTGTCGCGCTGTAGTTAGGGTGGATTGGCATTCTGTAGTTGTTCTCAGGTGGAGTTAGGGTGGGCAGCATAATGGTAGTTCTTCTTGTAGCACTTCTTCGTCTGCTAGTTGCTTCTTCTCTGATTTGATTCAATGCAAGATCTTGATCCATGGCTCCAGTAATACTAGAGATCTAGAACAACCGAGAAATACCAGACTAATTTTCTAGTGCTTTGGGGGTGTGCATTTAGATTGAACTTGTGAGTTTTGTTCTGATTTTATAACTGTCCCATGGAGCACAATCTCAATATGCTAAGAATCATTTGGGAATTGTAATTTGAGTTCGTCTATGATTTTTTTAGCACAAAATGGCATGTGCTCTGCGATTCAGTGTTCTATTAGAAGATATGACCTCATATGACGATGTCTGAAAACAAGCAACCGAAGTAGGAAAGAACAGACAGCTAACTAAATGAGGAAAACCCCAAAATAACGTAGAAACACGAGATATTTAACTGAAATCACGCCCCCTCTGTTGGGTATCGTCTGTTAACAGGTGGAGAAGTATGTTATTCCTGTCAAAAATTCATGCTACCAAATTGCAGAGAGTATAAGCACAGTTTGACTCAAGGGTAGTGTTTTCTGCCTGTGGCTATGGAGTCAAGGGTAGTGTTTTCTGCCTGTGGGCTGTGGTTATGGGTTCAAGTTGTCGGTGCCTGATTTGGTCACACCGGCACTAACAAGTGATTGCGCTGCTAACCACTCGCTCCGATGGCGGATCTTACGGAGTAGAACTTGGGACGCGGGATTTATCCTGGTTTTGGCCAAGCGGCCGTACGTTCAGCAGAGGTGCGTAGCACCAAGTTTCGTGTTGCTCGTAGTAGAGGATTACAAGCAAGGTGGGAGAGGGAGATGGCCTCCCAAGTCCCTGAGTCGGGGGGTTGAAGATGTCGTGTGCTTGTGTGGTGAGTGTGTGTGTGGAGCTTGTCGTTGTTGCATGGGCTTCCCTCCCCTTTTATAGACCAAGGGTGAGGAAAGCCGTATACGTGTGATCGTGGTGTTGACGTTATAAGATGTACTGTGCCATCCATATCGTGCACTATACAAGCGGGAATCGCGCCTTCCAACTCTTGCTGACGGTATGGGTGTCACCATCGTTGACTTCTTGGAAGCTGGCCGTTGCTTCGAGGGATGCTACTCGAGGGTGGGGGCGGAGTCGTACAAATTACTGTCGGGTACCGAACTAAGGGGTACCCCAAAGATGGCCCAAGACGGCCCAGCAGGGAAGCCGCATCAGCGACAAAGGCAAGCCCAAAGCTTGGCAGCCCGATAAGGGTCCACCACGACGACGCCCCCGCAGCAGGAGGAATCTCCGTCTCGTTCGAGGGTGCCCCTCGCCCTCGAACGGGAATCTCCGTCACGTTCGACCCCTCCGCGGTCGAGGCTACAGGCCAAGCCTCGAAAACTCCTATGCCAGGCCCCTACAAGGGATTAAATGCGGGACACGACCGCACGCTCCACTTCGCCACACCTCGGATGGGATGTCGGTCGCCTCCGACTGGACCAGACACTGTGGCCCTGCACCAAGCCCTGTACGGACAGGGTTGGCGTTAGACAGTACCACTGTGTCAACAACCCCACGACTGGTCTCATCCCGGGTACGTCGCAAAGCCTCGAGGAAGGACCCCCGAAGAGTTGCAGGGAAGGCACGACTCCGCCCCCACCCTCGAGTAGCATCCCTCGAAGCAACGGCCAGCTGCCAAGAAGTCAACGATTGTGACTCTCATACCGTCAGCAAGAGTTGGAAGGCGCGATTCCCGCTTGTATAGTGCACGGTATGGATGGCACAGTACATCTTATAACGTGAACACCATGATCACACGTGTACGGCTTTCCTCACCCTTGGTCTATAAAAAGGGAGGGAAGCTCATGCAACAACGACAGGCTCCACACGCACACTCACCACACAAGCACACGACATCTTCAACCCCCCGACTCAGGGACTTGGGAGGCCATCTCCCTCTCCCACCTTGCTTGTAATCCCCTACTACGAGCAACACGAAACTTGGTGCTACGCACCTCTGCTGAACGTACGGCCGCTTGGCCGGAACCAGGATAAATCCCGCGTCCCAAGTTCTACTCCGTAAGATCCGCCATCGGAGCGAGTGGTTAGCAGCGCAATCACTTGTTAGTGCCGGTGTGACCAAATCAGGCACCGACACAAGTAGAAATCAAATACCTCTGTTACTTTGGATGCTGCAAGAGCTTGTCTGTTATGGGCCTATATCCAGTAGAGGAGATTGGGGAGAGAGAGAGGCTGGTGAGTAGGATTGTTCTGACTCTCAGGTGCACAGTGCGGGAAGAGGCAAGGGACCTGGTCGTTCACTTCTGCTTAATGAAGTAATGAACCATGTCATAATATGGATGTGACTTAACCCTTAATCAAACTATAGATGGGATCTAAGTGGTGCAATCTGATATTTCCTAACTTTCAAAATATAACCTCCTAACAGCTGCCTTGCTTGGGAGCAAGGCGCCAGCGGAGGCCAACAGAGTGTTGGAGCCATGGAGTCAGTGTGTTGCCGCCCACTGTGTCTCCTCCGGTGTTGGCCAGTTGGGCTTAATTAGACCCATAACACTGGGAAGTCAATACTTGTGGCCTTGTGGGCTCAAACCTGTGTGCTCCATATCACGAAGTAAGAAATTGTGTCTGATAACATGTCTAATCTTCTAGGGTCTATAGATGTATCTTAAATTGTCTGGGAGCTCAGATAAGTTCAAAAGTGACTTTGTGCCAGCTCAAAGCTTTTGTGCTAAAAGTAGGTCCACTAAGTTCATCAAGATCCTGGTACCTTCCTTGTGCTTTTATAGCTTATAGGCAGGGATGAGGAGTGCAATTGAGGTTTTGAATAAACGATACAAAATAAACATTTATCTTCCTCTGCTCTGTATTCTCCAAAATGTTAAAAAGGTTTATCTGGGGTTTGGTTCCAGCCAATGCTAGGTGCATTGATAGCGTGCCAGCCGAGAGACTAGCTTTCAGATAGTATGCATTTCCTATCCTAAGGTCAGCAAGTAGGTAAAGCAGAAAGATTTCCCAAGGTAGCAAACAAGTCCAAATCTGGGACAAATGGACCTCACAATCAAAACCATTCTATTCGAAGCTTCAAAATTGTCTCTCTAGTGTCGCAACTGTATTCTTTCTACCCTTCCGTCTATCTAGGTTTAACCTTGTGTTTAAGAACATATCTTTTTCATTCTGTTCCGTTCTGGCCAGAACAGACAGAATCATGAGGGCACACTGCATCCCTTACGGTGCAAAGTTGTCCTTGTTGTTTTAAATGTTCTTAATGACGAAAGTAAGTTGGGTGGATCTGGAAGGAGCTCGCACTAGTGCTTGTGCAAATGCGAGAGTACGTGGATGTTGGTTGGCTCGGTGCTGATCACATGGTTTAGCATTTCTTGGTTGTCCCAAGCTGGAGATAGATCGGTAGTGCGGTTAGCATGATCCTAGTGCTTCCTTTATCATTTCTTGATCTTCTTGCACTTGGAGTAACAGAATTGCCACTCACTTTATTGTGGTTTATTGGAGGATCTTACTTCACAGGTCCTCATTTGGTAGAGTAAACTTAATTTTACTTGCTAAATAAGTCATAACTAAATATATAATAGAAGGTGATGGCATTTGATTTGTTCTATCAACCTTGCTGAGATCTGGTTTTATTATTTTTGTGGTGATGTGTGTTGTGGTTGTTGTTTTTTTTTTGTAGAATTTGCAAGAAACTGCCCTAGCCAACCTTATTTTGAGATATAGTAGCATGTATTAATGTATTTGAGTGGTTTATTACTCTTTCATGTTCATCATGCATACATCCTTTGATAAATTAGTCCTATTTTAAAAGGGGGCTGTTTTTTTCTCTGTAACTTGCCAAGAATAAATCCAAGATCTGAGAGTGCTAAATTACCATTTTATAGTTGCTACCTTTTAAATTATAGGAACAATGAAATCATGCAATGACAAACTAGGAGTCCAAGATTTGAGTTAAAGCCCACTCTAGCCCTTGTTAAGAATACCGTGGTTGTTTATGCTTCTTATCTGCTTGGGCTCAGAGTTGTGTTTTAAAATTGCCTGTGCAATTGTGAGACCATATGCAATCTCGAAAGTGCCTTTATGCCAGCTCAAATCTTTAAAAGTGAATCCACTAGTTTTGTCAAGATCCTGGTACTTTGTTTCTGGGCATAGTCATCTCATGTTTTTCACTGGGATTTGTTTTGCTAACCTAACCTCCACAACATAAAATTATATTATTTTATATAACTTAGGACTATATTATAATTTGTACATATGGCACTAAGCCACTAACCATCTATAAATGTTCAGGATTGCCCTTTAGTTGTATCCAGTCATGAAATGTTTTGTTTAACTCTACACTTCATAATGTCATTTGTTTCATTCTCTACCATCCTAAAAAAAAGAAATGAAAATGAGGAGCTTCAGGTCTTTGATTGCTAAACAGCATGGCCTACATGTTCTATGTATTATAACACATCAAGTTCCCATTTTCATGGATTGTCACTTGTGACTAACCTTTGTTTCTATGTCTGTATTTGTGGTCTGCATCAAAAAAAAAAAAAATGTATGCATCCAATGCTGGGATTGTCAGACTGTATGACCAAAATTCCAAAAATCTTGTGCATATTTTGTAGGCTTCAGCTGGTGGATTCATGGTAGCATTTGCTGGTAGGAAGTATGCAGCCAGATCTGCTCCGATATTTGTCTCCAACTCCTCATTTACAGTGTCCAGCTTCACCCTGGTATGGAGCTACACATTTACGATTATGTTTAGCATGCGTGAACTTGGTATCGACAAATTCTGATGACTCCTCTATAGGTACTTGAGTTCAAAAAAGGCAGACTTCAAAACTTGCACTGGAAGAAGGATGGCTGTGGTGCTTGTACCGGCAAGTCGAACTTTGTTTGCCTTGGGAAACAAACTTGTGCTATCAGAACACAAAGCTGCAAGACCCAAGGGCCTGTCGACTGCAGCATCGGCATCCAGCTGGCCTTCTCAGGCACTGACAAGCACGAGTCAGTTCTAAACTCATGGTATGAGGTGTCCAACCTGCGACAATACTCCCTATACGGGCTCTACTCCAACCTCAAGGACACCCTGAGTGGCCAGTTCAACAAGTTCTTCTAGGCTGTTTGACGTAGCCATTGTTTATTCTCCCCTGCTCCTGCCTCATTCTGTCGATCGACCTGAATCCTGATATGTGCTTAGCGTCCTTTAGGTTTTATCGTCCAGGTTGCTTGTACTCAAACCGACTTTAGCCCTGTCTGAAAGTTCTACCATATGTACCATTGGTGTCATTTTCTGGGAGTGTCCTTTTTATTGCCATTTGCGCTTTAACTTTCATTTTGTGATGAGCCAGCTTCCGCTGACGATGTTTGCAACCAAAGGCAGATATCGTCCAATTTGCATAGCTGTGTCTTTGCAGACTTGCTTGGTCCTCGTGATGTTGACATCTTGTACCTAATACGGTAATACCCATCTTCGACCGTCCGGCAGTTGAGCTGGTTCAGAATTCAGTCTTGGATCTACAGTTTGTCCCTTTTTTTTTTCAATTCTGCTCTTCCTGGTTGGGCAGCCTTTTGTCTTATTTTTTTTCACAGGCTATCGTGATTCATAGTGAAAAAAATGTCATTATTGAGGTTGTTTACAAGTTCACGAAACAATTCGGTGTGTGGTCTGAGTTAACTTGGATTTCATACTCTTCCGAGAATCGGACTAAACACAATTATGCTGCCCGTTTGGAACCAAAAACTAATTTTTTAGGAACTAGTACACCGTTTCTTGCAACTTTATCATTTGGAAAAACAATATTGGCGACATGAGAAAGGAGCGAAAACGAGGTGTCCCCCCTTTGGCAACAGATCGTGGAAGCAACAAATTATGGCGATGGGATGACAGAGAAGGAAAAGGATGGAGAATCTGATCTGGTGAAACTGAATATTCTTGCCGTAATATACAATGCCCTGTTGTAGTGTTGTCCCATGTGCACTCTACTATATGCTCAAAACTAGCATCAGTTTAGGATGGCTATTTGTGAATTCTAAGAACACAGATCTGTCAGGGCTTTTCCAGAGCTGTCTACCGTTACTAAACCCTGACAGTAATAGTAGTATTCGGCTGTTACCTGTTAGCACTTTGTGTTGGTTTCGCCACATGTTCCTGCTTGCTTGCTTAGGCTTGGCCTGCATGAGCTGGACTGCTGGACAAGGAAAAAATGCTGGATGAGGACCACAATGTGGGCATCATCACCGATTCACAAAGGACAAGCACTTTGGCGCAGCACACACACCAGTGATGAAAGGAAGCCTTGGAGTGGCCTGTGTAGTTGCATCCTGGTTTCTTGGCCTCCTTGCCAACTGTTGATGGACCATTGGATGATACCACACTAAAGAAAAACCCCTGCGCAGAATGGCATGAAAAAGAAAAGAGGAACTGTACAAATGCACAGGTCACCAAAGCTCTTGAAGATGAAGACAAAGGGAATCGAACTTTGTGTCATCAAAAATAGGTTAAAAGATGCAAAATTTGCACTATGAGAGGACAGGGCGAGGGGGCTGAAACAGCACTAAAAGGCACTCACACTTTTGCATGAACGGAGCACTCAAAGCTAATGGCCACCGCAAACAAGTGCCACATCCGGTCCGATTTGCCAGGTACATCACCATAAGCACAGGTTTTTCTCAATATATTTTTTAATAAATGATAAAAAGGTAGTACTAAAATGATGCTCTGGTGGGTGATGACAAATATATTACTACCACTGACAGTCTGACAGGCCAAATTAATCTGGTAATCAGAGATTAAAAGTTTGCTGGACGCATTCTGAGAAAATATAAGTGAAAAGGTATGTGTGTGAATCCAGCTCCATGGAAGCTAGAGTCTGAAGTTTGCTACGAGGACAAAGCAAGCATTTTTTTTATTTTAGTAGCATCATTAACACTTTAATTAACAGAGGAAGACACAGAGGAAACTGCACAAGGTGAGCGCGAGGGCGTTTAAGAAACAGGGAGAGGATAAGATGATGACGTGAGCACGAAAAAAAAGGGGGTGGAGCCGTGGAGGTAAAGAGTGGTGGCCACTCATCAAGGGCAGCACCACGTACTGTAAAAAGATTCAGTGCAGCGAAGCATTGGAAAGGATCTCAGTGCAGCGTCAGGCCCACAGCTGAGCTGGAGTCCCAACGTATAGTGTATTTCTTGCTGCTGAAGTGACACTTTTATTCTTTCCAAGAAAAGTTGGTGGCAATTGATTTTATGCATTTTCACTTGGTCCAAGGATGATTCTTCGCTACTTTTATAAATATGCATGAATGGAACTTGAATACCACTCCCACTTGATTCTTCTTTTAATTTAGAGGCACTAGCTAAGAGCACACGACCTTTTTCTGCTGGCTATAAGCATGCTTACACTAATTATATTTTGTATATAAAGAAAAAGGACTAGTCCACTTACTAACTAAATAATACATGATCTTTCATTTACATATAGACATAGTATGTGGATAACATGCGTAAAGTAGAAGCTCAAGATGAATGACATTACCTTTGCTCCAAATTATAAGTTGTTAACTTATTTATGTTTGATCAAATTTATAGAAAAATACTAAAATACCTACAACATAAAATAAGTTTAATGAGATACACCATAATATATGTTTTATAGTGCATTTATTTGATTGAAGTTAGACAAGTTAAACTAAATGTTTTACAATTTGGAATGGAGGAGTATCTCTCTACTTTATAAATTTTCAAGTCGCAATAGATGGGCCTACATGAATATCAGCAAACCCCAACATATTGCATTTTTGTTTCTTTTTTTAATTACACAGTGCAACGTAGACGCTCACATGTAAGTACACTCACCCCCCCAATGAACGCACGTACGCAAACCCTACCCCTATGAGCACCTTCGAAGGACTGAGCCGGCAGATCTTGAGATTCACGAAGTCACCACAGGCACCTCGCTATCGACGGGGACGTCGTCTACCACCGAATGCACAGCCTTGGTAAATCCTGGAATAAGTTCAGAAAAATACGAGCACCAGGATTTGAACCATGGTGGGTAAGTTCCACCACAAAGAACCCAACCAACTGATCTAGGATCAGTGCACGCATTTTTGTTTACTTTGATTCTCAGCGTTAGACTACTAGTCATAACAGTGCCCAAGTTGTCGATTAACTACAACGCAAACCAATGCAACTTGCAACCCTAACTTTTTGCTACCACAAACTATCTATATATATAATCAACTCTCAATCATGGAAAAGCTTAGAATAAGCATCACCCGAAACCCTATAATATTTGGACAGAATAACAAGACAAACAACAAAATAAAATTAAGTAGAATTTAAGATGAATCTGGATTATTTAGAGAGACAAAAAGTGCATACACCTCAATGGCTCAACCGTTTTCTTGTGCTGCATCCACATATCTAAAAGGAATATTTGCATTGGTTCCAATGACGCGAGCACTTCATTAGATCTTAACCTACCGCTACCTAACAAGAGGTCTATAGAAAAGACAGCTTGCAACTTATAGTGCAGGAAATGACCTCCACTAAATGTGCTCAAATATGTTGGTCATATGGTACTTGCCCTAAAAACTTGACAGAAACAGGAACATGCTGAAAAGGTTGCTGATTGCCTGATACTGTATCTCTGCAGTTAAAAAGATTATGGGTGCTTCTCCACTTATGCAAATGCTATCAGATCACTTTGTGTTTTGCTTTGTTTGAGTTTATTTGCGGATAGGGCATCGCGCGCAAGATAAATGGCCCACGTTGCATACTTGCATGTAGTGGCGGCTTTGTTTTGAACTTTCTGTAAAGTAAGTGCTAAGCGCACAGAAGTTTCATGTGCGGGTGCTTCTATTTGGATTTAGTAAAAGTTGCAATAAACTTTTAAGCACGTCAGTATTGGTTTTATGACACGACGAGTTTGTATTATATGACGAACATTTTTAATGTGTTCTTATCCATTGCTGATGGTGCATCTTGAGGGCAGGGATGATTTTAGGGCGACCTTTTCGTTGATCACATTGTTTGACAAGAAAAATCTTTGGTCCTGCTTCTTCTGAATTCTGATTCTCTGCAGGAAGTGATTTTCAAATCAAGTGTTTTTGTGGATGAAAATAATTCTCTAGGATTAACTTTTAGCACAAAGTGAACATAAGAAGAGATAGTTTTTGTAACTCATAGCATCCTAAGAGAATCACTTGATGGATCAGCATAGAAGTAATTTTCCTTAAAATACCATTGGGTAAGGCTTCACTGAAATTAGCTTGGGAGATATATAACCTGGAGCTTTTTCAAGCAGACCCTTTGATAATTTTAGACCTTCCTTGGTGGAGCTAATTCTTTTGATTGTCTCTCCTTGATATATCTGTCCAATGTCCATTTGTCTTGTTTCACCACGATGTGATATATATTTTTAAATAAAATAAAAGAGAATGATAAGTATTATATTCTGTGTTTTTATATCAATTTATATAATTTTTATTATTAAGGAACACAGAAGACAAATCAAGGTTACTTTCTCTTGTATAAAACAACGGTACTTCAGAATTATATAGATAGTTTAAAAACAAAAAATTGGGTTGCAAGAGACATGCATAGTAGAACCCACTAATACTACTACACTAGTGTTTCTATCACAATATATATACGCGCATACAGTTTGCACATGTAATCATTTGTATTGTTTGTACTTTCACCCATACAATATATATAATCCTCTTTTGCAATATAATAAATTCCAGCTTAGAGTTCCTTATTGAAAATGACAAACAACTAAATTAGTCTAATCAAGTGAACACATCATCGTTTGATATTTGTTCTTTATGTACTCATAATTTACTCTAAATAACTGCCTTTACCAATTACCATTATAAAAGAATGACACTACTGGGACTTGACTCTGGCGGCTTGCATGTTTTTGCCGAGTGGTTTGGGCACTCGGCAAACTGTTGGATTCCCGTTCAATTGATGGTGCCGGTTCATCTACTCATTGTGCACTGACTTGACTGCTGATCCGACTCCTTGATCACTACATTAGACTAGTCTAGATGAGAAAAAAAATCCTTGTTAAGCACTTTTTAGTATACTTTTTTGTAAACAATGATCGTTTAGTTGGTTGTTACCATTAACTAATACGTTCATAACTGTCATTTTACCAGCATTAGACTAGTTTACGTGAAGAAAAAAAATCTTTGATAAAACAATGATGGGGATGACAAGTTGACAACGCAGTAAATCTTCTAGAAGGTTATATTAGCTGTGTGAATCAGAATATGGGAAGGACCATCCAGCCTCTAGGGAAGGCCATACGACGATGGCATGCAGCTTTGTTTGTAGTGGGCACTGCGCTGGGGATGTTTTAGATCAATCTCATCACCCCAACACCGGTACAACACTAATAAATGAGCTGCTAGAACTAATAATGTCTGGAGTAACTGTTCTCACGATGAAATAAACATTGTTACCGCGTCAACAGCTCCCATGCACGAAGGAACAAAAAATTCCAACACAATGACTGCAATCTTGGTGTTTGAGTAATCTTCATTTTATTTACATTATAACCATTTTCACGTTTTTACCTTTAAGGAGTGTACCACGTGCAAGATACACCTTATTTTGTTACTAAAATGCTAGCATTGTTGCAATAAAACTTTCCTCCGTCCTTCAAAAAAGGCGCTTTGGAAAAACTCATATGGCTTAGCAAAAGTACGAAATGAGCTTGATCCCTATTTGTTAGCCATAATGGTGTTAACTGACTGCTATTTGCATATACTTAGAAAGGGTAACAATAAAGAATTGTGCCTCAAATTGAGATACATGTTTAGAGGGTTACTTTAGTCTATTATCATAATGATATAGGTCGGTAATTTAAATACATGTTTGGTGCTTACTTTAGTATATATGTATAATGACAGGGGTGGGTAATTTTTTTAGGAAACCGGCAGGGAAGACCCCTACCTTTTTTGTAACTGTATTTTTATAATGATATGGGTGTGTAATTTATTGGAAAACATTATATATCCAATAGCTACTGTGATCAGAGTTGTCAGGTTGATGAACATATGTTTCTGATTTTTGTGAGAATTTGTAGAATTTCTCTATTTGACTGTACGCCTAGAATCATATGTGCCTTTACTTAAAAGCTTCGAAAGGAGCATCCAATTCCTAACACTAGGATGGCCCCATACTTCATTAGTTGCTGCTCACTATATATCTCAAATGAATCTACTTGAATTTGGACTCTCTTGTAAGATACACCATGGCCGCACACAACTTGAACAACAGCTCGCACCCATCAACCATCAGAGTGCCATCGTCGATTCCTATCCTCGAACATAATGAATGCCTGGAAAAAAATTAGCAATAATTAAACAACACTCCAACCCAAAGCGATGGCAGTAGTACATCGCAACTGCCAAGGGGACGGTGGGCGTGCAACGCCTCGTCCTTCTCCGCTGGCCCTTTTGCGAGGGGGCGTCGGGAAGCAACAGTTGGCAGCTATACACAGGTGGTAGCCGCGAGCTTGACCAATTTGGCAAAAGAGCTGCGTCCGCCTCGCCGTGCTGAGGGAATCTTGCCCAGGTTAGTAGCCGCGCGGTACAGAGGCTACAGTGCACAGGGAATCAGAGGTACCACTTGCAGTAGCTCGCAGCTACTGCTTGCAGCCCCATGTTCAGATTCCCAACTATTCACTATTCATTCCAACTTTTCACTATTCATTCCAACTTTTCACTATTACTCGTTCACAAAACACGTTTCCCAGCGAATGCTACAGTGTTTTTCTTATGCTACAGTGTTTTTTCCTACCATCTAAACACACCCTAGACAAGCAAGGAATCGCCATGGCGACTTCACAAACAGAAAGACGCCTACAGTGTCTCGCACCCAAGAACAGCTCGTGCCAACCTTCATCTCTTTTCCTTTTTTAAAAAAAAATCTCAAATTGGGAGGAGAGGAGACTTTTCCAACCAAGCCTGAATCTTCAGCTCAGTCCCCACCCTATCATTTATATACATCTCTCTCTATACACGACTCTACACTCAGTCCGTCTCTCTCTCCTCGCTGTGTGCTACTGTTGTCCTTTTGTGTCCTTGGGTGTGTTTAGTTTAGGAAAGATCCCGAAAAAAATACTGTAGATAAAAAAACACTATACATGAATAGTATTCTGTGAGTGGGAGAGGTGAAATAAATAGAGAAAAGTTAGATAAATAGTGTTTTTTTTAGAATTTTTCCTATCTAAACGCAGCCTTAGCTGCCTCCTAGCGCTGAGATGTGAGCGGGGCTTGCTTGTTCGCTGGCTACCTCTCCTCTCCCGCTGGGCTCATGTGTTGGTGCTTCACCTGCCTCGGTTTGTCGTGAATCCTTGGACGCACACAAAGCTCAGGTACCGCCCGCTGCTGCCTTTCCGTGCTGCTACCCTCCCAAATCTCTTCGCCCTCTGCAGCATCTAGAGGCACCACTAATCTCTTCTCCCTTTGGGCTCTGGCCAACCCTCCATCCTTTCCATGCTGATCTTGGTGTGCTTCCTCGTCCTCCCTGGAGCCAGGCCTCGTTGAAAACAAATTTCCCTTGGTACTTGCTATTCCTATCCAATCATTTTGCTTTCTTTTATTTTTTTCTCCACCCCCGGTTTGCCAATCTCTTGGTTTCATGGTGCATACTTCTGTCGGCTGTTGCTTACGCCTGCCTTTCAGAGTCTACCTTCATTTGATTGAGTGATATTGTTTGGCCCTTGTTTTCTTGTGCCCGTGAGCTTACCCTTTGAGATTCCGTTCTTGCGGATTCTCCCACTTGTTTTATGGTTCCCCCTCTTACATTTCCTTGCCTGTTCCCACCTCACCTAGCAATCATTTTAATAATAGCATTTCCCCATCAAGCTCTCACTAATCTGCTGTTTAATTATATATATTCGCCACAGGCTGCTGTTGGATTCTTTAGTATCCCATAAGGCCAAGCATCCTGCAAGAGCTTTGGAGCCGGAGGGGTTGCTGCCTCCGCCTTTGGTGAAAACTTCAGTTTCCATTCACGAGGCAAGGCGGCGATGTTGAGCTTCAAGGGACACGAGGGGTTTGGGCAGGTGGCCGCCGGGGGCCAGGGCTCCCACGCTGCGGCGCTGCCGTGGTGGACCGGGCCCCAGCTGCTATGCGGTGACACGGCGCCTCTGTCGCCGGAGGAGGCGCGCCGGGACGGCCAGTTCCAAGTCGTGCCGGGGGCTCGGGGCACGCCGGATCCGGCGCCGCCGGCTGCCGCTAAGAGAGGGAGCCCTGAGGTCCTGAAATTCTCTGTGTTCCAAGGTGAGTTTTTTTTTTAAGCCAAGCTCAGGGATTTGTTGGAATTCTTTTTTAGGAAAAAAACATGAATGCAAGAATTTGGCATGTTTCTGTTACCGTTGGATCTGTGCATGCTAGTAATATGCGAACCAACTTATGCGATGTATGCTTAATCATCATATATTGTCTAATTGCAATACGATTTACACCCCCACCCCCCAAAAAAAATCTCGAGATGGTATGCCTGAACAATAAACTTCAAGAAACCATGTTCTCATAAACCGCTCTAGAAATTGGTGGGATTTCTTCTAAAAAAAAGAAATTGGTGGGATTTTTTTTCCTTTGTTACTTTCAGAAGTGCATGGTATTCTTTCAAAGTCTCTACATGTACAGAAGGATGTTCTTTGCATAAAATTTGTTTGTTGCAACGCAACATGAAATATATGTATTTGCATAAAGGAAGACAATGCTATATATGTCACCCGTCATGCCAGAGGGTGCAATTAGTTGAATTGTCCGGTGCTTTGGGCCCATGCGCCCATAGTACAATTTTCTGAGTGGCTCCCCTACTTTGATGCCTCTGCCGGCTGTTCTATTATTGTTGCCTCCATTATGATCTCTGGTGCGTCCCTATCACTACTGCAACACTTCTATTCTGGCTGATGTTTGTCGATAAAAGTGAAATGATATATTCAACCTCAACTAATTTCAAAAAAAATATTCAACCTCAATATTGCAACACTCGTCGGTCAGCTTGGTTAAATTCATGACGGCAAGCTTATTTGTATGATTTTTTAAAAAAATAATTGTGGATTGGTGCAGAAAGAAACAAACAGTATTGGAGGGGTTAGCAATTAGATCTCCCAAATTCTGCATCTGTGATAAGATTTTATTTGATGAATATGGCATTGCAATATCATCATCAACTATCATCATCAACATCTGTGGCAGAATATGCTGCCGCTTGTTCTGGTCTGCCTCTTGTTTGTGGCATGTGCTGCAGAGAACAACCATTATAATGGTTTATTTAATCACATACAACACAAAAAAGAAATCTAGACAAACGTATGCATAAATGAAAAGATTTGTGACATAGCAGTATGGCACATGCTTGATGGTAGTCAACGACTATCCAGTTTTGAACCACGGAATGGCTTTCCGTGCATATTAACATACAATATACTAGCAGGGTAGCCCATGATGGAATTCAGTAGCCTCTTCAGATTCTATGAGTAAAATACACGTCTTTCCAACCATAGGAGTTCATTATATAATATCTACCTTGACGTCTTGTTTGCTTAAGCATTACTGTTAGAGATTAGGATGCATCAGTATCATAATATTTTATACTAATTTTTTCTAATAGTCGACGAAGTGCCTAGATCTGTTGTGACTTCTTGATCTACGTTTTTTGGAATATATGTTCAGTTAGTGGTTGGGAAAATTACACTGCATGAATGCCAACATTTGAAGGTTGAGTGACTGGCTGCAGTAGGACTTGAAAATAGGAGTCAAACAAAATGGTATTCGTCCGGCTTGTCAGAATTTAGAAGGACTATTTGAAGCGTCCAGAATGTCACTCATGCTATCTACATGAGAGTTGATGATATTTTTCAATTATCTTGTGGTTGAGTGGATTTCCAATCACTCATGAAGTAGTTCTACTATCTAGTATTTTGAAAAGGAAAAAGTCCATATTACTCCCCTCAACTATACGCAAAGTCCACATAACCCCCTAAACTATCTTTTGGTTCACTTTACCCCCTAAACTATGTCACTTGGTGTATTCTACCCCCTAATACAATTTGTCTTTTTTATTTCTCCATGCATAAGTTGAATTTTAATTTAAAATTTTGCATGATTGTAGTTAACATCACAATGTATGTCAAAAAAATATATTATGAATTTTTCGTCACTAGTTTTTGTATAATATCGTGTCCTAAGGATTAATTAATTATTAAGTTCTTACCCCCATGAAAATAATGACAAAAAATAATTTTATATTTTTCTATCATGCATTATGATGTCTACTATCATCTCCCAAAATTTGAACGCAATATGACACTTGTTCATGGAAAAATAAAAAAGAGAAATTGTATTAGGGGGTAACATAGACCAAATAACATAGTTTAGGGGGTAAAATAAACCAAAAAATAGTGTAGGGGGTTATGTGGACTTTGCTTATAGTTGAGGGGAATACTTTGGACTTTTTCCTTTTGAAAATTCAAGATTTCTAACGGTTTTCTGTTCCTATTATGTTAAGGGAATTTGGAGTCAGATGATAAAGGAGAGAAAGTCCCGGAGCATTCTACCACTATCGCACTGCAGTCTCCATTCCCAGAATACAATGGCCGTTTCGAGATTGGACTTGGTCAATCCATGGTAAGTTTATCTGTTACCTTTGATATTTGGAAATTATCCAATTTTAAATCCCAAAAATCCATTCTTGGAATATCTTCACTAACTTCCTCACAAAAAAGGAAAAAAATGGAAAGAAAGAATTCAACTGACTACGTTTCTTTCAGGCCCCTTCCAATTATTCTTGTGCTGACCAGTGTTATGGCATGCTTACCACTTATGGAATGAGATCGATGGTATGGTTTATTTGTTTTTAAGAAAATGAGTATTGCAAAATTTTATTTTATTTACTCCCTAGTTGTGCAAAGAACTATCAAGAAAAGAGGACTGATACATGATTAAATATTCAAATCTAGCAAACTCTAGCAGTTATCAAATTATGTTAATTCCTAACATGTTCTGGGTTAGCTAGTATCACTGCTGAAGTTACATGATGATTTCTGGTGTCCCAACAAGTTAACACAAAGTTTACCTCGAGTGGTAACTTGCAATGACAAAAGATATTTAGCAAACCCATGGAACTCAGAAGTGGTATTCTATCCCATCAAAAGTGATGAATACATCATAACCCAAGGAGTGAACAGAACAAATAATACATTAGGAGGAGAGAAAATTATTGCAGAGCTGAAAGACTGGCCACGACCTTGGATGTTTAATCATGTGTCTTGGAGTTGTGTGGAGTTACTTATTTATATGTGCTCAATCGACTTCCTCTTTGTAGTATATGATTCCCTTTGACAGCCTTTTTGTTTCCCCGTATCCAGTCTAGTGGTAGATTGCTCTTGCCGCTGAATGCACCAGCTGATGCACCGATCTACGTAAATCCGAAGCAGTATGAAGGCATCCTCCGTCGACGTCGTGCCCGCGCTAAGGCAGAGAGAGAGAATAGACTGGCGAAAGGCAGAAAGGTGAGGAGTATCTTCTTTCACTAGCCCTTATCTATGTCCAATTGTCGACATTTCACTGTCACCACTGATCGGTGATCACTGTGTGCCTCTGCCTGTTCTGCTGCAGCCGTATCTTCATGAGTCGCGCCACCTCCATGCAATGCGCCGAGCAAGAGGTTCAGGTGGGCGCTTCCTTAACACGAAGAAAGAAACGGGCTCGAACGTGAACCAAGGCGGCAAGTTGGCAACAGCAGCGCCGAGCGCCACCGCATCTCCTAGCTACGAGCCTCCACGGCCGCAGGGGCTTGGCAATGGCAGCAACCCACACTGCCACTCCCGGGGCAGCGTCTCCAGCCTGTCCAACTCCGAGGTGTCAAGCATGTACAACCACCACGAAGACCACCCGAGCCACCACCAGTATGGCGGCATGGAGCAGCACCTCCACGAAGACCACCCGAGCCACCACCAGTATGGCGGCATGGAGCAGCACCTCCGGGCACCGCCCTTCTTCACCCCGCTGACGGCCATCATGGATGGTGACCATGGCGGGGCTGCCGCCATCCCCTCCTTCAAGTGGGCCGCAAGCGACGGCTGTTGCGAGCTCCTCAAGGTGTGAACCGAGGAGGGGATGGCTACTCAGACAGCCTTCTCCCCGTTGGCTGTCTGTAGGCAAATCATTCTTGGCTGTTCTGCATTGGGGTGCAACCTCCTCATCACCTACCTACCTCTGTCCCTGAAACTCGATACAGTGCTGGGTTTCAGGGATCCTGTGGTGCTGGAGCTCCCCCATATGCCTGTAAGATAATGTACCCAAAGCACTGCTGCTTGGTACTGCATGATAGCAGTGTCTCAGTGTGGAATTGTCATGTTGGATTGATCAGTGTCTGAATAATTGAGGCGTCAAGACTTCACAGTCGCTCCAGTTCGCGGAGATGTGTCTGGGTCTGTTTTAAGCTTTTGAGGTCTGAAACTTTATACTTGGTAAAGATGCTATGTTAATCTAAGTTTGGGACCTACATTCTGCTATCATGTCGGTTGTGGCAGTTGATATTTGGCTTGCAATTTTAGGTGGCATGTCTTCATGCTTTGGTGACCTAGTCCTCGCGCCGCTTGTTATGGATCCCTCGCTAGGATACTGAGCCACGCCAATGCGGAATGTAACCTACGTGTTGTATGTTATATGCACGTCCTGTTCACTACAGATTCTTCATGCATGTTCAAGATCACTGGTTATTGTTCAAGATTCCAGTGTTGTAGGCCCTAAAATGTTTCAGCAGTGCTATTCCAGTGTGGTGCAAGGCTTCCTTGTGTTTTTGGCACATCCGAGTTGTAGCTTTCCTGACAGTAACTTTGTAGCTCTCGATTTGTTTGGACGGAAAACTACACCAAACGACATGGATATCATCCCAAATATCTGTAACTTTATTTTTTTTTTTACTTTGGTTACCCATGCCTAATGCAAGATGATGACTGTCGTATTTCTACCTGATTTGGAACGTGGGATAATGTCGCTGTTACAATTGCAATGCTATTTGAGGCAGTACGTGCCACCAATTCCCCGGGTGATATGTTCAACTTAAGTACAACAGATTTACGATTTTCTCTATATATTAGTATCAGATATAGAAAGAGTGATGCCTTCTCTAGCCTCACAGAATCTATGCACAACACAGGATCAGACAGAGCACCTGCTTGAGCACTAAGATCCGATAATACCAGAACAACCAAAGAAAGTCTAGTGGGTCAGTTAAAATTTTCAGCAACAAAGCTAATCCATACAAGATTGCCCTCCTGCTCAAATCTGCTAGCGAAACAAGTTCCAAAAATGTAGATGCACAAAAAGGATTATAGGAACGTATAGCAATTGGATGCAATGATTGCCAGGAGACAGATTTCTGATCAAGATGCACTGATTATTGTTACACTTTATCTTCGCATAAACTCGATTTGAACATCAAATAATTCACAAAGAATCAAAGATCAACGCTTCAGTAATATAGAGCCCATATCATCAGAATATTCAAAGCATGAGATGTCTGTATAATTCGCCAGGGTTAGAATTCATCTGGCAAGTGGCAACACGTGCACAACTTGTTTTCACCCAAAAGAATCACATATTCATGTAGAGAGAAGAGAGATCTATCTCCCTCGCTAATCACCAATCTCGCCAATCACAACGAAAAGAATACACATCCTCAAAAACCCCTCACCAAAAGAATTCCAAGATGCCGCCCCCTGTTTGCCCAATCATGCTGCAAGATCGCTGATGTCCTTCTCTGAGACCGCCTGCTTCTCTTGACCTTCCTCCGACGGCGGCGCCTTCTTCTGGCCTTCCTCGGCCGCCGGGTTCGCGGAGTCGGAGGCTGCGGCGGCGGCTTCTTGGGCCTGAAAAGCCTCGAGGTCCGCGGCCATGGCGCGCTCAGCGCGGAGGATGGGTTCGTAATACTCGGCGTGCTTGTCCATGCACTTCCGCATCGCGGCCGTGATGTCTTGGCACCGCTCCACCACGTCAACGCCGCCCGTGGCCGCCTCAGCTTCCTCCACGCACTTCTCCCACGCGATGAACTCCTCCTTGCACCCGCCGCCCTTCATGAAGAGGCAGAACCCGCACTCCGCTTGCTCCTCCTCCCCCTCGCCGGCCGCCGCGGAGGCATCCAAGACCACAGTTTCCGCGGCATCGGCCGACGCTGCCGCTGTCGCCGCCGCACCGTCCGCAGCGCCGGCGGCCGCGGCAGTGGCGGACTGCTGGGGATCTTCTTTAGCTTGTGGGGTGGAGGTCTCCGCGGTAGGTGTAGGAGAATCGGCGGCGGCGGTGGCGGCCTCTAGGGGAGGAGGGGGAGAGGCAGAGGCGGCGGCTCCCATGGCGCTAGGGTTTTGAGGCTGGCAGATGAAATCGCGGCGGCTGCGCGAGGACGGAAGCTTAAACCCTGCTGCGGCAAACCGAGTCCCGCTGGCGACAGAGGTGGGCCTAAAGGAGTCGAACCTAAGAAAGAAAGCCCAGCCCATGGCCAGGACGAACCTGTGGGCTCCGCAACACACTATAATGAGAGCACATTGCCCGGTCGGCAGCATGTTTTCCTCAAAATCGCTATAGAAATCTACTAGTAACAGAATATGAATAAAACTCTCGACATAGAAGGTGTTTCACCTTTACCTGTACACTCGAATTTCTCCACCGTTGGATATGCATCTAACGTCTGTTGCTTCTTCTCCAACGCCGGTGCCCCCGCCCCGCCCTCCACCACCTGTCTCCGGCGGCTCTCGCCGCCGGATCCACCACCGCTTCCCACCCCCACGCTAACCGCTTCCGATTTGGTTCCCCCGCCCCCACCTGGCCCAACCGCCATCCTCCGCTGCCCGGCCGGCGGCGCCACCGCCGCCGTGCCTTACCGCCCCCGCGTCCGCCACCACCGCCTGTCCGGCCTACCACCCCCGCCCTCCTCTAAGCCCTGCAGCCCCAGGAAGGCAGGAACCCCAAGGCCTGAACCCCCAACTCCGAAATCCCTAAAGGCCCTAACCTCATGCCATTACTAGAGCTCACCAGAGATGGATCAAATGGGGTCAAAACTTAGTGGAGAAGAAGACGGTATGGTGAAAAATTCGAGTGTAGGAAGAAGAAGAAACACTCGAGCACGGTTTAGATTTCCCGTAAAGTAAACCACAGTTTACTTAGAAAATTATGTATCCATAGTTCCATACAACCCAACGGAAATAATAATAATAGAATCTTGCGCAGTCATGATAAATGCTCAAGACATCCATTAATCGTCCATTCAGTGGATGATCTTCTATTCTTCTTCTTCGTCGTCATCCTCATCCTCCTCATCATTATAGCTCTCGTTGTCTTCACCCTCATCCTCCTGCTCTTTGTCTTCTTCATCAAACACTAACTGGGGAGCTATGGTGATTCGGAGCACAACATCAGCGCCTTTAACCAATGCCTTGGGTTTGGGCACGATACAGAAGAAGTCCTTAGGCATCCCATCAGACAGCATCGAGCTTCTGACGGCATCCAGCTTCGACATCTGGCTGTGGCCTGCGAAGCACGAGCAGACCACCGAGCACCTGAACCTGGAGTCCGTGGCCTCCGGCTGGACGCAGAGGAGTGAGATTGCTAGTCCAAAGGGCTCCGCAGGCACCACGTTCATGAGAAAAACATGGCCATCCCGGGAATGGAGGACGCACGGGACCGGCTGGAGGCGGAGTTCAACCTGCTCATAGTATCTGAATGCCTTGGACGACCACTTGTGGTGGGCAGTGAGATGGCCCATCAGCGCCAACGCTGGCCCGATGAAATTGCAGCCAGTCTCTGGACAGAAGCACGGCCCGTGCCGGCACGCTTTCTCATGCCTTTTCTTGTTGAAGTATACGATGCTCTTAGTGCATCCGTGCTTGGCAAAGGAACAAGAAACCTCAATGGATTCGACAACATGTTCCATGCCAAAGCATCGCTCAAAGCCAATTCTTGGGCATACAGGGCACTTCTTGAGCTTGGCGCAGCATGATTTGCAGATCAAATGTCCCACGCCACACTGCATTATTGCAATCGTCAAATAAATTTTCCTGAGAGAATGTCTTTGACGGAAGCAACATGGAATTTGACCAAAAAAACATCGATACCACATCGTCATTGAAATATAACTTTAAGTTATTATGTTTTTGGTTGATCAATACAACACACACAAACTGATCTGATGTTCTTCAAAAATCAACAAATTGCTTCTGGTAGATAGATACAAGGTTTCATTTTTCAGTGGAAAACAACAACAAAAAATGATGCTCTTCAGAAATTAACTCAATGCTATTCATACATGTCTACTGTGCGTACTGCGTACCTGATAGATCGGAGGCTCAAGGGGGTCATAGCAGATGGGGCAGTCCAGGGCACCCGTTGTCATTCTCACTCTCTCAACCTTAGTTGGCTCCATCACCTGCAAAACCACTAGACTGCTTGATATTGCAAGCTCAACACAGGAACACATTGACCAGAATTGTTCCACCCCTCATTAATGCCAATTTATACTGATAAAAGGGCAAGTAAATGATTTGGTAAATAGAAGGACTTAATATACAGTCATGTTAATGTGGTTGCTCAGATAGAAGGGCGAGGAATCAGAATCCAGAACAGGATATAACAAGTAAAAAATAACAGAAAATCAGGTTGCCTAATACATGTGTTTGATTAGCATACAATCCTTACTGATCAAGCCTTCTTATTGGCCCAAATCACTAGCTTAACATCCAAGCCTAGTTATTAACACAGCATTATGCTGTAAATAGTTTGCAGTATCGTGTCAGAATATCCACAGGGAGTATGGTCATATTTTGTTAAAAACAATGATGGATTGCCACAAGTCCCTAAACCAAGTTATTTTGTTGAACCACACATCTCATCTGTGAGCTGGCTACACATAGTATTTGTAGTGACTCCTAAAGCCAGGAAGTGACCTGGACTAGTGAAGGCACATATACACTGATACACATAATGACATAAGTGATCTATTCAACAACAAGGTGTGCATCATGTTTTATTAACAAATCAGATCCCTTTGTTAAGTAAAGTCAGTATGTTTGGTTTTTACCCCTCATGGGCTCCTGGCTCCAGAAAAAATCAAAACGAAATCGTTGCCAAGGAAAAGCAAATCTGATGCAGGAAATTAGCTTTTGGCATATGTTGCTGAAGGTCGTTATTCATGGGCAAAAACAGGGAAAAATTATTCCTGGTAATCATGGCAAAGGATAATAGGATTAAACTATCAAGTGAGTGTCTGCGGAAATAATTGCGCAGTGTTCATATATGATTATTACATAGGAGTAACTGGCACTAGAAAACAGTAACCAGGTTCAGTTTGGTTGAATAATATTATACTATAATGAGAGGTTCAAACTTTCTGTGGCAAGCCGCAGCAGTATAGTTCCTTCGCATATAATTTTGCACTTTTATCGAAAAAAATATATAATTTTGCACTTAAAAGTAACAGCTGCAACCATCATTTCATAAAAAAAACACTCCCATTATAATTCTCTTCCGTTCGGGGCAGGGATATTTCCTGTGCCACCCCATGTCCTGGGTTCCTGCGCAATGCATCTTACGCCAAAAGGAAAAATCCTTAACAATTCGTTGGGCGCAGCATAAGATTCGAAACAGAGGTAGCCGAATAAGACTTGCTCAGTTGGGCGCAGCATAAACCCTAGTAGGAACCGCGGTATCAGTCCTGAGGAGGAGGGAGCCAGACTCGCGAATCGCGATTAGGGAGGGGTGCAGCCGAACCTGGTCGCCTGTAAGGCTTTGGCGCTGCTGGGACTGCTCCGTCGCCGCCTCGCCGGGGAACCCTCCTCGCTCGACTCCTCCACCGGGCGGCGCCCTCCGTCTTGATCAGAGCTCAGAACCCGTCAAGAAAGGGGGGAGGGGAGGGGAACGCCGGAACGAAGACGACGGGTTCAGTCAGCAACGTGGGAAGTGAGGAGGAGAGGAATGGGCTTTAGCCTAGAGGGAAAATGGGCTTGAATTCTTTGGGCCGAGGAGGCCCACCTGCGGCATTGCGGTTTTCCAGTTTGCGAGACGCCGAGGCGGCTTTGCTTTGTGGTGAGGGAGAGGGGAATTCGTCCTAACTGCTACAGAGTACAGACACATTGACATGGACTAAAACTTTGATGAAACTACACCTGCTGACGCGCTATTCATGAGTGCACATGTTCATGATCTTACTGGTATAGTATTGCCTTAAGCAGCAGCACGACTGCACGACAGTGGAGTAGGTCAAAGGTTATTGCAAGGCTCGAGGGAAGAGGTCAGCGGCTAGTCGGCTACTGTCGCTCTCACACGATTATTGCTAAAAGCAAACCGAACCAACAGTTTAAGTTTTAAAAAACCCAACAAATTCACTGACGCAGGGTAATACTAATACACTAGTACTCTATCTTATTTTTTAGTGTTCGCTTCAGCCGCTGCGTGACTGTTAGCAACAATCATTCCCGAGTTCACTTCAAAGTTCAGAGGCGTGGTCTCGCTCTCGCTCTCGCTCGTGCGTTGGTAGCTGACTAGCTGTACCGTATCCCACCCGATCGCCCTCCCGGAAACGGCAGCTGACGCCCGCTCCCGCAGGTGACGCGACGCGAGCCGCCCCCCAGCGGCAAAAAGGTGACGTCGATATCGATACATGCAAGTTGTCTGGCCACTGGCCTCTGCTGTGCCGTGCCCGCCTGCCCTGTTGGCTGTTGACCTCGTCAAACACAACTGGGACCTCGGGTTGACATCGCTCTCGTACGGCGGCGGGATCCTCTGCGGCCGCCGCAATTGACACCCCACCACTACCAGTTGGGCCCATCCGCCCATGCGCAAGCAGGGCCCGCCAGAACCCTGGAGGCCGGAGGGACCCACTCACAGCCCATAGGGCGCGCCGTCGCCAGCTGCGCGCCCATCCCTGCCTCCGCGCTGTCAGGGGGCACGCGTGTCCCGGTTCCCTGTCCCGTGGGACGGGCGGCGGCGGGCGGGAGGCGAGGGGGGGGGGGGGAGTCGCGTGTTTTTGCTGGGTTTTGAGGGCCGGAGCGAAAAAGCGCAGCGAGCGAGCCGCGAGCAGGGTTAATTAATCCGGTCCGGTAGTTCGAACCGCCGCCCGGCGGTAGCGATAAACCGGTCCGGTTGGACCGGTTACCGCTAGAAACCGGACAAATGCGAATTTTGAATTCAAATTCGGTTTGACCGGTTAGCCGGTCGGTTTGACCGGTTTCTTTTTTTTTATTTAACTTGTATTTGCCAAAAAAATATCAAATGAGCAAATATTTAAAAACTTTTTACACCAATAGATTACACACACCTTGAAGTATTTTTAGGAATTTTTACGACATTTTTTCATTTTTAAATTTAAATTTGAAATTTTGAATTTCTACCGGTTCAAACCGCTCCGAACCGCTACCGGTCCGGAGCGGTTTGGTCAGTAACCGGTCAAACCGGACCGGTTCCCGACGGTTTGGGGAACCCTGGCCGCGAGAGCTGTCGTCTGCCTTGGGTTCCCTCGCACGGTCCGCGGGCGCCGGCCACGGCGTCCCCTTCGTTAACGGGCTCTTTTTTGCTTGTTTGTTTGTTTCTTGCTTGTTTTGCTTTTTTTTTCTTTTTCTCTTGTTTTATTATTGTATGGAGTTTTTTTTTGCATATGCGTCCTCGGGTTTTTATTCTGTTCCTAAGGCTCTCCATAATGTTTGCCTTGAGAAAGAGAAGATTAAGGCACCACTTCTTTAACACTGTAACATAACATGTAAATTTTCACAGACTAGAACAGTGTATCTCAATGCTTAGTTTTTCTTTGCTGGCTCTTTTTTTTTTTTTGCATCACTAGCACATTCTGGAGGTATATGAGCTGACACTTGCTACATGCACCGATGTATCTCCAGCCAGGTGTGGATCCAGGCCACTTTTGTGGTGTCACCCATGGATTAACGCAACCTCTATTGAAGCTCATGATTATTAGTGCTCATATGATCAATTGCATCATAACATAATGGAGATGACACCAATGGTTATCTTAGTTGTATCTGCCCCTGTCTCCAGCATATTACATTCTACATCTCCAGCTCTACATCACATGGCAAAACTACTAAAGCATGTTTGGGAGGCTTTTTTTTTTGCTCTACTCTTGGTATTGTGTCCATGAAAAAGAGATAAAAAAGGATCTGTAGGTTTCTAATTCCAATCCATTCGTTTATAAAAGGAGAAAACGTCTCCATATTATGGTTGCGTGCTACGATATGTGTAGCAGGGGGAGCCGAATGATATAGCACCAAGAAGGGACTAAATCTTGCGTATGCATGTGCAACAAAGGATCATAAGTCCTTAATATCTTTATTCTCGTTGCGTCGTTTATCATTTGTCGGCAGCAATGATAATGAACACATCAGAAACAAAGTAAGGAATTCTTTACAAACATCACATATGGCTAGTCCCACATTTTCCATGTAGCAGTTGGTTAAAAACTATGTCAATGCAAGGTGCTTAGAAGTGAGTGAAGTACATATATGTTTATTTTTAAAGGTGAACATGCATATATGCAAGTGAAGTTCTGTATTGGGTTACGAAGAGAGAACCAATAACAGTTGTTTGAAGCGCATGCCCAACATTGTACATGGCCAAAATGTTGCCACAATGCATAGACATTGACGGCTTGGCTGAGTAACAATTTGTGCCAAGCCAAAGTTAATATAAAGCCTATAAAACTTTGGCACTTGATTGGTTGGAATCCAAAGTTGACTATATATTTTGGTTCATTGTTGTCCTGATTTTGACAAAAAGATTTTGGCATGCCTTAATTTTGGCTTGGCAACATTTGGAATCGAATCATTAAGGCCCAAAGCCACGATAGTTTGATCCCACTAAGTATAGCCATGGTATACCTATGTAGTTGAAGTATCCTACTCTTCGTATGTACTGTCATGATATAGGGTAATTTTAACCATTTTTCAGTTCCAACAATATGTGATAATTCTGTCAAGCATCATATGGTCCCGATGTAATGGGCAATGGCATGTAAACAATCACCACATCAAACTACCAAATGATCTATTTGTCCCTTACATATATCGCATTGAATTCGATCGATATAACGCTGCCGAATTAGGGGACAAACATGTTGCCTCAGGTAGTAAGTTGAATGGGGGCAATGATTCCAATTTAAGTAACATGATATAATTCATGTGAGAGCTAAACAAAAATGCCGCATTCACCGACTCCCACTTATAGAAAAGAAACACGCAGTAGATTTCACGTCCTTTGCTGCTTTGCAAAATCATTCTTCTTCTCACAGGCTCGTCAGCCCATTCACATTATTATTCTTTAGGACAAGTCGTCATCATCGAACCATTTCACTGTCATACCCGGTTTTAGAAAGAAAACCGAGTACATCTCATATGTGCTCTAGGATCAAATTACACACATATGATAGACAGTGAGTGAATAACAGAAACAGTACTCAAACGAATATCTGATAAGTAAAGTATTAATTACACTCACGACTAAGGCACAAAGACTAAATTAAACTGGTTCACACTATAATTAAGGACGATAACTCCAAAAGCACTCCACAGGCATCTGACTGGTGGAACACACGCCTAGAACTCATCAAGATCACTGAGGTACTCCGCTCCATTATTACCTTCTGATCCAATATAAGCAAGGATGAGTACACTTATGGTTGGTACTCAACAAGTGGGGGAAATATGCAAGCTATCGAGGAGAGGCTTGGTTTATAGCGGTCAGCATTTTAGTTGGTCAAGTTTTATTAACAAGTAACTATTTACTAAGATATAAGTATATACCACCCCATATTAACAATAAGTAAGCATAAAATAAATCATAAACATAACCAATAACATATGCATGCAATGATTTGATTTCATGTTTCGATAGATTAATCACGTGAGGGTCCAGGCCGTTCATGACCGCGAACACGGCTGTTATAACAGTTTTACACTCTGCAGAGGTTGTACACTTTCACCACAATTCGCGTAAAAGCTCCAAAGAACTTTAGACCCAACCATGCTGTGCAAAAGTAGGCACAATATCACACTTCCAAGATGTGACTGCATAGGGACGCTACGAAGCCTTTACAAAGAATTCCTACATGTGTGTTTGTTCCCAGCACTTACGGTTTCAACAGAAGACAGAGTCTTCCGATCCCTGCACCAACACATCCACAAACAAATATCAACCCAACAGGCAGCACAAACACAACATGTAGTTCATCTAATTATTCAGCTAAGACCAGAGCCATATGGTGATCTTGTATTAACATGACAAGATATAATAATAAGGATATCATCAACGTTGGATAGAACCCATCATGAACCAAGGTTAAGCATCTAGCATAGCTACCCAACATAAAAGTAAACCTGGTGTATCAAGGCTTGGGTGTAAAAGACTAGTCATCCTTACATAGGACCCATCAAATTAATGCATCGCGAACATGAAAATAAACTTTGTTGTCATGCAATGTGTATAGGTTCAAAAGAGTATGCTGAGGGAGAAATCCACTTACCTTCCTCAAAGTACTGCGGTGGCTCCTTCTCGTAGACTTGACCTTGATCTCCCTCGAACGGACCGTTCTCTACACGATTCGCACAAGCATTCAATCAATAAAAGCAAAACAATACACCATACAACTTTTAAAGATGCAAAGACGTGTCTAGAACTATTCTTGATGAAGAGACGATCGTGTGAGCGCAAAGATCACTCAAAACGGATTTAAAACGGTCAAGATATGGCTAAAACAAGGTTTAGGGGCTTTTTTGAACTAAATCTAACTTTCCAGGGACTTAAACAGAAGAAACCAGGGACCTAAAACATAATTTTATATAAAAACAGAAGGACTTTTGAGTAAAACTACACAACAGGACGGTAGGTTAGATTTTTAGAAAAGCCAGGGGCTAAACTAGAAGAAACATGACCTAGATCTAATTATTTTTAAACTGGCTTGGACTGCGGGTTGATTTCTACAAAGGGGAAGGACTCTTTTGCAAAAGTGACGCAGCTGACTCTGCTGACCGGTACAGGATTAGATTCAATCTAATCTTGACCGTCGGATCAAGATCTGGTGGCTAGGGTTAGAAGAGGGCGACGCCGGCGTTCAAACGGCGGCGCGCGGCGGCGCTTCACCGGGAGCTCGCCGCAGTTGGGCGAAACTCGAGCTAGGAAGCTCGGTTTTCCACGATTCAAGGCTTGGGAGCTAGCTGGGGATGTGGGGAGTCGGTTTTGGGGGTTCTCGTCGAGCGTTGCGCAACCGAGGAAGCTCGCAACGAGCTATGGCGGCTCGACTACGACGACGACACGACACGGCCTCGAGAGAGCGAGAGGGAGAGGGAAAAACGACTCGGCGAGTTCCTCACCTTCACACGAACCTCGACGGCGAACTCGAAGCGGCTAGAAGACGCTTGGAAGCTCGAATCGAAGCGGCAACCTAAGCCTAGGATTTGCGGCGGCGGAAGCTCGATTTGCGGCGAGGAGCTGTGTCTTTCGGGTTGAGGGTCAAGGGCTCGAGGCGGCGCCTTATAAAGGGCCGAAGAATCCCCAGCTTGCACGCCAAGGAAGTGATGCGGACGCGGGGTCGCCATGGACTCGACAGAGTCCTTCTCGGCCACGGCGCGAGGAAGAAGATGACAAGCCGGGCCCACCTGCCAGCGAAAGAAAGAAAAGGAAAAGGAAAGGAAAGAGCTAGGCCGGCTGCTGCGCGCGCAGGTTGGGCCGGGAAAGGAGTTTGGGCCGCAGCTGCGAGTTGGGCTAGGAAAAGAAAGAAAAAGGGTTGGGCTAGAAAAGAGAGAAGAGAAGGTTTGAAAATTAAGTTTAAACTTTTGCAAACTCTTTTCAAATTTAAACTATCATTCAAAATATATGCAATCAGCATGAATGCAACAAAAACTTTATTGACTCTAATTTAAATGTTATTTAAATATTTAAGAGCCAAGATTTAAATTTGCAATTTAATATTTCCTAAAACAATAAAACTAAGAAAAATTAGTTGTCTATATTAATTTTATTGTGATGACAAAATTAGGGTGTTACATTCACGCAGTTAACCTGAGCTGAACAAGACGGGTACCCGCCGCGTGGCAAGTGGGGCTCACTCGAGCCCGCGACACACCTCATCAAGCAAGTGCTGCTCGCGTGACCACGTACTCTCCCAACTGACGGCGCCGCGTTATCCGACAGCAATGGCAGCAGGCCTCCATTTTTTTCAAAAAAACCGCCCCGAGCAAAACCAAAAAAGACGTTGCTAAAATTTCCTTTTCCCATTTCCCACTCTTGTTCTCTCTCTCTCTTCCACCTCGTCCTCCCGTCCCCTTCCTCCCGTCGCGGCCTCCGTCTCCTCCACTCCAACCAAGCCTGGGCCTCCCCCTACACACCCCACCCCCACCCCGCCTCCCAGATTTGCAGCTCGGCCCCCGCGAAACCCCCGAATTCCCCCGCTCCATCGCCACGCCGCGCGCTGCCCGCAGCCTCCGGAGCGGAGCGCGGCCCCATCTCACCTCCACCGCAATTCCCGAGGCGGGGGGAGCCCCTTCCTGCCTTGGCGCGCTCGCTCGCTCGATCCTCGCCTGTCTCTCCCTCGTGATCGGCGCCGCGGGCGAGGCGGGACGCGGGCGAATCGCGCTGCCCCGTGTGCGGGTGGGGGGAATCTTAGGGTTCCGGCGATGCCGGCCGCGTCGTAGGGCGGGTGGTCCCTGCCTACGTCGCCGGCGCGCGCCGAGATCTCGGGGCCTCCGAACCCTAGCGTGGCCCGGGGAGGCTGCTAGCTGCTGAGGAATGGACGTGGACTCGCGTATGACGACGGAGTCCGACTCAGACTCCGACGCGGCGGCCGCGGCCGCCAGCGCCGGCGGCTCCGGCTCGGGGAGCGAGACATCATCGTCGTCCGCGCCGTCGACGCCCGGGACACCCGGGACGCCCACGACGGCCCCGAATCAGAATCAGGCGGTAGTCGGGGCTGCGGGGCCGAGGCCGGCGCCCGGGTACACGGTGGTGAACGCGGTGATCGAGAAGAAGGAGGACGGGCCGGGGTGCCGGTGCGGGCACACTCTCACGGCGGTACCGGCCGTCGGGGAGGAAGGCACACCGGGGTACATCGGACCTAGACTGATCCTGTTCGGCGGGGCCACAGCACTGGAGGGGAACTCTGCCACGCCACCCTCTTCTGCTGGGAGCGCGGGCATCCGTAAGTTTCTATCTTATGACTTATGCTTTCTGATTTTGTAACGTGAATATACCTCTCTCGTGGCTAGGGTGTGGTTCTGGGCGTTTGAATTCAATTCGGTCTTGTTCTGGGATAAAATTTGGGAGGCAATTTAATTTGAGCAGACTTGGTTCCCTGGTTTATGAAGTTTGAAAATTCATTTTTCAGATGAACTTACAGGCTTAAAGTGGTTTTTTACCTGAAAATCCTTGTATGGGTACTGAATGCTAATTTCTAGTGGGTCTTGAAATTTGGAACAGGTTTCATTTTTATTCACAACGGAAATGTAAAGCCATCATGCTTTTTTATGCACTAATTTGAATAGATAAGGAAGTATTAAAGCCTTTCCTTGGAATTGAATTGGATGTCGTTGGCAAAAACAGTGGATTCGGGTGCTGTCGAGTGTTTGTTACATCAAATGCAGTGCTGTTTTATGTAGAGATTAAATTGAGCATTACACCACCTGATAGTTTGCTTTCATCATGCTACTAGCTAAAGTTGTTGGATGCCTACAGGTTATGATGATTAGTTATTTTCAAGGAATATATATATATTTCTTGGAGCCAAATTGGGTTATCCAGGGTGCAGTTCATCATTTACCAATGTACCATTCACAGTGGTCAGAAAACTTAAATGTCAGTTTGTTCTCTGGTTACCAATTAGAAACTTTCTGCAGTGTACAAATGTTGCTTGGATGTTTAAATTGCATTTAAAAATGAAAAAAAGCAAAGGATATCTGCTACGGGTGTGGAATGTTAATTTTGTTTCCCAGTGAATATAAAGGTGGGTCCCTCACTGATGCTTCGGTTGCAGGTCTTGCTGGCGCGACAGCAGATGTCCATTGTTACGACGTGTCATCGAATAAGTGGAGCAGGTAGAGTATTCTGTATTGATTTTGTCCTTTCTCTGCATCTGTTACTTAGTGCGCCACTTTAATTGTTTGTCATCTAGAGTAGCACGGGAATTATATTGGCAGTATTAGAAAATCTTCGAATATTTCTAACTACAACGCTACTGTGTTAGGCTTACCCCACTTGGCGAGCCTCCTTCACCAAGAGCTGCACATGTGGCAACTGCGGTTGGAACCATGGTGGTCATTCAGGTATTACTTTCCTTCTACGACTGGTTGCATTATTAAGTGGTCTTAAATTTATTATTTGTTAAGAACAGTTCTATGACCTAGTATTCTAACTAAATGTTTGTCCTTTTTTGTGGTATACATGTTTGTAACAATTTTTTTTGGCGGTATTACCTAGTTCTATTACCACGCGAATCATATATCCATGCAAATCCAGCGAAGGTAGCATGAGCTAGTAGTTAATAGTTATACACCTAAATACCTAAGGAAAAAAGCTATAGATTGTTAGAGATTCTATTTTAATGAGGGTGGACGTGGAAGTTCATCTAAGTTATATTGTTCTTACGATTCAGGGTGGAATTGGTCCTGCTGGTTTATCTGCAGAGGATCTGCACGTTCTAGACCTTACACAACAACGACCACGATGGCACAGGTGATTTAACGTTCTTGACTGAATTTAGTTTAGTACGCATTTCAATTGTTGCTAAGGCTGTTGTATCTATGCAGAGTGGTGGTTCAAGGACCTGGTCCAGGTCCACGATATGGTCATGTGATGGCCTTGGTTGGGCAGAGATTTTTGTTGACTATTGGTGGGAATGACGGTAATGAAAACATCTCTTGAACATATGTAAAATTTGAACTAATGACACACCTTAAATGGTCATTATGTGTACCGTTTCCATGTCTTCAGGGAAGCGACCTTTGGCGGACGTTTGGGCCCTTGATACTGCAGCTAAACCATATGAATGGAGGAAACTTGAACCAGAAGGTGAAGGACCACCTCCATGCATGTAAGTATGTAAGCATTGTAGCTTCAATAGAGTTAAGAATAATTTATCACTCACTGACCTAAAACTTCAGAATATTGCCATGGCAACAAATTATACTGCGTTGGCCATCTCATGTCTTGTTGCTTCATAAGTTCTCTATGAGAACATCCACAAGTCGATCTGCTATTTATTTTGTATGGCACAGGAAAACTTTCTGTGACAGTGTTAACCATATGTTGTTAATCAGTTTCTTGTGATCTGATCTATGCATGAGCTCATATTTTTCAGTGCTTTTACTGTAGATGTTTAGTTGATGTTATTACTTATTTTTATGTGCGGTGCTGTTGTTCAGGTATGCCACTGCAAGTGCACGATCTGATGGTCTTCTCTTACTTTGTGGTGGGAGGGATGCGAATAGTGTGGTAAGGAATTGATATTTACTGAACTTTTTCCATAGAAAAATCAGTTGTGGAAATGTCTATTTGGTTGAATCGAATAAAACATATTATAAGAGTTCTATTGTATGTATGCAGCATTGATTATGTTTTCTACACCAATCATTACACTTAGCTGCTTTATAAACTAGATATAGCAGCCTATTTGGCAAATGTCAGTATTGACGATTCTCATTGATTTTGTATTAAGCACTATTTTTGTTCTTATGAGTCTTTTGCAAAACTTCCAGCCCCTATCAAGTGCATATGGTCTTGCAAAACATAGAGATGGGCGCTGGGAGTGGGCAATTGCCCCTGGTGTCTCTCCATCACCCAGATACCAACATGCAGCTGTAAGCTATTGCTCAGTCTCATTAATTTTTGTAAGTAATCACTGTGGTCTTTGTGTAACACTTGCTATTTGTCATTCATTAGGTTTTTGTTAATGCGCGTCTTCACGTGTCTGGAGGTGCTCTTGGAGGTGGGCGAATGGTGGAAGACTCTTCGAGTGTTGCAGGTTCCGTTTTAAAACCTTGAAGTGATTCTCATTCTGTGTCAAATTGTGAAAAATTTGAAGTATCTTTTGAAAAATGTCATGCACTGGAATCATTCACAGAAAAAGCCATTGAATTGTTCCATGCATTCCAACTCCGACCAAGTATCGTGTACTGCAATCAGTTCATTCTCTTTCAACTTTTAAACAATTTTTTATCCCCTGTTGTGAGTGTCATATATTCGTTTCTGTTGAAATATCTGCATTGTAGATGTACTTGAATATCCTAAATACTCTATTTACTTTCAACATTTCATTAATAAACCGCTACTAATGACGTGCGCTTATACAACCTGGTTCCTATGCCTTTGCTAGCTTTTGAATCATCTTGCCTTGTTTATGTATTTATCCACATTGCAACTAGAGCAGGTTAACTACTTACCATGGCAATCCATGTCGACAATAATCTTTTCTTTCTTATAAGTCTGCTATTCGAGTTGTTTCAGTATTGGACACTGCTGCTGGAGTCTGGTGCGACACAAAATCAGTTGTTACAACTCCTAGAACTGGAAGATATAGCGCGGATGCGGCAGGTGGTGATGCTGCTGTTGAGCTTACACGGCGGTGCAGGCATGCAGCAGCTGCTGTTAATGATCTAATATTCATTTATGGAGGTTTACGGGGAGGTAAGATAACTGGGCTGGTCTTCCATGTATGGTATCTAGGCCTCAATTATTGTTGATGTCACATATTTTGCTTGGTGACCATTGTTGTTGGCACTTGTCATTAGTTAAAAAAACAGATTATTGTGAATTGACCTTGGCCTTTTCATTCAGTATTATACTGTGCAGTGCGTACTGCATGTGAGTAGATTTGACCTTTACAGGATCATCAATTGTTTTGACACTAGTCTTATTTGTTTGTGCTCTCATTTTTTATGAATACATACCATTCTTCTATTTCAACTCTCTTCCATGGGATGTTATTTATCACTTCGAGTTCACTTGACAAAATAAATAAATGAAGTACTGCCAAAATAACCATGTTAACATTCGCTTTATTTGAGTGGTTGCATGCTATTGAGTGGGTACTGTGTTATCGAGCGGCTACTACACCTTGAGTTGAGAACTTTGGTTAACACACCTTTTTTTTGCTGTTTCACTTGATTCCTTTTGAGTTTGCATTTGCATTCTCATAATTCTATATTTAAACACATAATAACTGATCGTATATACATTTTTCTGTGTGAATTAGAATCAGATAAAGTACTGTTCAGTTTCTGATTTTGAGTAGTGTTGATCGCATTTATAATATTTGCAGGATTATATGCTTTGTGTTTGATACCCTATTGCTTGTTGGTTGCTAACTTCACAAAGTTGGTAATGTAGGGGTACTTCTCGATGATCTTGTTGTGGCTGAGGATCTTGCTGCCGCTGAGACAACAAATGCTGCTAACCATGCAGCAGCAAGTGCAGCCACAAACTTGCCAGCGGGACGAGCACCTGGAAGGTACGCATACAATGATGAACGGGCAAGGCAAACAACTTCGGAATCAGGTCCCGATGGAGCTGTAGTTCTTGGGACTCCAGTTGCACCTCCTGTAAATGGAGACATGTATACTGATATTAGTCCTGAGAACGCCGTGTTGCAAGGACAGAGGTACATACACTATTTTTAGGAGTGTGCTATTGTGCTTTTTCATGATCAAGTTAGTATTATTTTTGCAATAGTTATCTCATTCGGATGAATTTAAAACCCTTCTCAGGAGATTAAGCAAAGGTGTGGATTACTTAGTTGAAGCATCAGCAGCAGAGGCGGAGGCAATCAGTGCTACATTAGCTGCCGTGAAGGCCAGGCAAGTTAATGGTGAGATGGAGCAGTTGCCTGACAAGGAGCAATCTCCAGACTCAACATCAAGCAGCAAACATTCAAGCCTCATCAAACCAGACGGTGTTCTTTCTTCTAACATGGCAGCTGCACCTGGAGTTCGGTTGCATCATAGAGCTGTGAGTAGAATACATCTGGTGATTTGTCTTTTTTCTTTCATTTGTATCTTCATTTCTCAATTTAATGCCGCTTGTGTCTGTACATGTTATTGCCATCCTAGCAGAAGTTATCTGCAGTTCTGCACGATTGCATTACAATTTATTTCTACTTTTGCCTTGCAGGTTGTGGTGGCCGCCGAAACTGGCGGTGCCTTAGGTGGCATGGTCAGACAGCTATCGATTGACCAATTTGAAAATGAAGGAAGAAGAGTCAGCTATGGCACCCCAGAGAATGCAACTGCAGCAAGGAAGCTACTAGATAGACAAATGTCTATTAATAGTGTTCCTAAAAAGGTACTTTCACCTTGTCATAGTATATGTTCACAGAATAATGCAGTACTGCTTGTTGACGTAAATGAGAAGTCTTTTTGGCTTTTTGCATGATAAATCATTAGAAACCTAGCTGATATATTGCTCTGATACTCACTTATCTAACGAGTTGTAGTTTCCAATGCCCATTTGGTGTTGAATACATGAAAGCTGCCAGTTACTGAAACACCTGTCACCTTTTTTTTAAGTGTGTGCTGCTATTCTATCTAGGTAATTGCATCTCTGTTGAAACCTCGTGGCTGGAAGCCTCCTGTCCGAAGGCAATTCTTCTTGGACTGCAATGAGATTGCAGATCTATGTGACAGTGCAGAGAGAATATTTTCAAGCGAACCAAGTGTTTTGCAGCTTAAAGCTCCTGTTAAGATATTTGGTGATTTGCATGGACAATTTGGCGACCTAATGAGGTTGTTTGATGAATATGGTGCTCCTTCGACTGCAGGAGACATCGCGTAAGTGTTTCTTCCTTTAAGAACCAACATGAGTAGTAATGCATCTTTAGTGATTACTTCCTCTGTTTTATTTATGTGCTACTGTAATATTTTATCGTTTAGCAATGCCAAAATGACAACTCTTGACTCGTGTTGTTCCTATAGTCGTCTCTAGATGGAGATTTTTCTAATTTTTTGTCCCTTAAGCTCATTTCCATTTCTTAACATGCAGTTACATTGATTATCTATTCTTGGGAGATTATGTAGATCGTGGCCAGCATAGTTTAGAAACTATCACTCTTCTTCTTGCATTGAAGGTATCATACTGTGTACTTACCTTCAAAGTATGTATACTTGCTTTGATGCAGTAATCTAGTTAAGGATTAATATTCAAACTAATGTGTATTTCAGGTTGAGTATCCTCAAAATGTACATTTGATTCGTGGGAATCATGAAGCTGCAGATATTAATGCTTTATTTGGTTTCCGAATAGAGTGTATAGAACGGATGGTAACTACCTTGTTGTGTACTGCAATTAACAAAATTGCCTAGATTGTTTTTGGGCTTTATGTTCATATTCTTTGCTCAAAAACAGGGTGAGAGAGATGGTATCTGGACATGGCATCGAATGAATAGGCTATTCAATTGGCTTCCTTTGGCTGCGCTTATAGAAAAGAAAATCATCTGTATGCATGGTGGCATTGGTCGGTCAATCAACCATGTTGAGCAGATTGAGAATCTTCAAAGGCCAATTACAATGGAAGCTGGATCGGTTGTTCTTATGGATCTTCTATGGTTAGTATTTTCGGTGACTCTAGCTCGCCTATTCATAATTGATATTTATTCCAATTCATTATCTTGTTCTTATTTTTACAGGTCTGATCCAACAGAGAACGACAGTGTTGAAGGATTGAGGCCTAATGCCCGGGGCCCTGGTCTTGTTACATTTGGGGTTGGTGCTTTTCAATCCATATGTTGCATATGTCTTTCGTCCTTTCAGGCCCTTTGATTTTGTTGTGATAACATTTTATTGTTACCAGCCTGATCGTGTTATGGAGTTTTGCAACAACAATGACCTTCAGTTAATTGTACGAGCTCATGAGTGTGTGATGGATGGTTTTGAGCGCTTTGCTCAAGGCCACCTTATCACTCTGTTCTCTGCAACAAATTATTGTGGTGAGAATCTGTCTTATGATGATCTGCTTTGAATCTCTTGATATACCATTTGTTGACATGGATGCACACACAGGTACTGCAAATAATGCTGGTGCAATCTTGGTTTTGGGTAGAGATCTTGTGGTTGTGCCAAAACTAATTCATCCTTTGCCCCCTGCAATCACATCACCCGAGGCATCACCGGATCATATTGAGGACACATGGATGCAGGTAAACACTAATAGCAAAGTTATTCCTTTGCCAAACTATGTGGTTCTTCACTATACCTTTTTAACACCGTGACCTGTGAAATGAAATTCAGGAGCTGAATGCTAACAGACCACCAACACCGACTAGGGGCCGTCCCCAAGCAGTAGCTAATGACAGAGGCTCTCTTGCCTGGATATAGTAGATTCAACACACATTGGTTGGTATGATCCATATGAAGCCTGCGTCAGCAGGATCTTGCTGTTTCCATTTGTGTTCGGGAGAGATGCTGGTCCAAAGCCATACCGAAATATTGATGTACAGGGAGATGAGTTAAAGCTGGCAGATGGGGAGCTTGATATTGGACAGCGGCTCCAATTCATTTGACCGAACACAAATAGCAGTGCATATAGAATTCATCCGAAGATCCTTGGAGGCTTCACTTGTATATACTCAGCTGGGTGGATAGGGGGTGGATGTGTATGGTGTGTTTTTTTGCATCCAATTGGAATGGCAAGAAATAGTGTTATTGTACTAGGTATTCTTTCCTTTCTCTTTATCCGGGCCTAGAATTTTCCTCATGTTGCAAAGTGTTTTTGAGTTGCCACAGGGATTTGCCTGGCGGGGTCGCTGTCCAGTTGTCGTGTATAATAGCCATCTCATCTCAATGTAATTTCACTCTGATGCTGATGTGTACAATTTTGTGCTTGAAGCTTTGGGTAGCGAAAAAGAGTTCGCGTTTTGATATATCAGAGGAAAAAGTGCTGGTAGTCGTCACCTTTGATGCACGTTGTTCCTTTGCTTAATGAGTTGTTCCTGCAACTAACAGTGGTGGTGACTTAACTATGTGCTAACATGGTTGTTGCTACGCTGAAGGACTACATGGTACTTGCCGTGGAACACGACTGAAAACGGCTCAGTGAATGTAGACAATATAGCGACATTGATTCTAGACTTCGAAACATTTTTGGGGGCGTTAAACGAGAATAGGGTAAGTTCAGCTCAATTTGGCCCAGGACAGCTCCGCTGCTCTCTGCCCATGTCCAATGTTGTGCCGCTCATGCTGTGATGTCAAAGGAAATGTCTATCTTCGTCGCATCATAGGCCTCGCCGCACATACCGGCTAGATGGGGATACATCTTCACCGTGCGCGTCGTCTTGTACCTCAAACCGCCAAACGCCTGAACCAAGACGACGAGATTTGCCATGGATGGTTGGGTTCTACATTAAGAGCAACCTTAAGACACTATATCCATCATAATTGTTAGGAATAGAGTTTTTTATGAATACAAGCTCTGACAAAGAACTAGCACAGCTGATCAATTGTTGGATGTGGACGTTGTATAGCTTGTAATTCAATCCCCCCGTTCTAAATTATATTTGTTTTAGCTTTGACAAAGATTATATAGAGAAAAATCATGAACATTTACAGCATCAATCAGTTTCATCAAAATCAGCTTGAAACATGTTTCCATAATACATTTTATTAATATAGATGTTACAGATTATTATTTTTTTCTAAAGAATCATTGCCAAAATTAAGAGTGCTGAACTTTAGAAAAGCTAAAATGAACTGTATTTTGAACCAGAGGAAGAAATTTCTGGTTGTTAGTTATCTAATTCACAGATTATGCATGGAGATGCAGTAAGCACGCTACAAAGGAAGAAAAAAAAAATCTAAATGACATGCGCACTGAAACCTAACAGTAAAAATGTAGCAATTATGTCAATGTAAAAATGTAGCAATTATTCAGTAAAATATAGCAATTATGTCAATGTGTCATTTTATATCCTATAACAATTCTTGGTTTCTAAGTCCAAATCGAACATTACTAAGATACAGCGCCACCAGTAGCTAAGATACATAGAAGTTACAGCAAGCGCCCAAATTGGCAGTGTCCAAAAGTGTGAACTTCAGAGATACATTCCATCACGAGTCCTTTAAAAAGGCTTGAAAGAGCAGTCCTTTACTAGCGAGTCAGTTCCTAATGTACAAAATTAACTGAAACCACAGCCGTTTTGGTTGCTAGCGTAGATCCGACATAGGCATGAAAACCCCTGTAGTAGACAATAATGCCTCTTTCGTGAAGACCTGAAAGTCCGAACAGAAAAGAAATAGCCACGAAGAAATTCCAAAATATGGCATTAGCAAATACAAGATTACATCGTATAACCACCAATAAAGCACCAAAGAACGATGAGGTCCTGCTAAGCATCCCATGGGATACTGATTCAGCGTTTCTTTTGATCCTTCCCTGTCTTCATATCATGGGTGAGCATTCTAGGAGCAATGGCCATGGCCATGAGCTCCTGAAACAGAAGCTTACAAGCATAGGGTATGTGTACCTGTCCAGTCGGTAATATTTTATCGAGTCAGTCAAACTAGAAATTAAAAAGTTCAAATGCCACATTGGTGAACGTCTCCCGAGATATAAACAGCTACTTACTTGGACAATGTCAGTTTTGTTCTTGCAGCCCCTACACTCGAATGAGTTTTTCTTTAGGTTGGCAATAGCGATGAGACCACATTTCTCACACACATGGACTCTGTATGCATCACTCTGGTCAAACAGCCTTTCCTTCAGGAAGAAAGCTGCTCCATGGGCGATCATACAATCCCTTTCCATTTCTCCAAAGCGGAGACCACCATCACGTGAACGTCCCTCTGCTGGTTGTCGGGTGAGTATCTGAACAGGACCACGACCTCTAGAGTGTATCTTGTCATCCACCATGTGCTTGAGTCTTTGATAATATGTGGGTCCCAGAAAAATCATAGCTGTCAGTTTCCTTCCCGTGTGACCATTGTACATTGTCTCAAATCCCCTCATTTGATAATTACATTTATGAAGAGCTTTGCTGATGTTATCCACCTGATATCAAAGCAAAATAAATAGAACCACAGAATCAACATAGCAAACCCATAGTTTTTTAATTGTCTCGAGAATAATTAGTAGATCCAGAACGAATACTTACAGTAACATCAGTGAACGGAGTTGCATCTCCTTCCCTCCCCATATGAGCTGCAACTTTACCCATGATACATTCAATCAGCTGTCCAATAGTCATACGGGATGGAATAGCATGTGGATTCACAATAATATCAGGTGTGATGCCTTCAATTGTCCATGGCATGTCCTCTTGTGTGTAAGTCATCCCAACAGTTCCTTTTTGTCCATGCCTACTGCTAAACTTGTCTCCAATTTGTGGTATTCGAACTGAACGCATTCTAACCTTGACAAATCTTAGACCATCAGCATTTGTTGTTAACAGAACCTGGACAGAATACATCGGCTTTAGTGGCCAGACTCATCACAACCACATGCTAATATAAGGTTGACAAACTACTAACCTGATCTACCATGCCACTTTCACTGTGACGCAGAGAAGTACTGTGATCACGCTTTGAGTATCTAGAAGCTTGCCCTTGAGCATCATCTTGTGGAATAGGAGATGTCTTCCCAATAATGACATCTTCACCCGAGACCCTTGTGCCCTGACACATGAATTAAACACATTCCATCAGCATGGCCCCTGATAAAGATAAGCATGCAGCTATGAGTTCTCTACTCACAGGTGGTGCAAGGCCATCATCATCGAGTTTATCGTATGACCCATGGCGCATTCCCTACAAGGTTATAACAATATTAGCCTCATGAGATGAGAAGAACAAAAAAAATATAAAGCAGTTAAGAAAGCACACCATAGTATTCTCCCTATTTGGCCGACCAAATTCCTCTTTGACAAGTGTTCCCATCTTCTTCTCCTCATCTCTGCATTTGAAATTAAAAACCTTATATTACAAGCAGCCAAAAACTAGACTACTCCACAAGTGGCATAGCTTAACTTACAGTTATAACTGTACCTGTAAGAGCGGAAAAATAGTGATCGGAAGAACCCTCGATCTATGGAAGATTGATTCATGATAACTGAATCTTCTTGGTTATAACCAGAGTAGCATGCAATAGCAACAATTGCATTCTACACAAATCACCAAATTATGCATCAATCAACACATAGAATATGAATAAAATACGATGCATATATAAAACTAAATGCCTTGCAGTTGAGTTTAGAAGGTTCACTCACAATGCCAGCTGGTAACTGTCTGAAGTGCAAATGTTCCATAGCACGTGTTGTAACTAGAGGCTTTTGCGGGTAGTATAGAACATAGGCCAATGTGTCCTGAATCACGTTCATGGGATAAGCTTCAGACTTATATCAACAAGCAAAGAAAATCAAACAATTTATACTTACCATTCTTAACTGGTAGTTGGTGACATAAATTCCCATTGCTTGTTTTCCCATAGCAGACTGATATGTATTACGAGGTGACTGCATTTTCAATGAGAGAGAGAGAGAGAGAGAGAGAGAGAGAGATTAGACTTTGTCAGGGGTAGCGGGGGTGTTTGAACATTGTGGAAGTGAAAGTTCACCTGGTTGTGATCAGGAAAAGGAATAATTGATGCACAAACACCAAGAATCAAAGAAGGATGGATCTCACAATGCGTGTAAGTCTCAGAATACGCCACATCCGGTTTTGTTCTTGCACCAATAAGATCCTGATTTTTTTTTTCCATTGGTGTCAGCAGGTGAAAATGAATACAGAAGGAAAAACACAAAAATATTAATGAAATGCCATGGAATGGGGTATACAAGGCTGCCCCACATAGAAGAATCTCCATAATTGTCTTCCACACACAAGGATTTCAGAAAATGTTCAATCAGGTACACGTGCACCTCTCACTTACATTTATGGTCATGGAGATCATGGTAGTCTCCTCTTCTTCAGTATCTATGTACTCTATATATCCTTTTGAGACCAATTCGTGCCAACCTTCATCAGGAGTCTCCTGCATAAATGAAGATTATGAGAAAAATATGCAAATGAGAAGTTAAGTGCAAGTCAGAAAACGTTGATCAATATCAGACCCTTTGTTGCAATGCTCGGATATGCGACTTCTTGATGAGCAGCCTCTGGTTCTCAACAATAAATAATGGACGACTGCAGCGCCCATAATCGGTGTAGAGTCGAAGTTCTTTAAGACGGATATCACGAACCACACCAACTTCAGTGTTGACATCAATCTGAAAATGAAAACAAGAAAATTTGATATCTTAAGGTCCTCTGTCTTTAGCCTGTAATGTGTTGACATTGACATGCCAATGTATTACTTAAGCAGATAAAATTTGGGGCAAATAATATTATGTTATGAAAAGAAGTTTGAACTGCACATGACACCATTGTGAAAAGATCTGACCCCCCATCTACATTGTCAAGCTTCTGCATGATTTTGGCTTGCCAAAACTGTGGCATGCCAAATTTTTGGCAATGAAACAATCAGGCCCTAAAGCATGGAACAAACCTGTCTTCTTAAACGCCTAAGAGTCTTCACCAACAGGTCAGGGTTTCTATGAATTCCAACCCAACAACCATTGACAAAAATTTTAGCAGCTTGTGGAATCACGGCTGGTGATATCTCCTGCAGAAAATGGGTACATATTGTAAACAAAATATTGTATTAAATTAAACTAGACCAAAACCATAATGTTGGGAAGGTATAACCAAATAAAATTACTTGTACACTGAGTCACTGACGCAAAGGAAGCAAAAACAAACCTCAAAATTTTCTGTGCCCCACTCCTCCAAAAATTCCAAAATTGGATTTGCAGCAGAACCAACAGTTATATATACCATCAAAGCAAGATTTTTCACCAAGCCGCAAGCCTGTGCACAAGGGATATCAAATTATAGGACAACTGAATAATCGACATCGTTTGTCTCGGGATATGACTTAGAGCACCAAATCACTTACTTGTCCTTCTGGTGTTTCAGCAGGACACATCATTCCCCAATGAGAATTATGCAACTGGCGGGGCTTTGCCAATTTCCCTATTGGTAAGATTAGAACAGAATTTTAAAATTGCAAGTCTCCAAGGAGAAGAAAGTGTTATATGATATAAAATCTACGATATCCACCTTCACGCCCAATGGGAGAGTTCAGCCTCCGGAGATGTGATAGTGTAGAAGCATATGTGAGGCGATTAAGAACCTTTGTAAGAAGAATTGCAAAGCATCAAACAGCAATTGAGTATTGAAGAGATAAAGAAAAATGGAGTCAGAAGTTTTGCTTTCATGGAGTACTGAATAATCAAGAAAAAATAGACACCTGAGAAACCCCTGCTCTGGTTCCAGCTTGGTTAGCCTGCCCCCAATTTCCGGTAGCAAGGGAATACTTCAAGCCGCTGGTAATAGTTTTTGCTTTGATAGCAAATTGCAAATTAACTTCCTTTCCATTGTCTACACACTAGAATCAAGGAAAAAAGAGGAGTTATCAACTACCAGGACTGAATGGAAGAGGAAAAAAGAAGAATTTTACAATCTAGTCAGCAAGAAACCTTTTGCACATAAGATCTCACATCCCTTGTTAACTTCCTGAAAAGCTGTAGAGAAACAATGTCAGGACATTAATACAGAAACAAGGACCACCACAATTTCAATGTTCTGGTATATATTTAGACAAACCATTCTAAACAGCCCTCCAAGCAATGGACCAGCAAGATCCAGCCTTTTGTTTCCATAATGATCTCGATCGTCCTCGGCTCTTCGACCAAGAGCACACAGGAGTAGGCGGTGAATAATGTATCTGCAAAACAAGAGTATAGAAAATCACCTTATCTACTTTCAACAGAAATTAGTGTTGCAGATGCCTCACAGAACGCTTGACAAGGAGCACATACCCAAAATAGTATGCCTTCTTAGTTTCACAGAATTCGCCAACACCGACATGAGGCAACATTTCCTTTTGAAGTATTTCTTTTGCATACCTAAATAAAATAGAAAAAAATATAAGAATAGTAACACACTATAACTCAAACCTCTAGCGATGTAATGTCAGTACTTTGCTCAACATACTTGATTCTCTTTTCCCGAGTGACACCAACTGTAGCGCCACGCTTTCCAATATAGTCCAGAGCAACCTATCAAGAAACATAAGTCAGAGCTCACTTCAAAACATACCATAAAGTAACAAACGAACAGAACAGTATGCTTGCAAATAAAACAGGACATCTTCCACCTCTCTAACATGAACAAGTACCTGTTGATTCTGAATGACAAAAGCTTCCTCCAGGGACGGGCGTAATAACTCCATCATTTGTGTATCAGAAAAGTCGTAACATATGTGCTCCAGGATATCTTTGTCAGCAACAAATCCTAATGCTCGAAAAACAATGATAATGGGAATGTCCGCACGAATATAGGGCAGAGTAGCACGGATATATTGACCAGATGAACCCTGCATTATCAGAAACATAATAAAAATTAAAAAAATCTAAAAAATCTCATAAGACCACCTTGTATTCAGTACTGGCTTAACAAGACAGCTATACAAGTACACAATAGTTAATTTTAAAACCCATAGTCACTAACCCCTTTTGCTCCTGCTCGCGAAAGCATCCGTACAAACATGCTGCTGGCTGGTCTGTTCTGGTTCTCAGCCATAGAACGAACTTCAGCCACATAAGCATATTTGTTAGGCTGCCTCTTCTTAAAAACATAAACATGGTTGGTGCTCATCTTCTCCTGGGCAATAAGAACCTTTTCACTTCCATTGATAATGAAATAACCGCCTTGGTCATAAGGACACTCCCCGAGTTCAGTGAGATCCTTTTCAGATTGTTGATATAGTGTGCAGTAACTAGAACGCAACATGATTGGAACCTGCAGGTTAAAAGAAGGTTGAGGAGCGAACCATACAATTCAAAACCTGTATTCGTATGTTAAGTACAGTACCTTTCCGATGAACACTTTTGGATAATCTGCGGTCTCTGTAACTTCCTCACAGTCATGTCCTTTCTTCGTTACTCTGTAAGATACATCAACATAGAGTGGTGCCGAGTATGTCAAGTTCCTGAGCCTTGCTGATTTTGGAAATAAAGTAGCTGTCTCTCCATCAGCTTCTGTCATCATTGGCTTGCTGAGGTAGATTTGACCAAAGCTGATCTTATGCAGAGTCTAATGAAGAATATAATGGAACCATAAGTCACAAGGAGAATGGCTAAAGAATAAAATAATAGGATAAGTCGGGTTCCATTAAGACAACAGCAGGATTTCGTACATGAAGATTAGAATCGCATGCTATATTGATTTCTCATAAATTAAGACAATTAAAATGACCCAAACATCAGATTACTATGATCAAAACATTTTTTTCTCTTTACTATGTGATTTTGGATCTGCACTGTGGTCCCACACATATTAGTGAATACAACTGCTAAATTGAAGTACTATATAGATTTTAGAATACAGCTTGAACATTTTAATACAAGTTTCACTTTATTATCTTTCATACTAAGAAATGTCAAATTCTGTTCTGTTTCCACCCTAGAATACATATGTTTTATATTTCTTAGAGTCCTTCTATACAAAAACAACCATAAAAGCAATTCATATCTCACGTGACTTCTCTAACAGAAATCAAAAACGTCTTCAAACTTGTTTTGTTTCTGTGAGTGCTTTGCAATAACATAATTGATTGATTTCGCAGAAAACCTCAATGTTAATATGTGAATTGTGTTTTCCTTTGCAAGCACTCCAGCTTACCATTGTCCATTAATTTATTTGTAAAGCACATCATGTAGTTCCTCAAACAAATAAAGTACAATGTGGTCTGATACAAAACAAACCACTTTATAGAAAACAGCTCAAATCACTACAAAGGTCCACATTCAATGTACAAAACTCACTCTAGCCTCCTGACTCAACCCTTCCCACCACATCTAATCTAACCAAGCAAACTTCAGCAGAACCTAATGTAACACCAAAACTAAACAATGCTACCATCCGACATTCCAAACTGACCACCAATGGGTTTAGGGTTGTATGTGTCATGGCAAAATCCACCCTCCGGCCACAAAATTGAACACCACTAACGGCGTGCTTCTGTACTACCAGCTCCAAAACCCTAAGCGTGTGCCCAGCAAAAAGGGTGGCTAAGTGCTCACCCCCAGCCCTTTTGCTGTTGAGAGGCCGGACAATAACAAGCGGCCCCCCACCCCCAAACCCTAATGGCCCAATCTAGCGGCAGCAAATAGCGAAAAACCCAAGCCACGCTTGCTACGATCGATCAGGACGGGGCAACAACCTCGGCAAACTCGGCCTGGCGGCCGGGGTTGTGCTGCGACTCGGGGCGGATCTCGATGTCGGCAGACTCGTCGACGATCTCCTGCATGGTGTTCTGTATGAACTCGTCAAAGGAGTCGAGCTGCTGGCGCACGAGGCCCTTCTCCTCGAAGTAGGCGGAGATGACGGCCCAGGCATCGTCCTGGGTGATCTCCTCGTCGTCCCGCAGCTCGGCGTCCCCTTCCCCATCCTCTTCCATCTCGTCCCCGCCCCCGCCGCCGTATCCCGCCTCCTCCTCGTCGTCCTCCACGTACCCGGCGTGGCCGCCGCGGTGGGCGCCGTAGCCCATCTCCATCCCCTCCTCATACTCGTCGTCCTCCATGGCTGGAACCCTAGCCCTAGTGGCTAGCTGATGCGCCGGGCCGGGGGCTGGGTGGGGGGGTCTGTGTCTTAGGCTAGCCGCAGCCGCCTCTCGCAAGAGCTCGGGGAGATGGCCGACGGGGCGGAGTGGGGAGGGGAACTGGAATTGGGGACGACTGCTAGATTTTGTTTCGCAAATATAATCCCAGGGATACAGGCGAGGTCGGTTTGAGGGGATTTTTGGGCTGGGCTGGAAGAACGGGTGGACTCATGGGCTTTTCAAGGTGAGGTGTTGGAGCCCAGTTAGACTAAGCCAACTTTTAGCGTTCGAAGCGTCAAATTCGCTGCATTTTGAATCGAAAAATTTCGAAAGGCACATCTAGTTTGGGTCTTTGGGATGGGTAAACTAGATGGCTCAGTCTATAGTAGTGAAAGATTCAAGGCGATTTTGCACTTGCACATACTCCGATCTGTCTCTTTTCACTTTCAAGTTGTGAAAGCCCATTACGAATTTACAATAGATCCACATCAGTGTCCACGATACGACCTCACTGGAGATGACATTTCCACTGAAATAATTGGCTAGCATGTCTCGTAATCACTAAGAAAAATTCCGGAACAAGTACTCAAAGAGCATTCATTCATAGTATCATCCACTGAGTCGACAGAGTGCCCTTCATGGAGTTACAGGTTACATAGGTGACGGCAAAACTGGATGAACCATCTTATGGTAGAGAAGGCAGCAAAGCAAACAAAAAACCTCAGGCCGACAGTGCCATACATTATCACAAGTCGCGCTCTGGCAACACAAAATACCAAAAAAAAAATGCTATCATACTGCGGAGTGCGGTGAATTTAGACCCACAACTGCTCCTTGCGGTATTCTCTCACAATGACCGGTACACTGGTGGGTGGGAGCTGCAACAGCAAAACAACCACATAAATTAGATTGACCCAATGACATGGAACCTTCAGAGTTTTGGCGCGAATTGCATTGCCTACGCTTCTTGGCACAATCAGTTCGGTGCTACAAAACAAAATCCGCAGCCCTATTTTAAAGCTTGAACAATAGCTGGTCCCAAGTAAGTTTCAAGTTGCTTACATAAAAACTGTATAGAGAATCAAAATGTTGGGCACCAAAATGTAATAGTTAATCTGAATGCAACCTATGTATATAGAACTGTAGCCCTACTAAAAACCAGTTAAAGCAGATCAAGCTGTTTACATGGTTGAATAGATTCACGATTCACGGTTTAAAAAGGCCATGAATTCTGTTGTTAGCAGCTAGACTTCTCAGTATAAGATGCATTCTGTTGAAAAGAAAGTCTGTTGGATTATATAAACAAATTAAAAGACTGATCGTAGCGAGAATCATATCTTACCATTCCATAGTCTGTTATGATCATCGACACATAATCAGGAGGAGTTGCATCGTACCTATTAGATGCACACAATTATTTCCATAAAATGGGATATTACCAAAAGAAATGGCAGATATATTGAATTCAGAAACATACGTAAGATTCAAGAGTTGGAGATTTGTATTTTCTGCCCAGTTCTTAAGATGGTCCTCTGCCTTCCCAGGAACTTTCAGAATGACATCTGGGTCACCTGAGTAAGAAAAACTCATGTCAAGCAGTCCCCTTCACATGATCACCAACACATACTCGCAACACAAATAAACAACAAAATATCCATACCAAGCTCATTTGCACATATAGAATCAAGTTGCACTCTCTCGTGAAATTTGTATGCCTCACAGCAAACCAAAACTGGGACTCCGAATGCATGTGCAACCATAGCCACAGATGCTGTCCCCACACGAGAATAAACTGTTCCATTTGATAATATTGAGGAGGCACCCAAGAAAACTCTTGTAACTTCATGCATGATGTATGAGATGGCATTTATGTGTGTGTATGTGCAGTTGATGCCCTTTGCTACCAATCTCCGCAGTAATCCCTGTCCCTCAAGCTTTGGACGAGAATCTACCACTATAACACGAAACTTTCTCCCAAGCTCATGAGCATAATCTAAAATCATTTCAACAACTGATGGCGATCCGTACGTCAGCAAGACATCATTGTCTCTGACCTTTGTGATGGCATGATTGACAATAGCCTTATCTGCAACAACTATCTTCTCATTTATAAAGCGATCAATATCAGACTGCAGGCTAGCTTTGGCTTCAGACTCTGACAATGTATGTGGTAGCTTGGCAATCCTGCTCTTCAAAAACCTAATAGCATTGCCCATGCTAATTGAAAGAGGCCTGCACTCTATAAGAAATGACACATAACTACTGATTTTTGCAGTAAGATCTCTGCTGAGAGTTTTGTTTGGAGGTGTAGTATAATCTTTTATTGCCTCTCTGAATGCAAGAAGCATTGCAATGCAACGGCCATTGCCGCCAGATACTTCGCCAGACAGATATTGGAGCCCAACCTGAAACATAGTGAACCCCACATGAGTCAATGAGTCATTCAGGCTCAACCAAAATGCCCGATAAATTAATTTTTGTAAGCTAATTCCTTTACTTCTCGAAACAATAAATGCCTAAGCAGTAGGAAAAATAACAAAAAGAAAAACGGTTTTGCCAAGTCAAGTTTTGCCAGGTCTAAACTGTATCTCATAGTATAAGTGTTTCAAGCATAACCCTACACCATTAAACACTAGATAAGTTGCCGTTCGTAAAGTGCTCCGATTATTTCATGGAACAGATTAGGGAGAATTCGACAACGTGCAAAGTGTAAAAAGGGCTGCTCCTGGGAAATGCAATTCTGCTATCTACACCAAAGTTAGATTCATGTAGCTTTCCTTTTCAAAGAATCCTAAAAAAAAAAGAATACATGTGCATCAGGCGAAAATTCATAGGTGCAATGCACCAAACATAACATATACAGCTTATCTTTTGTGCAAAGGAGACTTATATTTGGTATAAATTTTGTAGAGAGTGCATCTGAATATATTTATGCAGATTCCATGGTATTGGGTGTAAGTATTTAAACGTGGTCTGAATTTATGGATTGAAATGAGGTTATACACAAACACTGACTTATGTATAGATACAACAAAGTGCAGGTGACTTGTAAAATTTGGCTCAGTTCTGATCATGGCTAACTTATAGCCAAGCAACAATTTTAAAAGGACTAGGAGAACACGGCATACGGCAATTCAACAACTGAAAGAACAAGACAGCACAGATTACTTCATCCACAAACTATCGCCACATGTGCAGAGTCACAAAATTAATGTGTGGATAGCTGAGATGTAATGCAACAAAAAGAACTGATCCAATGAAGAGGATGAGGGAGGGGTGAAGGTTTCGACAATAACAGCAAGTTATTTACTTATTTTATATATTTCTCAAAAGATTTATGTCCACTGTAAACCAAATGTTGCATCCTTGTCACCTAGCTTCCTACATCTTAGTCCTACTCCAAATGCATAGAGATTTATGTGGTTCAAGAGCAGATCACAGATAAATCCTACTTGCGATATGGAATAGGAGCATAAAAATTACCTTGTACACAGAAGGATGCATTGGTTCAAGTTGAAAGAATTTTGACTCCAGATCAGGAAGCTGAGTGCCATGCACATACTGTGGCAGATGCCTAAATAATTCAACCCGATTTCGAGCTTCCGATTGGTTGACTACTGCACGTTTTTTTGCTTTCTCCACCTTATGCACATCATCAAACTGCATTCGGGGATGAGGGGCATCTAACTTTCTTTCTCTTTCTGGAAGGCGTTCAGTAATCTTCTTCTCAGAAGCAACTGTACTTGCAGCTTGCGGCACTTCTTTCTTAGCAGTTTTTGCTGCCTTGGCTTGCTTGGAAGTCACAGGACCAGCCGCAGAAGCAGCATTAGCAGATTTTCCTGATTTATAAGTAATGCAAAGTAACATGAGTGCTTATTACACATGAGTGCCAAAAATATTCATAATGAAGTCGTAATTATTCATAAACATATCCTCAACTGCCAAACCAAAAAGAAACAGTCAAAAGGGTTAAGACTTAAGAGGCGTTGTTTAAGTCAAGCAGGTAAATGGCATGGTAATTACCTGCCTCCTTTGCGGCAGCTTTAGCAGCACGTTGAGCCTCTTGTATAGCACGCCTCTCTGCCTTTGAAGTCTTCTGCTTTTGTGGAATTGAGGTCGGAGCACCTTCATTCCCAGCCAAACTACGCTTGTTTTCTTCTGAAACAGACACATGCACACATATAAATAAAATAATCAAAGCAATTTTCTCAGTAAATGAAACATATATTCAGCCAAAATAAACATACAGAAAATATATATGAAATCAGTAGGGGCCTCCCCTGCTGTTTTCCTAAAAAAAACATACAAAAAACAATGAAACTACAGCTGATTTTCCTTCAAACATGTGCAGTAACCTTTATACTAAACCACAACAGGTTTTCGGTGATGAGAACTAGGCATCCCACTTGGCTTAAATGGTTAAAGAAAAAAAAGATACATCTTTCTTTACATGCTCCCTACTCTCTTCTCTACTCTTGTCCTACTAAGTCTGCTTGGGTAAGGTGCAGTGAAAACCACTGGCTCTACACTGCCATGCCACCACATCCACATGTGAGATACTCAAACTTACAGCATGCTATTGCTTCCCCTAATCTCAAGCACCCAGCACTAAGAAGATCTATGGAGAAGTGACAGAGAAAAGAGCAGCACCCACCTAGGTGAATTTTGGCAGCATAAGCACAGTGCACAACATTCTAGGTCTTTTTAATTTTTGCTTAAATACCTCTTCATTGCATTCACCCAGCACAGCTTAAAATATTTGACTTTTTTGTGATTCATCAGGAGGAATGCTCACTGTGCAATAATATTCTTCGACCAGTAAAAGGCGAGCTTGGGTCAGCTAACCACGACCATTTCCGTACCACTTGGTCCACTTGTGACAGGTAAACAACCTTAATCTACTTAAACTTGCAGCCTGACATTCTTAACACCACTTTTGACAAGCAAACACCAATATCTGTAGAAGCAGCATATCTGTAGGCCTCCAACGTGATGACCTTATAGTAGCATACGATAAAGTGGTGATTCAGAAGTCTGAAATGCCCACAAGGTAACACTGTGACATGATCTGATAAGCAGCTTATATGCATATCCAACTGCAGATACAAAACCATCAAACTAAAGGTTCCACTCAAGTTTGGCAGCCGTGGGACTCTTTGGGCCTACCTGAAGAAACAGTCCCACCCCACCATGATCAGGGTGTGCCTCCCTCAGCATGGCTGTGGTACAGTCCCGTTTAAATATATGCACGTACACCATAAGTATATCTTACAAAGGGTATTCCAAGAATTGATAGTTGCTAAAAGGACTATGTACAAAGGCTTCAAGCTACAAACTATGTATGTGAACATTGATGGCAGTTTGTCAAATGGCTGAACGTACACCATAAGTCCTAATCTTCTGTTTATGGTTTTTATCTTAAAAGGGAATTTCAAGAATTGATAGCTGCTAATAAGACTATGTACAGAAGCTTAAAGCTACAAACTATTTATGTGAACATTGATGGCAGTTCGTCAAATGTCTCTACACACTTCAGAGCTGAAAACAATACATAGAGAGCACGCAATTTCAATAAGCCTTTTGATATTAGTGCTTGATTGGTCTATTGAAGTCCTGATGGCATGGCCAATAGCCTTCTTGTTTCTAAGGTTAAATGACAGCTTACGAGAGCACAAACTGTCAGCGTTTCGTCTACTTGTCCAATTTCCCCAAAGGCGTGAAATTTTACCTAGCTCGATGGAAGAAGGGGCCCGGGACCATGAGTCGTCGTCAGCGATCTCAGACGCGACGTCGAGGCGCGCGGACGAACGTGCCGGCGCCGAAGTGGCGAGGATGGAATCCGCCACCACGGGGGATGGCGAGCCAGGGGCCAGGAGGTCGGCGTGGCGCGGGGGAGGGATCATGACGGGGGAGAGCCGGCCCGGGGAGAGGTCGTCCGACGCCGGCGGCGACCCCGCGGCCACCCCCTGCTTCGTCGACGGTGCCGGGACCGCAGCGGCCGCGGGGGCTAGGGGCTCCGAGGGGGCGGAGGCGTCCGGGGTGAAGAAGCCGACCTGGCGGATCTTGGGCTCCACGCCCCCCGACAAGGAGCGCGGTGGCCGGCGGGGATCCATCGCCGCGGACGCCGAGGGTTTGTGTCGGGGCCTGGGGTTTGGGGTGCGAGAGAGTGAGACGAGCGAGCGAGCGAGAGCCAAGCGCGAGGGTGGGGCTGGGGGAACGGTTCGGGTCAGGCCGGGTTGGGCGGGGCTTGGACTGGGCGCGATGCGATGATGGATGATGGCCTTTGTTGGGCCCAAGTGCTCGTTCGGAAAGGCTGAAGGCTGTGTGAGCCACCAAAGCCCGTAGGAGTAGCTCCTGAAAGCGCATTTGCTGTGAACTCCAAGTATTAAGCTACAAAAATATGATAAGCTTTTCTCAAAAACAAAATGTGACAAGCCATAAAATTTGGCACTCATTTGCTTTGGCCTTTGGATCCAAACTTTGATATACCAGATTTTGGTCACGCCGATGTTTTTGCATGCCCTTTTTAGGGTGGCAAGTTTTGGAAGTAAACCAATCAAGCCCGCAATTCCTAATTATCACTCTCAACATTTCAATTTGGTCCTTCGCTAATCGCCAGCAGCAAACATTTGAGATTTGGCATCCTGTGCTACGGCAACAAAAATACATCTCCAGAGCTCAGTACAGATGGCACAATTAAGGTCATATCCGTAGTGAAAAATACAGTGACGGGGGGAGTAACGAAACTTTGGTTTGCCACCATATTAAAGCCCGCCGGTTACTGAAAGCTAGCAAAAATGGAAACGAAATGTAAGAACAGTTTAGCTGCCTCGACAGGTTCAGGCAGACGCAACGCAACATGATCAAATTCAAACCGCAACCAGGATGTGAGGTTCCAGTTAAATTTTGTAACCCAACAGATTGATGTTCACTGTAATTAAAAACAAAACCAATCAATTTTATTCTGCTCGATTCCTTTATTCCTTTTACCCTAACACACATGGATGAACGGTGATCCCTCCATCTCCAATCTCCATGTCCCGACGACTGATGACGGCATCCGGTTCAGATGATGCCGTGAAGCTGAAAATAGCCGTTGGGGTTGTAGTTGCATGCTCCAAGCTCATCTTCTTGGTAGGCTGATCTCCAGGAAATACATGCCGCCAATGAAGAGTCACATGATTACAGTAGAAGCACTAATCTTGTATAAAAATTAATGCAGTATTAATTCTAGCAATTCTCCTACATGCATGACGAAACTTACCAGACTAGTAGGCAGGCTGTGCATGATCGACAAGATCGATCACGATCATGTCTCCACCACGCCGCGTATGGGGCTCTGATGAGGCTCGTTATACACCATCAGCTGAATCCTCATCAGCTCCTCCACAACGCTCCCCATGGCCGGCCTCTTCCACGGCTCGTCGGCGGTGCATTCCATCGCGAGGGCCAGCACGCGCGCCATCTGCTGATCCCGTCTGCCCACGCCTGCTGCCGCTTCGTCTTGGTCCTCCTCCTCCGGCAACAACAAGCACGGGTCGAACAGTTCACCGCCCTCCCGGCCATGCGCGACCATCCACCTCACCCATCCGACAAGGTTCCCACCCCCTTTCTCCCTCTCCTGCCCCGCCGCCGGCCGCCCCGTGAGCACCTCCAGCATCACGACGCCGAAGCTGTACACGTCGCACTTCATCTTGAGAGGGTACTCGGGAGGGACGTACCCTTCGAGCGCGCCAGAGACGCTGGTCTTGACATGGGTCTCGTACCGTCTGATCACCTTGGCGAGGCCCAGGTCCGAGACCCTCGGCCTCATGTGCTCGTCGAGCAGGATGTTGCTGGACTTGACGTCGCCGTGGGTGATGACGTGGCCGCCGGACGACGGCGACGACTTGATCAAGCCATGGTGGAGGAAGGCGAGGCCACGGGCGGAGCCGAGGCAGATCTCGAGGCGGTCCACCCACCCGATGGGCGCCGCCCGAGACGACGACGATGACGTGGTCGCCTGCTGGTTCGTCCTCCTCAGCCACGCGTCGAGGCTCCCGTTGCGGACGCGCGCGTAGATGAGGAGGCGCTCGTCGCCGACGAGGCAGTAGCCAAGCAAGGGGACAAGGTTCTGGTGCTTCACCTGCAGGATGGTGTCCATCTCAGCCGCGAACTGACGGTTGCTGCGAAGGAACCGGCAGCTACTACGATGGAGCCTCTTGATCGCAACTCGCCGCCCGCCGTCTGCAGGGACGGTTGCTCCGTAGACAGTGCCAAAGCCGCCATGGCCAATGACGTGTTTCTCGCTGAATTTGCGGTGGCTTTGAGGATGTCGTCGTAGACGAGGGCCTTCCGCTGACCTGCACGCTGAAATGTAGCAAGATTGGTAATGGGAGGCTCACATGATGGCTTGTTCTTTCCATTGTTGGTTCTTGCTGGGGACTCATTGCTTGAGGTGGGCTCAACTGTTGTATCTATGGATTCAGTGGCGGCTGGTGCAAGGGGCAGCTGCTGCCTGCAGCTTCGTGACAGCTTGCGTCCCAGACAAACCAGCACAGGAATCACAATTAGGATGGCAGCACAAATGGCCGCTGCTATTAAACCCGCCAGGACCTTTGGAACCATGGTTTTTCAGCCCCACGCTGACAGAGATTCAAAAGACGTACTCCTTCAGCAATCACAACTTGAACAATAACGGTCTGTATAATAAAAAAAAAATACACAAAGAGAGTAGGCATTTAAGAGAGTTGCAACATTAATAACCAAATAGGTAGGGTAATCAAAGCTCCACAACTGACAACTCTACTGCCTCAAAAATGCTTAAGCCTGACTGGAAGATAACCTGTTAGGCTATCCCCAACCCATCTACTAGGATGATGTCCATAGCATTAATTACCAGCCACATAGGCAATTTGGTGATGTGGTAAGGGAATTAAAAAGAGGAGAGAAGGACATGGTGTCTTACATGAGAAACCATATCTACACAAGAACCAAGAAATAAAACTTAATGATAGAGAGATGAAAGGAGAGAGAACATATGTGATTGGATGGTAGTTTATTTTTAAGAAACTATGCATTGGGGAGGTAGTTTCTATAGGTAGTGTCCATATGACGTTAATGTATAGAAACTAGTTGATGATGTCTTGGGTTGGGAATAGCCTTATATTTGGCACAAATGAGCTTAAAAACCCTTTTCGTACTAAATGAAAGTGGAAAGGAGCGTTCCTGAACTAGGTGTACAAGGCCGAAGAGAACACTGTGAAATAGAACAAGATTCTAAAATCTCTCCGAGGGTTCCAACAGATAGCTGGCACCTTATATCTCTAGTTGACGCATCACAGATCTACAATTAGAGTTTGACCTTTCATAGGTAGTCGATGTGCAAGGATTCATAGCCTCCTAGTCCTAGGGCGTATGTATAGTTTCAGAATTCCTTTTATATTTCATTTCTAAGATATGCATAGTTTTCCTACATTTGCAATAGATCGCAGATTTCGTGACTTAATGTGTTACCCTAGGTAGCTATCCTCACTAAAAAAAGCTTCATTGTACCAGTATTCGTTCTGTTTTGTTATGTTCTATCAGATCCATGGGTTTGCATCGATTTCTTTTAAAAAGAGCAGAAGAGCTACAAATTGTATTATAAAGTAGAAGTGTATAGCCGAACCAAGCCAAACAACATTACAAACGACCAAACCATCCACCCTACAAAACAAATCGACCAAACAACCAGCCCTTTTCTTCTCCAATCTGGGTTTCCCCACCCGCTCCAGTGGGCCTTACATTGATTATCCATCCCAACACTCGTAAACTATATGAATCAGAGTCCCAAGAACAAACTATGAGCAATAGACCAACAAACTATACATAACTAGCAAACAACAAGGACATAGCGTACATACGCAGTAAGGGGAGCATGGTGCATTACCTGAGTTAGTGTGGCAAGTTGATAATTGATCTCACCGGCTCCCTCGGCCAGCCTCTACCCCTCTTGTGTCGTCAAAACGGCGAGGGAGAGAGGCAAAGCCGCTGAAATAAAGTGAGTGCCCTGGCTTCCTGTCCTGGTGGGTATTTATCGGGAGCCTATGTCGGGTCTCATGGTATCACGCCGTTCACCTGTTATTCTGCTAGGTAATTTTCGTGTTTTGTTGATGGGATAAACCATCCATTCTTAGTAGTACATTCATTTCATTGCACCTTATAGCAGCAAATAACTCCTACTCCATGGAATTCAATCAATAGCATAGGGCTTCTTTCATATGTAGAGCAACTTTTTTGTGTGTGATGTAGGGCAAACTCTTTGCCTTTTTTATGAAATGGGTGCCTTAATTTACTTAGGAAACAAATTCGTCCATTTTCTTGACACATAAAAAGACGCTTCAAAATGCCACCCAACAACGTGATTATCACACCTAACAAGTTTTCCAGCTCACATGTCACATGATTTTGTTATTCAGCGCTAAACTCCAAAGCCGTTGCAGCGACCTTGAGCCTTCTCTGGCGATGGACGCCACCCGGGATCTCGTGAATTCACCAAGGAAGCCTTTTCTGTAGAAACTAAAACAAAAAAAATGTTTCTTGAAGAACTCGGAACCTTTGCCATCTGATTACATTCATTGTATACCATTGCATGCCCTAACGTTCTTTAGCATTGCCTTACAGAAGAAGATCATTGAACCTTATCGTCGGTAGCCAAACCCAATGTACCAAACCCAAATGATGAACCCAGTGCAGGCTTAGGATTTAATCTTGTTACAACAATCAGGGCGGACATGGGCTTCAATATGAAAACAAAAACCCAAAATAAAACCTAAGCATCCATCTATTGAAAAACGAGCTCATGTTTGACATGTTTGACTCTCCTGCATTAAAATCCCAGAAGCATTGCAGCAGACTCAAAAGTTCCCTAGTGACTGATGCCATCGTGATCTTACAAATTTCCTGAAATGACTTCGGGAGAAATCGGAGCAAAAATATTATATTCAAACATTATCACACTCATTGAATGACACGGCTTCTAGTTCTTTAGAATTGCCTTCTATGAATATTACTAAAAAATAGTGGCAGCCTTGCTTACATGCCTCAACGGATGAATGAGGTGGCCTCCCGCTTTAATTTGTAGTCTATCAAAACCGTTAAGTCAAACTCAAGATTTAATATTAGTTCTATGACCCAGTAGTTATTGTCGGATGGTGTGAGGATTTTAGACTTTTAGGTGTGGAGGTGGGGGCAAGGAAAGAGAGAGGGGTCGGTTTTTCATGGGCTCATGGGCCATAATGGAAATTATCGGACAAAGCCATATAATTTTGTTGGACTCCTTCTGTTTTAGAGTTGATGCTCTTGCTGGCCCCCAAGTTCTTAACGGGCCTAAAGGTGATAGGCTTGGCCTAGCTATATTTCTCGGTATAAGCAGAACATTTATCAAAGAATTCAAAAACCCTACTGTCTGATCTCATTTTATGCCATAAATATATGCCTCCTGTCCTGTGAATATTATTACAAGACCTTGCTTGGTCGTGGTAGGCTCTAGGCTGGTAGCTGTAGCGATCTTGCCCGAGAAATGGGCCCACTTAAGTATATTCCACCTTCCATTGGTGCTAATACACGAAAATGTTTCCAAGTGCGGATTCGACCGTCGGTCAAGCTCGACTAACTACTACTGAAGATCGTCCGTCCATACGCTCACTCGAAGGTGAGTTCCAAAGATCACATCATTCCACAATCCAAATTACAACAAGGTTCAGAGTTATTACAACCAAATTGAAATGACAAGTCAAATAGTTTGAGTTCATGCAGCGGAAAATAAACGAGATACTAGCGACGATCCATAGTATCGTCACGATGAAGTCAGCCGTGACGCTACTCCTCAAGATCCTCGGGAGAGGTCGGCTCCCACTCGATGCTGTAACCAGGAGGAAGCTGGGAGGCCCAAGCCATAGAGGCAGCTACCTCCTGAGGGGACGGCCCTGAAAATTTAGCCACAAGCAAGGCTGAGTATACTAGTTATACTCAACAAGACTTACCCGACTGGTGATCACTACATCACCGACTCCTAAGATGAGAGGCTGTTTGGCTAGTGGGGTTCTTTTGCCAAAAGCGACTAAGCTGATTTCTAATTTTTCCATTTTGATTTTAATTCCTTTAGCCTATCCATTCTAGGTGAGCCTAGCTAAACAAGCAAGTTTTGCAATACAATTATTCCATACAAAGATTTCATCCTTCCAAATTTCACTTCATAATATGTCATACATCGGTCAAGCAGTCTCATTAACCGCGAGAAGCGGACAGTTCGAACCGAATTTACTACCTGGCCAGGGGGAAACCCACACATACGGAATGGTTGGAAATGCCAACACACCCCAATCCTTTCTCCTCTCTCTGCGAGTGGCTCCCGAGTCCCAATGCCTCAGGGTAAAGGTTTACCACTACTGGGACTCACGCAACTACCCTCATGTGCCCATGGGATAACGTTTCCAAGACAGAGAGCTGTCGGACCTGCTCGCATCAATCGGATACTGGGACTTACCGGTCCCATAGTCCGTGCATATATGTGGTACGTTCAAACGCTTGACACAAAAGTACCACATGTTTCCAATTAAACCATCGATAGACGGGTATCTACAATCATCCGTCCATCATCTCTAGTGTTTCTGATATGAGTAGACATACAACTCCTATATCTCGCGAGTGTCGGAAAACACTCGACTTCTATCGTTCTTAAGCATAGCAACTATCGGACCTAACATACTAGTGCTCAATCAAAGGAGCCTATGATCATGCAATCTAGGGTTTCATTCAACTCCTTGAAACTTAAATGCACAAACATATAATCAAGTAAATCGCGTAAGTAAAGTTAGGTTATGCTCCGGGGCTTGCCTTCCGGCTCGAAGCGGTACTCCTGCTCGGGGCTCGGATCCACGTGCACCACGTTCACCTCGGACTCCTGGGCGATCTCCTCGGCAGCGGGGACTAGCTCGTAGACTCCGTCGGCGAGACCCGAATCTACACGAATGCATGAATGCTTAAGTATCGAGATTTAAATAGTTAGGGTTTATTTAAATCTTGGTTAATGAATTGGAAAGGATAAACATTAATTATAGTGAATATACCCTTTTCATTTTGAACCTTTACTTTGATTTTAGAGTTTTAGGTTTTTCTCTTTTCTTTTCTTTTTCTTCTCTTTTCTTTTCTTTTTCTTCTCTTTTCTTTTCTTTTTCTTCTCTTTTCCACCATTCAAGTCCTTTTTCTATTATTCAAAAGGTGAACTTAGGAATATTATTTTTAGGTGCCATTTGACCAGAGGCTTACTCATGCCAAGGTAGGAGCCTAGGCCAAAATTTGGCTCAAGTTGATTTTTCTATAATTTATTAAAAATGTTCTTATCTTTTTGCCTAAAAATAAACTAAATTCCTACAAAAATAATCACAAGGTTTCTGTCTACACCACTTGGCACAGTGACTTAGGGTGCCAAGAGTGACCTCTCTGCAAGTTTGTAGGTGGTTTTGATTTATGATTATTTTTGTGGAATTTCACCATGTTTAAACTACCAAAAATCATTTAGCCATTTTCCAGTGTCCAAAAATTACCATTTCCATTTTCTAAGGTTCCTTATGTCTTGATTTAATTTCTGTGTGAATGAGGTGATTTTTCACTAAGTAATTTATTTTCTGTGATTTATTTGTCAAAACAGCAGGGTATATGTTTGGAAAATCATAACCCTAAATCCACTGGGAATTTTTGTGCACCCTTTGCGCATTAAGCTAATGACAATCACACTAACAACATATCCCAAGGCCAGCTCCAGTGCATGTGTAGATTTTGAACTATGATGAAAAGTGCTCAAACTGAAATGAATTTATATTTCAAAATCTACAGCTCCACTGAGTGAGGTGCAAAGGAGGAAGTTGGCCTTCTAGATTCACTGGTCACTAAAAAAATTAGTTTGGCATTTTTCTGATTTTTCTACGATTTTCTACGAATTTTTGAAGATCTCAGCGAATTAAACCTAAAATATAGAATCTATTTTACGCGGGGAACCCTGGAAGTTTTGAAGCTCTTACAAACAAGTCCCTGCATTTTGCGCTCGGCCCCCTGGAAAGAGGTTGAAGACACACTAAGGCCCTCGAGTTCGCCGGCGTGGTTACGCCGGCCAAACGGCGGCAAGACCGGGCCGGGAAAGTAGGGGAAACGGAGAGGGGCTCACCGTGGTTCTTTTGAGCTAGGTCTCGAGGTCGGGGATGGCCGGAATCGAGGTCAACGACGGCGGTGGCGGCTCGGCTTGCTCCGGCGAGCGGCGACCGGCGGCGTCGGGGTCGGAGAGGGTCGGGGAAGAGGTCGGTGAGCACCAGCGTGGCACGGTGAAGCTATTGGTGCCCTTGGTTCAGCCGGAGGAGGAGTGGAGCGAGCTGTGCACGTGCGCGGGCGGCGGCGGAAAGCTCGGTCAACTCCGGCGAGCTGCGTCGGCGGCTGTGGTGGTGGAAACGGGTCGGGGATTGGTCGAGGAGTGGCAGTGGAGGATGGGGAAGCTAGTGAGAGCCTCGGTTTGGCCGGAGGAGCAGTGGAGAGGGCTGCCCACGGGAACGAGCTCGGCGGCGCCTCTGCTTGCTCTGGCGAGCGTTTTCCTTTATTGCTCCATTTAAAAGGTTTTTGACTCAAATTTGGATAGTTTTCCTCATTTTCTTTGATTTTACTTTTGGAAGGTGCTTAGCTTAACTTGAACATCTTGTTAGTGTTAATTAACACCAGGGGTGTTACAGCCTACCCCCCTTAAAAAGAATCTCGTCCCGAGATTAGAGGAGGCTAGAAAGTGCGGAACATGCGGTACCTGGTGGGGTGGTGAGAAATCCAGGATAATGGCGATTAAGATATTCCTCGGTCTCCCATGTTGCCTCTTCTTCAGTGTGATGAATCCACTGAATTTTATACATCTTAACTGAGCTCCTTCTCGTGTGCCTTTCCTTTTGGTCAAGGACTTTGAGGGGTTGAGCAACGTAGGTCAGATCGGGCTCAACTTCCACGTCTTCTTGTTCCACGACCTCAGTCGGAACTCGGATACACTTCTTGAGTTGTGAGATATGAAAGACATTGTGCACGGCTGAAAGTTTGTCGGGAAGTCGTAGACGATAAGCCACGGATCCACACTTCTCGATGATTTCATAAGGTCCAACGTAACGGGGTGCAAGCTTTCCCTTTACTCCGAACCTTTGGACTCCCCGAGTTGGTGAGACCTTAAGATACACATGATCACCGACTGCGAACTTGAGAGGCATTCTTCGGCGATCGGCATAACTCTTCTGACGAGACTGAGCGGCTTTGAGGTTTTCCCGAATAACCCTGACTTGCTCTTCGGCTTCAATCACCAGGTCAGGTCCGTATATTTCTCGCTCTCCAGGCTGAGACCAACATAACGGAGTTCGACACATTTTCCCATACAAGACTTCGAAAGGTGCCATTTTCAAGCTTGCTTGGTAACTGTTGTTGTATGAGAACTCGGCGATAGCCAGGCATTTATCCCAACCTGCTTCATAGTGAATGACACAAGCTCTAAGCATGTCCTCATGGATTTGATTTACCCGCTCGGTCTGCCCATCCGTCTGCGGGTGGTAAGCCGAGCTTCGAATAAGCTTTGTGCCGAGAGATGCATGGAGTTGCTCCCAGAACCTTGCCACAAACTGCGGACCTCGGTCCGAAATGATTGTTCTAGGCACCCCGTGCAGACGTACAATTTGGTTGAGATAGATCTCGGCATACTTCTTGACGGCATAGGTGGTGTTGACCGGAATAAAGTGGGCGGTCTTTGTGAGCCTGTCCACAACGACCCATATAGAATCGTGCCCTCGTGCGGTCTTGGGAAGGCCAACAATGAAATCCATACTGATGTCCTCCCATTTCCATGAAGGTATAGACAAAGGTTGAAGAGTTCCAGCCGCCTTTATATGACTAGCTTTCACCCTCCTGCAAATGTCACACTCGGATACAAACCGGGCGATATCCATTTTCATCTTGGTCCACCAAAAAGTTTTCTTCATATCCTGGTACATCTTATTGCTGCCAGGGTGAATAGAGAACTTAGAGTGGTGAGCTTCACTCAAAATTTTCTTCCGTAATTCCGGATCTTTAGGCACGACGATACGGTTCCCAAACCATATCATACCTCGGGTATCCTGACGGAAACAGTTATACCGCTCCTCTGTTCCTTTGGCCAGCTCCTCCCGAATAACTCCGACCTTTTTATCGGTCTGCTGGGCCAGAAAGATCTCATCGTGCAATGTGGACTCGAGAGATATGTTGTTTAAATAGCCATGCGGAACAATCTCGAGATTGAGTTTCGCCAACTCATGGCATAGAGTGTCGGCATACGATTCGACCGAAAGACAATGGCAATGAGACTTGCGGCTCAAGGCATCCGCAACCACATTCGCCTTTCCGGGATGATAATGCAAACTCATGTCATAATCTTTTGCCAACTCCAGCCATCTTCGTTGCCTCATATTCAAGTTAGCCTGAGTGAAGACGTACTTGAGACTTTTGTGGTCGGTATACACGTTGCAAGGAACTCCTATAAGATAGTGCCTCCATATTTTCAGAGCGTGAATCACGGCTGCCAATTCAAGGTCGTGAGTGGGATAATTCAGCTCATGGGGACGGAGAGCACGTGAAGCATAAGCAATAACTCGATTCTCTTGCATAAGAACACAACCGAGTCCGGTGCCTGAAGCATCGCAATAGACATCGTAGGGTTTGGTGCTATCTGGTTGGGTCAGAACAGGAGCTGAGGTCAACAACTTCCTCAATGTGCGGAATGCCTCTTCACACTTCTCATCCCACACGAATTTCTGCCCCTTCTTCAATAGCTCGGTCATTGGCTTGGCAACTCGCGAGAAATCCGGAATAAAACGACGATAATATCCTGCCAAACCCAGGAAGCTTCGGATTTCGTGGACAGAGGTAGGAGGTTTCCAGTCCATTACTTGCTGCACTTTCGCAGGATCTACCGAGATACCATCCTTAGAAACAGTGTGACCCAAGAACTTCACACTATCCAGCCAAAACTCACACTTGGAGAACTTGGCATACAACTTGTGATCACGGAGTCGTTGAAGAACAATGCGGAGATGCTCGGCATGCTCTTCCTCATTCTTGGAATAGACAAGAATATCATCAATGAAAACCACTACGAACTTATCAAGCTCGGGCATGAATACCGAATTCATGAGATACATGAAATAAGCAGGAGCATTAGTCAGCCCGAACGACATAACCAAGAATTCATAAAGTCCATAGCGGGTCGAGAAAGCCGTCTTGGGAATATCACAAGGACGAATCTTGATTTGATGATATCCAGAACGAAGATCATTTTTTGAGAATATCTTGGCTCCGGCGAGTTGATCGAACAATACATCAATGCGGGGAAGAGGGTACTTGTTTTTGATGGTGACTGCATTGAGAGGCCGGTAGTCAATACACATCCTCAACGTGTGATATTCTTTTCGACGAATATGGCTGGACAACCCCAAGGTGATGTACTCGGACGAATGAAACCCTTGTCCCGTAAATCTTGGAGTTGAATTTTCATTTCTGCCAATTCCGCGGGTGGCATTCTGTAGGGTCTTTTAGAAATCGGTGCGGTACCCGGTTGTAGCTCGATAACGAACTCAATGTCCCGATCCGGTGGCATTCCAGGCAAGTCGTCTGGAAAGACATCGGGGAACTCACAGACAATAGGAATGTCTTCAAGCTTGGGTTCAGTCATCACAAAAACACATGAGTTCAAGGAGTTGGGAGATGGAAGATAGAGTGTGGTAGATCCATGTGTAGGTGAGTTGATATCAACAATTCTCTCAGCAACGTCTAACACAACCTTGTGCTGTGCCATCCAATTAGCTCCCAAGATTATATCTATCCCATCCAGTTCTAAAAGAATCAGATCGGTCAAGATAACTCTACTACCCAGTTTAATTGGCACCTTTCGCGCCACATGATTTGAATTCAAGTTTCCTCCTGCGGTTATTATTTTGTAGGCCGCATTTGTAGATAAGCAATTTAACCCACATTTCTTAGCATATCTTGGACTTATGAAACTATGAGTGGCACCAGAATCAAAGAGAATGACTGCAGGTTGGTTGTGAATCAGAAATTTACCCGTCATCACTGGTGCTCCCTCGGGAAGGTCAGTCAAGGTGGTGAAGTTGACCCTTCCCTGCTTGACGTGAATCTTCTGCAACTTGCCCTTGTTTGGCTGGTTGCCATTGTTCTGCTGCTTGCTCTGGGGACAGTCCCTGATGAAGTGACTGGTACTGCCGCAACGGTAGCAAGAATACCCAGCTCCAGGCTGAGCTGGCTGCTGCTTCATCGGGGTCTTCTGCTGCTGTGACTGCTGTGGTGGAAAACGAGAACCACCCTGCTGAGGAGGGTTAACCACCCAGCGGCCAGACTGCCCTGTACGCTGCTGTCCCTGTGGAGGAACAATACGGAAGCGCTGCGGCTTACCGCCACTGGCAGAGACAACAGGAGCCTTCCTCTTCTTGTCGGCTCTATGGGTCATAATGGCATCCTCCTGAGCGATAGCCACATTGACCAAGTCAGCATAAGTGGCAGGCTTGATGTTGAGCAGCCTCTCCTGCAACTTGGTGCTGAGCCCCATACGGAACCTCTCCTTCTTCTTATCATCACTGTCAGCATGATGACCAGCGTACTGACAGAGATTGTTGAAAGCCTGGGCGTACTGGTACACCGTGTGAGTGCCCTGAGTCAAGGTCAGGAACTCCCAACTTCCTCTCAACAAGGCCCTTAGGAATGTGATGCGCCTTGAACGCATCCTTGAAGTTCTGCCAAGTAACCACAGTTTCGGCGGGGAGCATGCCACGATAAGTCTCCCACCAAACCAAGGCCGGACCGCGAAGCTGCTGTGCGGCGAAAGTGACCTTGCGCTCTTCAGAGCAAGGGGCAGCCAGGATAGCAAACTTCGAGTCAATAGCCCGAATCCACTCGTCGGCCTCCATAGGCTCAGTAGCTTTAGAGAACACCGGGGACTGAGTACCCAAGAAGTCCTCAAATCGAGCAACCTGAGCAGGAGGGGCATTTCGGCCACTCTGACGCTGAGCACTGATGTTCATGTTCTGGGCCAACTGCTGCTGCTGCAATTGTATCTGCTGCTACATAGTCCTCATGACTTCGGCGTGCATAGCCATCATCTGCTGCCAATTTGGCAGTGGAGGGGCAGGTGGTGGCTGCTGCTCTGGCGGAACCTGCTGATCCGGGGCACTAGTTGAGCCTTGATTTGCCCCGAAACCATCCGGGGTCCGTCGGGTCGTAGATCCTGCCATCTGCATGATTGAGTGTCCATTAATTTCATGAATCACCATTTGCTCTTACGGGAATGACAGGCATGATTAAGAGACAATCTCAATGTTACAAAGGACGTGGCATAAAAAGCGAAATTTCATAGAATGAGCAACTTCATTAATCCAAGGCATGGTTCGACGAATCCATTACAACACATGCTGACAACACATTCTAATTAAGATGTTACACCAAATGCGAAGGGAAACATGAGATGAGATACAAAGAGATTATTCATCCTCAACTAGCTAAACTCCACGCGACACGGAAAAGCCATGCTGAAGAGTATCTAATCTCTAACTCAACGCTCTAGAAGTCATCCACGTCGTTCACCGAAGTACTGCTCACGGTGGGGGAAAGTGGTGGCTGAACTGGGGGTAACTCCTCGTCGTCTAGCTCGGACTTGGCATCGTCCTCTGCCTCATCCTCTGCCTCGTCCTCCTCGGGAACCTCCATATGAGCCTCCAACTCAACCATCTCGGCATTAGCCTCGTGTAACTCTTCCTGTGCCTCCTCAAGTGCATTCGTCAACACCTCCACCTGGTGAGCGCAGTGCTCCTTCTCCATGGTAAGCTCCGCAATGCGAGCCTGCAAATCCCGGATCTGAGTATCCTTGGCAGCCATGTCCAAGGAAGTGCAGATCCCGGCTATGTCCTTATCCGCGGACACTCTCACCATCGCATCGGCAAAGTCAAGCAGAGAATCCTGAGACATCTTGAGTAGCTCTGCCATGCGTATGTTAGCCTTCATCCAGCTCGCAAAGAAAGCAGGTGCGTTCCGGGGAAACTCCAGGAACAACCGCGGGGAAGCCAAGTAACGTGACAACCACTGAGGGTCATCCCTGCGGGCTGAAGGCAGGAAACCAACCAAAGTGTTATCCACCAAGTCGTGGTGCTGTGAAGTGAACTGGTTCAGCCCTGCGAAGGCGGCCAGCTCCCAAGTGTCCGGAAAGCGGTGGCCGTGCACCACAACTCCCAGCCTAGGCCAGTCGGGGTGCTCGGGGTGCACCAGTGCCTCCATGCGGACACTGCACCGAGTCACACCACGCTCCGCATACTCTCTGCCAAAGTAAACCGGCGAAGACGGGTAGCCAACCTCCTTCAGAATCTTCCAAAAGAGGGACGGAAACCCCTCCCAGCTGAGGCAGTCCTGGCACTCCACCTTCTCGTTCACGCCAGCAAGGTGACTGGGAACGGCCATCTGAACAAAAATTCAGAGGTGAGTATCAAGAGTCAAAAAGACTAAAGAAGAATTGGGAGAAAACTGAAGGTAAAGAACGTGCTCAAGCTTTTAATTAAGGTCGTTTAAGCATTGATTTGATCGGTTGGGTTTTGACTTTCTTAAGTTCATTATTATTCCGATTTAAGTTAAGAGATGCATCCAAGATCTAAACGTCCTCACATTTTAAGTCAGACTTGACTTTCGGAGTTAGTGCCGGTGGCTAGGCATAGACACGTCTCTCTCTATAGATCTAGTCGGACTCCTACTCGTAAACTTTACGTACCAGTCAAAGGATTTGCGACGAAAGCCTTTTTAAAGATTGGGTTTCACGAAAGAGCAACCATCAATCCTAAGTTAGACTATGCCACCTAACAAAGCGCAACCCTTAACCCTTAAGGACTTCACGTTCTAGTTTTGTCCTTAACGATCCTATACGTTTCATTCCATTTGCTTAGGCGCAATGGAATCGGGGTTTGGTAGATTTTATTTTAGAAAACATTGGTTAGGGTCTGATGTTTTCCCTGGAGTGTATGAACATCGGCTCTGATACCAGCTGTAGCGATCTTACCCGAGAAATGGGCCCACTTAAGTATATTCCACCTTCCATTGGTGCTAATACACGAAAATGTTCCCAAGTGTGGATTCGACCGTCGAGTCAAGCTCGACTAACTACTACTGAAGATCGTCCGTCCATACGCTCACTCGAAGGTGAGTTCCAAAGATCACATCATTCCACAATCCAAATTACAACAAGGTTCAGAGTTATTACAACCAAATTGAAATGACAAGTCAAATAGTTTGAGTTCATGCAGCGGAAAATAAACGAGATACTAGCGACGATCCATAGTATCGTCACGATGAAGTCAGCCGTGACGCTACTCCTCAAGATCCTCGGGAGAGGTCGGCTCCCACTCGATGCTGTAACCAGGAGGAAGCTGGGAGGCCCAAGCCATAGAGGCAGCTACCTCCTGAGGGGACGGCCCTGAAAATTTAGCCACAAGCAAGGCTGAGTATACTAGTTATACTCAACAAGACTTACCCGACTGGTGATCACTACATCACCGACTCCTAAGATGAGAGGCTGTTTGGCTAGTGGGGTTCTTTTGCCAAAAGCGACTAAGCTGATTTCTAATTTTTCCATTTTGATTTTAATTCCTTTAGCCTATCCATTCTAGGTGAGCCTAGCTAAACAAGCAAGTTTTGCAATACAATTATTCCATACAAAGATTTCATCCTTCCAAATTTCACTTCATAATATGTCATACATCGGTCAAGCAGTCTCATTAACCGCGAGAAGCGGACAGTTCGAACCGAATTTACTACCTGGCCAGGGGGAAACCCACACATACGGAATGGTTGGAAATGCCAACACACCCCAATCCTTTCTCCTCTCTCTGCGAGTGGCTCCCGAGTCCCAATGCCTCAGGGTAAAGGTTTACCACTACTGGGACTCACGCAACTACCCTCATGTGCCCATGGGATAACGTTTCCAAGACAGAGAGCTGTCGGACCTGCTCGCATCAATCGGATACTGGGACTTACCGGTCCCATAGTCCGTGCATATATGTGGTACGTTCAAACGCTTGACACAAAAGTACCACATGTTTCCAATTAAACCATCGATAGACGGGTATCTACAATCATCCGTCCATCATCTCTAGTGTTTCTGATATGAGTAGACATACAACTCCTATATCTCGCGAGTGTCGGAAAACACTCGACTTCTATCGTTCTTAAGCATAGCAACTATCGGACCTAACATACTAGTGCTCAATCAAAGGAGCCTATGATCATGCAATCTAGGGTTTCATTCAACTCCTTGAAACTTAAATGCACAAACATATAATCAAGTAAATCGCGTAAGTAAAGTTAGGTTATGCTCCGGGGCTTGCCTTCCGGCTCGAAGCGGTACTCCTGCTCGGGGCTCGGATCCACGTGCACCACGTTCACCTCGGACTCCTGGGCGATCTCCTCGGCAGCGGGGACTAGCTCGTAGACTCCGTCGGCGAGACCCGAATCTACACGAATGCATGAATGCTTAAGTATCGAGATTTAAATAGTTAGGGTTTATTTAAATCTTGGTTAATGAATTGGAAAGGATAAACATTAATTATAGTGAATATACCCTTTTCATTTTGAACCTTTACTTTGATTTTAGAGTTTTAGGTTTTTCTCTTTTCTTTTCTTTTTCTTCTCTTTTCTTTTCTTTTTCTTCTCTTTTCTTTTCTTTTTCTTCTCTTTTCCACCATTCAAGTCCTTTTTCTATTATTCAAAAGGTGAACTTAGGAATATTATTTTTAGGTGCCATTTGACCAGAGGCTTACTCATGCCAAGGTAGGAGCCTAGGCCAAAATTTGGCTCAAGTTGATTTTTCTATAATTTATTAAAAATGTTCTTATCTTTTTGCCTAAAAATAAACTAAATTCCTACAAAAATAATCACAAGGTTTCTGTCTACACCACTTGGCACAGTGACTTAGGGTGCCAAGAGTGACCTCTCTGCAAGTTTGTAGGTGGTTTTGATTTATGATTATTTTTGTGGAATTTCACCATGTTTAAACTACCAAAAATCATTTAGCCATTTTCCAGTGTCCAAAAATTACCATTTCCATTTTCTAAGGTTCCTTATGTCTTGATTTAATTTCTGTGTGAATGAGGTGATTTTTCACTAAGTAATTTATTTTCTGTGATTTATTTGTCAAAACAGCAGGGTATATGTTTGGAAAATCATAACCCTAAATCCACTGGGAATTTTTGTGCACCCTTTGCGCATTAAGCTAATGACAATCACACTAACAACATATCCCAAGGCCAGCTCCAGTGCATGTGTAGATTTTGAACTATGATGAAAAGTGCTCAAACTGAAATGAATTTATATTTCAAAATCTACAGCTCCACTGAGTGAGGTGCAAAGGAGGAAGTTGGCCTTCTAGATTCACTGGTTACTACAAAATTAGTTTGGCATTTTTCTGATTTTTCTACGATTTTCTACGAATTTTTGAAGATCTCAGCGAATTAAACCTAAAATATAGAATCTATTTTACGCGGGGAACCCTGGAAGTTTTGAAGCTCTTACAAACAAGTCCCTGCATTTTGCGCTCGGCCCCCTGGAAAGAGGTTGAAGACACACTAAGGCCCTCGAGTTCGCCGGCGTGGTTACGCCGGCCAAACGGCGGCGAGACCGGGCCGGGAAAGTAGGGGGAAACGGAGAGGGGCTCACCGCGGTTCTTTTGAGCTAGGTCTTGAGGTCGGGGATGGCCGGAATCGAGGTCAACGACGGCGGTGGCGGCTCGGCTTGCTCCGGCGAGCGGCGACCGGCGGCGTCGGGGTCGGAGAGGGTCGGGGAAGAGGTCGGTGAGCACCAGCGTGGCACGGTGAAGCTATTGGTGCCCTTGGTTCAGCCGGAGGAGGAGTGGAGCGAGCTGTGCACGTGCGCGGGCGGCGGCGGAAAGCTCGGTCAACTCCGGCGAGCTGCGCCGGCGGCTGTGGTGGTGGAAACGGGTCGGGGATTGGTCGAGGAGTGGCAGTGGAGGATGGGGAAGCTAGTGAGAGCCTCGGTTTGGCCGGAGGAGCAGTGGAGAGGGCTGCCCACGGGAACGAGCTCGGCGGCGCCTCTGCTTGCTCTGGCGAGCGTTTTCCGGCGTGGAAGAGAGGGGAACTGTTTGGGGGCTTAAGTAGGAGTGAGAGGGGAGGAAAGGGATGCTCGGGAAGCACGGGATAGAGGCTGGGGCAGCTCGGTGAGCTGTCGTGGCGGCAGCGGCTTGTCGCGGCCGTGTTGGCGCCCTGCGCGGCGTCAGCGCGGCGCGCAGGCGTGCTGCAGGCGGCAGGCGCGCGTGGGCGAGGCGAGAAGACAGCGCGGGGAAGGAAAAAGCGACGCTCGGGCGCAAAAGTCGCGCATTGGACCGATGGGCAACGGCGGCGACGGCAAAATCCGGCGGTCCGCGGCAGCGACGCGACGGCGAGCGCGGGAGTCAGCGCTACAGTGCGTCTCCGGCCATGCGACCTTGCCAGAAGCGTGCACCGCGTGCGGGGACATGCAACGGTGCCATTGGTCGGCTCAGGCGAGGCCGGACGGCGGCAGGAGGCTGCCGGCGGCGAGCGCGGCACGCGCGGGCGCGGCGTGAGCGACCCGTGAGCGCGCCTCGGCCGGGCAAAAGGTCAACTGATTGGCATGGCTCAAATTCCAAAATTTTGTATGTGGCTCGAAAATCTTCCAACATGAAAGTTGTTTAGAATTTCATGAGACATGTCTCTGCACTGGAGATTTTGAGAAAAAGTTGATAATTTGGCCGTAATCAAAAAGGGGGTAAATCCCTGTTTTGAACTGAATTTATGAAATTCGAGGGGCTAGATGGCAAAATTGGCCAAAGTGCCCAAAGAGGCAAAGTTCAGAAATGTGAAGATGTACAACTTTGCTTTTTGGAGATTTTGATGTTCTGTGGTAAAATCTTGCGATTTGGCTAAGATTCCATTTCAGCTTTGAATTTGAATTGCAAAATTCAAATTCCAAGATTAGGATTTGAAATTTGAGATGCTTCCAAACATTTTTAGGCTATGGTCTGAAAAGGAAAGTTTCTTGGTTTGACTTATTCTCCAACTTTCACATTTACACTTTTTCAAGTTCTTTGAAAGTTTTTCAAGTTCCTTTATTGCTCCATTTAAAAGGTTTTTGACTCAAATTTGGATAGTTTTCCTCATTTTCTTTGATTTTACTTTTGGAAGGTGCTTAGCTTAACTTGAACATCTTGTTAGTGTTAATTAACACCAGGGGTGTTACAGTAGCTATGGATGAAAATGAATCAGAGCGGAATTGATAAAACAAAGTTACATAAAAACATAAAAACTTCACAAATCACATACAAACTTACTTAATATTGATGTTGATGGCTTATAAGTTAGAAAACATTGTGTGTGTACGCCTAGCTTGGAATTGTACTATTTTACTCATTAAATCAGCCATATATCCTATTATAAGGCTTGGATAATCCATGTTTAATTATCGAATAATTCATATCAACCGGATTTTGCTACTATGGTATCCTACTGCACATCCACACACAGTTGGATTTGGATTATCCATATCCGCATGTATTAAAAACTCTTCACCATATCCGTCAGATTCGGTCATTCGGATCGAACACGGAAATTATCCGCACTACTTTCACCTTACTGGTGCCCAAGCTCGAAATGCACGACCTAAGACCCATTATTACTCGGGTGGACCAATGCTTTAATTTTATGGCCGATTACAGCAATAAAGGTCAGGATCAAGCTTAGAATAAAATAGTGAAGTGCTATATCCAAGGAAATAATAAGAAAAAAAGAAAGGGTACATTGCTACTCTTTTCAAAGGAAAAAAAAGGAATTCCCAAAGTATCTACATCCAAATCCAAGGATTTCACAAATCAAAGATAAAGTATTCCAAAACAAGTAAACACAATTTTTAACTGTCTTTAACAATAAAATTATATCAGAATAAGGAATAGGAGTAAAAGTCAATTTGTTCGAGATGAGAAGAGGAGCCATATGCATGGACCAAGCGCAATGTTGAGGCCTCTGTTTTTTTAGGAAATGAATGAGGCCTTTTTTTTTGTGCCTTTGTTCATTGTTTTGTTTGGGCCCCTTCTCCTTTTGAGATAGTCTCCTTGGCTGGGCCCGAAGTGCTCGTCGTGGGCGCCCGCCCGGCGCCGTGGCGAAGTTTATCATAGAGGGCCTTTTTACGTGGGCCATCAAAGCCCGTAGCCACACGAGAGCAGCAACGATGAGCTGTGTTGTGCACGTCTCGTGCGGCACTGCTGGCAGCTTCAATGCTCGTGGCAAATAAAACGGGCGGGCGCGGAGAGATGAGGAGTCCGTAAACTACTGCCAGTCTGCGATACATATATATAGCTCGTGTTGTAGCATGCATCCTGTACCACGTACGTCATCAAGCAGATCAAGTCATCGAAACCTTAAACGACGGTTATGGGCATCCGATGACACTGATGCATAGATGATCATCATGCGTGCCGCGGTACCACCACCCGGCCGGCATGCATGCATGGTGCACCGTGCACACACCATCTGCCCCATCCGTCTCGACCGGTAGGTCCCCAACAAGCAAGCCAGGTCGGCCACAAGCAACCGGCCGGCATGCATCAATTCAAGCAAGAGGGACCAAATTGTATGTACCAATATAATTCCAAGTCATAACGAACGCTTGTGAAGAGGTCCATTGCATGCATGCATGCATTATATATGGTTCATGAACTAGAAGCGTCATATTGCATTGCATGCATTATATGGTTCATGGACCGACGGATCATGCAGACCGGGATGATGAATGGATGATGAATCGATGATAGATGCACACTACAGGCACATCATCGACTCATCGTCCATATATATGGGCTTAGTGCGATCGATCGACGCATGCGCATGTGACTGATCGATCGATCAGGTGGCTGAGATTGACCTATTCGGGTTGGCCGCATGCATGCATGCGCATGCATGTCCCGGTCCATGTGTGGTTTCGTGGACCATCCATCTCTCCTTGTTGCTCCATGCTGCATGCAGTTGCTACCTTCTTGGGTATTGTTTGCTTCTGTCCCTCCATCATCAAAGGCAGGCTGATGCGCGTTAAATGAGGACGAGGACACATCCACCATTAATAATGGCCATATGAGCCCATGATCCATCGTACCATTATTAAGGCTATCATCAAAAGATGCCATGTCACATAAACAATGTTGCTTATTCGCATCGATCAACCGCCCAGGCCTCCTGTTGGTTCGTCCGATCGATCACCAGTATATATGTAGCCGATCGTCCTGCTGTTAGCCTTCTGTACGTACGCCGGCCTGTGTATTAAGACTAGCTGATGGTCTTGTCTGGTCTGTCCACACTGCCACCAGCCAAGTCTAGTAGGCAGCAGTATACCGTACCTTATGTTTTGTTGCTGACGAACCAAACATATAACATATATACACTATAAGAGTATTACTTTTCCCTGTAGTTTTTTTTTTAAAAAAATCACCAACGGCTTCTAGCATATTGAGTAACTAAACTACCTATCTGTCCAAAATGTGTTCACTGGGAATTATGTAATTGTGATTTGATAGAAATGTTAGGAAAAATGCAAAATATATATGCTAAAAAAACACCAGACAATCATACTCAAGAAACGAAATGATAAAAAAAACACTACAACTGATGGCCACGGTGCTCGTAAAAACTATTCGGAAATATCACACATCTTTTAGCGATAGAGAATCCCCAGTCCCCATCTTTTAACAAAATGATAAAAAACATTAAACTGGTGTTGAAGATATACATAGTGACAATGTAGAACCTTGCTTGGGCAGTCCTGTCCGATCCTGTCCTTGACGATGAGCGTACGTGGCCCCTGTAGCTTAGCCAACTTGCATGTATGAGAGTACGTTGCAATTAATTATTCCATCAGCCGATGAGTACGTGAGTGCAGCCCATGCACATCAGGCACATATAGTGCAGTACTCCATGAAGTAGATGGCAGTAAGTGGCGGTACACCAACTTGCACGCAGCATGCTTGCAACTTGCAGCGAGCAGCTAGTGAGACCGACGTGCCCTAGCTGCTTCCCGGGCCAACTACACACATGCACAGACATGTGGCTGCCCATGCACGCCCATTTTTCAGTGGTCAAATCCACTACTATGTACTACGACTAGCTAGGTGCTTATCTGATTATCTCTGCTGAAAGATTCTTCAGAAGAACAAATCGTCATGAAACTCTACATTTCTTTTTTCTTGTAATTATGAAATAAAAACAGGAATAATCATGAATTAGATAAGTTGCTAATTAAACTCACATATATAACCATTGATGGTTGATCTGTTTGTCAATATAGACATACTGACATACACATGGATATACCATGCAGCATATACAAAAATCACGTGTGACGAGACGCAGGCTTACTTGCAGTGTGTGCAACTGCAGACACATCAGAAACGACGGTCGCCATTAAGCGAGCATGCAAGTATGGTACACACATACACACCGGGCCTAGCTGCTTGCTTTGTTGCATGGGCACTGCGGCAGTCAAGAACAACAATAACTGAAGCCATAGACCGGCCGAGCGGTAGGTACTGGCCGTTGGTAGTTATTTCTGGTGGGGTCGTTGGTTAGGATCGGATGCGTGGGGCTGTTGCCCATCGCTGACGCACGGGAGCATGCATGATTAGCTCGTGTAGGACCACATGCATCTACAACGTTCTGCAACGTGATCGATCGATGGCCGGCTACATGCATGATTAGCGTAAGCGATGATAATCTCTTCTTCTCATGATCTCATCATGCTCGTCGTCGTCATGATGCCGATCCATATATCCTAATCAATGCGTGGGAGAGGCACGTAGGGATCGATCATGGCCCATGAGGGATTGGAAGCCGACCCCATGGCAACAAAAACCATGGGACCAGCCGGTGCTTGGGTGCGTGGGCCATCTCACGTTCTGCGTTGCAAATTGGCAGCAAGGGAGGGGAGGGCACATGGCACTTGACAGAGAAATGTGTGACCCTGCATATAGAAACACACATTAACTCCCTCCTGGTAATAGCGTGCGTTTGCCCCCACAGCCGCGCCCATCAATGCTAAGTATATGATGAGTTGATTTCACAAAATTAATTACAACTATATATATACCTACATCTGTATGATATATAATAACTATCAAAGAACTGCAACGTTTGTATTTGCTAGAAATACAACTCTCATTTTTTTTATAAACCTACAACAAATTTAATCTTAACGATATATAAAATCGACATTTGGGTCCACACATAACCTGTGTGGCTGACATTTGGATCCAAGAAAAATGTTCGTCTACGAAACCAAAGCCCCGATGACGTAGTTTTATGAAGCTAATCGCCTAATCCAATAAGTTGTAGTTCCTTGATAATTAGTCGCAAATATGATCGCTTCAGAGATTTGTCAAATTAACTATATATACTAGCACTAAAGATATGTATAGTATTACTAGTGGGAGTAAGCCATAATGTAGGTCGGCGCTCATGACCAAGCTATATACTATCTGGGCATTGCGTCCGACGACGATCGATCAACCTAACTTATTCGCGGACCTCCGCATCATTCTTTAACAGGGACAATACAAAGGGGCAAACTAAACTAGACCGGACTGAGGAATCTCAACATGCGCGCTGATTAATCAAGTAACCTAACTAGAGAGAGAGGGCCGTGTTGACTGCCAATCATAGCAAGCAATTGTTTAATATTGCGCGGCAGGGTCAGATCGATCGAGAGACCTTCTCTTGTGGTTAGTTAGCTTAGTTAGTTGCAGCAAACTGCTCGCCCATCATGAGCGGTTCAATCATCTGAGCCGATGATGGACAAGTGCATTTGTTTGTGCAGCCATGTGGACCGAGGTCGTAGAATACTGGCCCGGAGATTGCCCAGATCTTCAATTCCTTCTGGGACGGCGCCGGGGAGAGGAAGAGGATCAGAGGGGCATGCATGATGCAATGCAAGTGGTATGTAACAGGCGATGGCGATGGGTGGCTAGGTCATGTGCCGCCATGTGCCGCGACGGCTCCCCGGCCGGCCGCCGGAGGTTGATCGGTCGGTCGATCGCATGCAGCAGGGTGCGCCGCGGCGTGGGACCCACTGCCCACTGGCATATAGAGTACTATGTGAATCCATGCATGCATGCATGCGCAGGGCTTGCTGCGCATATATATGTGATGAATCATGGAGAATGGAATGAAATATGATCTTGGTAGAGATCGATCTCAGTCGGTATGAGTCTCGAGACCGGCGGGATGTCGGTTCGTTGTGGCGCTGGGATTTTGTGTGCTCCGGCCTCGGTTCCGTTCATCATATATTCATATATGTATCAGACCCGGCCGCCGGTAGCTAGGACCACTCGCTTGCACATTAGCTTTGCACATGTCACATGGTGTTGTTTGATGTTTACTCATCAATGGCGGTGGTAGTGCAGCTTGATTAATTTCCCTTTCTCTCAATGCAAGCATCTCGTTGATATGAATAATCTCGATTGGTTACAAGACGTCCAGAGTTAATGTGCAGATGTGCATAAGTATCTGGATGCTTGAGATACTTATATACTCCTATATACTACCCGACAATATATAGCCAACACGCAACATGATAATGTACTAGTAATAAGTAACTATTGGGCATGATGATGACTACGAGCAATAGACTAGGAATAAATAAGTTTTAGATAGCTCCAAATTATAGATCACAACTCACAAGGAGATATATATATCTTTCTTCCAATTTAATAGTTTTGAATTTATAGATATTAATTAGAGTATTTTTTAAAAAAAAAATAGGGAAGACCAATTTGAAGCGGACCACAAATTTGTCTAGATTCAACAGATTGATGGCATTCGATGATTGGTTTTGTAACTTAGGTAGAAATTTGACTACATACCCAAGTAGTTGGGAGATGGAAAAGGGATTTTATACAGTGTAGATAATAAGGTGCATACTGGATCAGGATGTTCGTTAGAATTGTTTTTCGGTTATCCAGAAATAGGGATCAAAACTAGACAATAATAAATTTGGTTTCTCACTCATATAGATGTAGAGCTTTACATAGTGATACATACTATTATGTGGGTGTCGCGCTTGTGGCCACATGAGTTATCTCGGCCGTTCAGCTTTTCCACATGATATCCATCCAACTGTTGATTTTTGTTTCACCTACCTATGACTCTCTCACCAACTCATGATTCATCTCACCGTTGATCTGAAAATCAATGGTCCGGATAAATCATGCGCAATCACATGTACATGTGAAAAATCCACTTTGGTGGGGATAAAAAGTTAGGATTTTCAGAAGTACTCCAGAAGTACCCTATCCTTCCTCATATATTTGACGTTGATTAGTTCATTAATATATGAAGAAGAGAGATCACCCAGTTTCCTCGCAACAAAAAAAAAACTAGATCACCCAGTACAGTGTAGTTAATCGGTCTTTTGACGGCTTGACGCACGTTGTTATATGGGCCACTAGTAACTGGGCGGCGGTTGGACGGCTGATTGACTGCCAACACTTGCTGAGATTAGTAGTACCACCACTATATTAACTAATCAGCTATCTTTCTTCTGACATTATCCAGGGACCAAAGGTAACAACCGCCACCAGTAAGCCCAGAGATTAATTAACAATGAGGCCAAGAGGGGAAGCACATACAGTAGTATATATATTACTGGCAGAGTCAAACATAATCAACACGCTTAGCTTCCGATACACTGCCAATGCACATGAAACAAACGTAGCGCCCGTCCTAGCTGCGACCTGCTGCTGCCCACAGTTGCGAAAACTGTGGTCTACAGATTTTCAATTCGAGCACAGTACTCCGCTCAACCTCATATATAAGTATAAGTATATGTTTAATATATATAATAAAAATATTCCACAGTCGCCAAGTGGACTCCCTCGCAGACCCGCGCATACCTGAATCTGGCCTGCATGTCCCCCAAATCCCCATTAATACTTGTTTAGTCCTGCAGTTAATCATGCCAAGTCGCCCATGTCGTCGTGGTCGCCAGTAGTAGTATAGTCGCAGGAGTCGCCCCCAGGTCATGACGACGCGGGCGCATGTGACCTGGCCGTCCAAGGTTGGGAATTGGGATCCATCGATCGATCGATCGATCGATCAGGGACGCCTCGATCCGGCCGGCCGCGTCGGACGGTCGGCGGTGGCCGGCGCGCGCACGCTGCCTCGTGCTGCGGTCGTGCTTCATGCTTGCATGCCAATACGAGCAAGTGGTTATCAGTTATCACACACATGAACACATGGCTAGTTGGTTTTAGATTAAGATGCTGCTGACATGCCTCGAGCCCCGTGTTAATACGGGGTTAATCAAAGGATTAAGCACCGGCCACGCTTGGCTTTGACGACAGAGACTGTATAGGAGTAACTAATGGAGTAACAGTCTAACACGGACTGGAGACTGTTGGAGTGTTTTTTTTTTCTTTTGATAAGGAAATTATGACCTCCGATCATCCTCTTTTGTTCCTTGGGAGGCATATTCTTTTGCTAGCCTTCGAGGACGAGCGAAGGACGTGACCGTCTTTGCAACTAACATTGGAGCCGGGCTCATTGAGAGTGAAATTGGGGCGGTAGTACAGTGACCCTGATGATGTGTACCGATGCCAGTGCATTCCTGATAAGTGATGGGCTAGGCTAGCTAGCGTGCACTGAAGCCACACACTTGCTCGGCGACGGATGGCGAGCTCCATATTCCGGCGCGCGCGCGGCGGCCTCCTTTGTTTATCGCTTTGCCGTAGCAAACACCGGGCACACAACCTCGCCAAATGGGGAGCCAGCAGCGCGGCGCCATCCATCACACTTGCTCGGTCGCTGTATGTAGCTGCATATTTGTAGCGACGGGATAGATGGGTGAGCTCGCCCGTGCCGTGCCAGGCAAAGCGCGGACAGACAGGGGAATCTCTCGTGTCATGCCGCGCGCCGTCGCGCTCGCCGCACAGGGAATCTCATGCTCCAGCGCGCCACGTCCCGCGCGCTATAAAGCTTTACCAACCTGCCGACTGCTGCCGCGCGGCGCGCCGGCGAATGGAATCCACCCACCACTGCACGGCCCATCCGCGCGCCGATGAGATCGAGCGCTAGCTCTCGACGGCGAGTGCACCTTGCACCCATCAGGGAGAGAGCTAGAGAGCGAGAGCGAATCTGATCGCGGTCGCCACCACCGGCTAAAGCGCCGCGCGGTAGAGGGTATATACTCGATCGCTAGCTTAGTTTTGCTTTGCACACATCACATGCGTGCGGCCGCGCGCGACAGGGGCGCGTCGAGTGGGTGCATGCCGGCCGAATGAAACGGACGCGCGGCGATGGCAATCGATGATGTGCGCGCGACAGGGCCAGGGCAGTGGATCAGTGGATGGTGTGGTGTTTTTTTTCCCCCTCTCTCTTCAGGAGTAGCTCTCGGGCTCTCGGCTGTCCTCCAATCACGGCAACAAAAGCGCAGCGCGCGCGGCAGCAGCTAGCATGATGTGTACATGGGGCCCGTGCTAGGCCCTAGCTATGACAGGGGCTTGTGGTGAGAGCACACTGGAATTCTAGAGGATACGCTCGTGTACAATGTTGGGCAACAGAGAGGCAGTTGAGGGGGTGATCGTCACACCGACGATGCCACTCCCTCTCGCCCCCCTGCAACTTGCTACAAGATAAGTAGATGCGAAAACGCCCCCATTGAGGAACCGCGACGTGCATTCTTGCAATCTCGATCGATCGATCGATACATATATATGCTACCCATTCTATAACAAACTCTATGCAGATATTATATATGAAATGCGAATGCCACATTGTCATCACTGGAGCAACTGATCGGTCGATCGACGCTGGATTATCATTTCTATGCGAATTCAGCTAGCTCTACCCTCCACGGCTTGTAGATCGAGCTCGAGTGCGATCGCTCTCACGCATGCACCCCCGGCCGGCAGCCCGAATGGCAGTGTGCCGAGGGCATTCCAAGTCAATTCCTAACATTAACGTGCCATCGATCGATCAGCCCAGCTGCTGATAGTGCCCTGGCCACTAAATAGAAATAGGCGACGGGCATCACCTAACTATAAAAAAAAACAATACACCACTACTAGTACAGTAACACATCAGGCGGCAGCAGCAGCAGGTGGGTCTACAAAATGATTGAGGAAATAATTGGGGGGATAGGAGCTGCTGCGCCAATGGGATCGCGGCGAGTGCCAAAGCGCAACAGAGAATAGACCTGGCCTAGCTCGCTTGGAATATGCACAAATCAGCAGGTAATCATCGAGAATACACAGCGCCACTACTGCATATATAGATAGAAAGGCGCCTGGGTTCTTTTTTAGAAATGGAGCCTTGTGGCCAAACCTACTCCCGGGAGCGAAGATAGGCGCAACACGTGTATGGCCTCTCCGCTGCCCAACTCCGGCAGCGGTCACCTGGGTCTACTGTTCTTTCTCCATCTATTTGTCAAGTTTTTAGAGGCGCTAAACGTGGTCAAAAGCGGCTTGGACGAAAGTGGTCCGAGCTTTTCAGCAATCGTTGCTGATGTTTTGTTGTCTCGACTCATTTTGCTATTATAGACTGACATTTTTACTACTTTCTTTTTTCCTTCGAGCTGACATTTTTTTTAACCCATCCAGTTTCATTTCATTTGGTCTATGTCACCTTTTGCGGCCATATTATATTTGCACACAGATACTATGTATGACCTGTTTGAATCCGATCAGGTACATTTTAGCTGCTTTAACCAGAGGCAACCAGCTAATAGCTAACTTTTAACTAAGTGATACATAAGACTTTGAATGATGATGTTTTCCCGGGGGGGGGGGGGGGGGGGAGTTTATGCTTATAAAAGAGGCACCTTATTACAACAGGCAATCCTACATCATTATTTAAAAATAATAAGAAAATTGAAGAAAATACAATTTTATACCTAACTATAAGATTCTTTGCTCTTAAAATTTCTGCCATTGTCAATAGCTTTATACCCTCATATGAATATATATTTGAGGGATTAACGAAGGCAATTTGGTTAAACCAATGGGAAAGTTTAATATGGATAAAAGTGCCAAATACATATTTAGTGGGGGGAATATATATAAGATTGATATCTATGCACATATAAATATATATGTAGTTGATTTCAATTTCATTCTATCAATGAGTCCACGAAATCAAATGCAGCCCTCAAGTAAAAAAAATGTTGATTCTTTACAACACTCGAGCTTTTTAGCTTTGGACATCAACTTCTCTTTGAAAAATAAAACATAACTTAGAGAAATAGTATGGTTAGATTCACCTTCAAAATAAGTTCCACATTATTATGTATTATGCATATTATTCGTATTATTAGTCAGTTGTCAAAATAGTGTATTCTCAACCATGTCACTATCCTAAGGATGATTATTTTGTGATCAGAATGGGTATAAGGTGACAACGTTCAACACACCGGTCCCCTGACACGTCACGACCACAATGTGGACTGAAAATCGGTGAATTGTTTTCACTTAATTTTTGATAAATAGGTTTGAACCTAAAGAGCTTTCATTAGATGTTATATTCAGTTCCATGCACCAATTGCTACATCCAAGAACATAATCTAGGAGTATTTTGGACAAGTATAACTATTGAAACCTAAATATTTGTAGTTCTAGGTTACTTGTATTACCACGTCTTGTTTGGTTTGAACCGTGTTAAAAAGGATTGAAGAAAGTTGGAAGGGACAAAATCAGCCACAAGTTAAAATACTCGTCAATCTCATGGAAAGACAACTAACTGAAGAATGCATTAAGGGATCGAAACACTTATTTTAGGTACCCCTTCGCCCCAAATTAAAGTAAAGATAAGACAGTGAGGATGTAAAATCTAAAATGTCCTCATCAAAGCAACTAGATAACACAACTTCCCACGTATAACTCAGGTATATGCGCCTTTTGACAAACCATCTATTTCATGACAGATGGAGTATTGTTTTATTTCAGAGACCATGTTGATCTCTGATCTGCGAAGCCAACTAGCAAAAGGAATGCCTGGACGGTCGATGGATAGCTCCTGCACGATGTTCGTCATGCGTATTCGTCGGTGCGTGTCTCGAGGTTTCCTTTCGCTTTCTTAGGGTTAGTTTATTAGCATGATCCGTTGTCGTTGGAATTAGCGGAGACATGAAAATGACTCACCAAAGTAGAGTATCCTTCTACGCGAAAGGACGATGATGGATGAGAAAAAAAATTGCCGACCAAAACGAATTCTTTTTCAAAATTGCCGTTGATCTGCACGGTTAGTTAATTAGTGGAGTACTAAAGATTTGTACCAAGTATCCTTCCAAAGATTTGCTCTACAGTAGAATAATGAAGTAATACTAACGGGAACGATGGGATAGCAGTTTAAAGTGTTGTAAACGTAGCTTAACATCACAGTAATTTTCTTAAAATCCACCATAGAATATTTCTTGCATCGTATATGTTCATATATTTCCTATAAATTTTGGCAAAAATTAAAGAAATATCTGGCATAAGACAAACCCAAACGACGATGCATTTTGAATCAGAGGAGTACAGTTTTGTTAGGAGGCGGTGGTTATTCTGCTGTGACGGCGACACGCCGAGACCACGTCGTTGAAACGGTCTGCGCTAGCTACTGCGGGGGGAAAGCAGCGGCGGCGAGCGAAAGCGTGGGCGGCGCTGTCGCTGTTGCGCCCAACCGGCGCGCGCCACCGAGGCATGGGCACCTGCAACCGCGAGAACTTGCGTGGTGTCCACCATGCAACCCCGGCGACGTTGACGGGCCCGCGGAGAACGACGCTGCATGCATGCCTCGCTTCGTGCCACCCATATTGCCCCAGGCCCAGTCGCCCAGACCATCGCAAGTTCGCAACAACTGGTCCAAGTCCAACCAACAAAATGGAAATGTGAACAAGAAGCAGCAGCAGGAGGAGGTGAAAGCCATGCCCCAGCTCACGACATTACTTTACCAGTTGATCAGTGAATGCAGCGAGGAACGCACACAGTTTCTGCTTCATTCTGAGCCGATCAGACGAAGCCGGCCAGCGGTTGAACTTGGACAGGCAGACACGCAGCAAGCATCATGCCGTGACGACGATCAAACTGGCGGCCTACTACAAAGTGAGCGAGTCCAAGCAAACTTCGACTGCCCCTGATAGATTCTTCATCATGAGAAGTGGTCCAGAAGACAGTGCCAAACGGAACGGGACGGCGCCTCCGTTCCTCCGGGTCTCGATACAGAGCACACGGCCGGGCCACGTTCGTTTTCCGGGTTCAGAGTGAGTCACTGAAAGTGACCACGAAACTTAACGGTAGCGCCCAGCACCAGCAGTTTTGCCATGAAAAGCACGCACCACGCCGCAGGGGTGCCGCGCGACACGTGGACCCGGCAGCGCCAACGGCCGATGGCGACCGTTGGTCCACACGGCGCCACCTCACCGCCGTCGCCCAATCGCGGCGCCACACGTACCCCGGCCCCGCGCCCGGAAGAGAACAGCGGCCGGGATAAAAAGAATGTCAGGTCGCGCCAGTCACGTCCTCGTCGTCGCCGGTCGATGTCAACTTCGCCGCAGATAGCCCAGGTAGTAGTACAAACACAAAACATTCGAAGAAGCCTCCTGGAACGCGCAGCAAAAACTCTTTAGAAAAAACACGCATCTTGCCGTTTTTGGGGGCATCAGCAGCGACGCTCGTGGTAGAAAGAAAGATTCTCGGGCGCTTCGGACCAGGCCACCGGATCTCCGTCAGCACGAGAGCTTTCATGGGTAGTCAGAATGTCAGATGGAGAAGGCGAGTGCTCTGGTTCTGGGGCGGCCAATCCCCACGCTACACGTGTGCCACTGTTTTGCTGCATGCGCTCATCGCATGATCCGTCCGAGTCAGCATCACACGTCCATCGGGGCAGCTACCTGCCAGGTGCCAGTCTCCAGAGGCCCTGCAGCGAGGTGAGGTGAGAGACCGTCAACTCCGTCCTCCGGTGGAAACACGGCTGTGTTCAGGTTGAGAGCAACGCTTTGTTTAGATGAGCGGAGAAAAAATGACTTTTTTTTTTCTAGGATGCCTGTTATGTGAGGGGATAAATAGAAAAGGTGAAAAAGGAATTTTTGGGGATGCGTGTTCTGTGAGGGGGATGAATAGGAAGCAAAAAGTACTTTTGGGAACTAAACAGGGCCTAAAAAGTACTTTTTCTAGATGAATAATACCCTAGGAAGCGTATTCTGTAAATAGGATGAATAAGAAAAATTTATTAGAGAAGTAATTTTTCATGAATCTGAACACAGCCGCGTCTTCCCAATCCCAGCAATGTGTCGATCGGCGAGCGGCAATGTTGGTCGGTCGGTCCATGCATGGATCGTGGATCGGGTTAGTCGTCGATGGCCCCGGTCGCCTCGTCTCGCCACGTGTGTCGCACTTGCTCAGGTGAGCGTTCCGTTTAGGACTGGTGGTGGATTAGCGGTGCCGCGCATGGTGACGGCAAGAAAAGGCGCACGGCTTCCAGATCGTGCTCGTGGCGTATAGGGCTTGTACAAGTGTTTCTGGAGCGACAACGATGCGACCCATTTTACACCATCCTTACTGTGTACATACGACTGATTTGTATCAAAACCCACAAGATGGCATTTACGCCTGAATAGAAATACTCGTGCAGCATTTGAAGTATATTCCTATTGATTCCTACTTCTATTCAGGCAAAGTACTGAGGCAACATCATCCATCGTACTTCTATTCAGGTAACATCACCCATCGTAACTGTTATAGCTAGTTGTACGCATGCTATAGCGCGATGTCGTACGAATTGCTTATTGCTTCAAAGATTTGCACAATGTCTTTGTAACCATCTCTTTGTGCTGGTAGAGAACTAGAAGATACGACTGTATGATTATGACTACACTACCAATGCAAGGTTCCAATCTTATGTCTATGTGACCAAGATTTACATACATACTCGAGTGATCAAGGCTTGTTTCAAAAGAAGTGGATTGAAGCACTTCATCTACTAGTTTCCAAACGAGCTCTCAAGCAATTTATTTATAGGTGTGTGGTAGCTAGGACCAACCATATACTAGCATTTTGTGTGTGGTTATTACAGGAGAAAGAAGTTTACACGTTTGGCGGCGGTCTCCAAGTTCATTTTTTGGAAACTACTTCATCTCTTAGAATTGCATATTCCATGTTACCACTATATGCTAGTGTCCCCATTTCTAAAATCCCTTTTATTTTAACATCGTTGCAGCTCAAAAAAAAATAATACAAACTTCAATATGAAAATTTCTTACAATTCACAAGTTGCATATATACATATGAGGAGTATTAGGGTGGTTGAAAAAAAACCCGTTGGTCCCTAAAGATCTAGTAGTGGTAAAGTCGGCGGTACCATCGGGAGATACCAAAGAAAGATACAGGAAGGTACTATTAAATACATTTTTCATATTAATACAAATACGCAGCTAATACTCAGCCAGACCAACAGCTAGGTAGTAAAAAAAACCCGTGTGATACCGTCTGGTACCTTTCAACCACGGTAACTCATTTCCAACCGTCATTATATTACTAAGCTTGATTTCACTTTTCTTAATGAGTCAAAATAATGGCGATCAACAGTTCCGACAATGTGAGCAAGTTTGGCTATTTTTTTTGTACGCTTGTTTAAGGAGATGTATAAGCATGTCTACTTTGAGTTTTGACAAATATCGTACTGAATGTACCTTCTACCATGAGTTGGTGCTGGGCTCCAAGTTCAACTCCAGTAAGATTATTATCATATATAAATTAACATGCTTCCATGTAATGAGTCTATTCAAAGTTTAATACTATAATGACTTGCATATAAGCATAAGTGAATTTGCAATATATATAAATACTATAACAAAGACAACTAAATATTTTTTAGTCTTTTTTTCTATCTGGCACGAAAAGGGGCTGCTCAAGCCCCCTACCCCTAGCGGTTCGAGAAAGAAGAAATGAGCCACCTTAGACCAGTTTCAGTTCATGGTTTCATCCCACATTTACCAACGATGCAATGTCACCTTTTGGATGAAATGAGATGGTCATCTCACAATTTCATTACATTGTTTCATATGTAAGCTGAGCATTTAATTTTTCTAAGGTACTATGTCTAAACATAAAACAAATTATATCTCAATGTAAGGTTTATTTAGTTTCATGTTTTAATAACTATACAAGGTAGGTGTCATGGTGTAAACACATTTTCTTTTTTCATCGCAATGACCCTGCTACATACTCCGTAAACAGTTTTGATGATCTCCTGCAATTTAATGCCATGTGTTACCGTGCATGTGTGTCCGCTACTGATGCATGAATGTGTGCGAAAAAACCGCCCTCGTCGTCAGGACTTGGCGTCACGGTCCGTCGGCGTTATGCTGGACTGATCAAACGCCGCACATTGTTTTCCTGGCCCCGGCCTCCCGAATTCAATTGCCACGCTCAACAGACAGCAGTCAACACAGAGGTCACACACAAAGTCCACACGAGCAACGAACGCGATGCACACTGTCCAGGGGAGGCCGCCGACCTCATCGTCTTTTTGTTGTTTGCGCGCCCAAGTCGCAAAGGCAACCGCCTCCTGCCAGTTCTGGTCGCGCCCACACCACACCACACGCCGCCGTCCATGGCGACGGCCGCCGGTCGGTCGGTCGGTCGATCGTGCCCGGGACCCTTGTCTGCCGCAGCGACCTGCCAACCGAATATTACTCACGTTCGCGGCCGCACCATTCACTCGCTGCCGGATTCGCGAGACGGCAGCCAACAGGAACGCACGAAAAGCCCGTGTAAAATGTCCTCCCAAATGCACAATAGCCACCGAGATGCGCTAGATTCCGGCCGGAGGGGACAGCGCGCCGCTGAGACGGGGGGGGGGGGGGGGGGGGGTGTGCGGTGTGCCTATGCGACTATGCCAAATGGGGCGCGCGCCCGCACACGCATGTGGGTTGTCATCTTGCCAAGCGGGGAGCGAAGGGGGTGTCCGCGCCCGCGCGTGGCCGCGGCGTGGGCTGTCTGTGTGTCCGCGCGCGCATGCGCCATGCGGTCGCGGCGTACGTGGCGGGCGCGCGGGGCACCCGGACAACCGGGATGCGCGCCAGGGAGCGCCATGGCGAAGGGGAAGCCGCCGCGCGCCGCCCTCAGCGCCATGCCGGGAGGCCATGCCATGCCATGCCATGACGCGCGCGCGCGCGGGGACGCGCCAGGACGCCGGCACCTGAGCCCACGGGTTTTTCTTCCGTCGCATGCAGCTGCTTTGCTTGCGTCGCCCCCGGGTCCGGGTGCTTGTTCTTGCATGGCAACTTGGCATGGCGTTGCTTCCGCGTGTCACGACTTCGCTGCCACGACCTTCTCTGCATGCGACAGATGGATCCATGCATGCCTGTGGCTCCGTCTCCACGGTGACGGTGTGATGCTCTCATGCTCGATCGGTGACGCGATTTTTCGCTGCCAGACAACGGTGACGCGATTTTTTTGCTGCCAGACACCGTCACCGTGGAGACTGAACCAGAGTAGCACCGGTGCTTTTTCACTGCCAGACAACGGTGACGCTATTGACGAGGGCCGTGCCGCGAGGCGGGCAAGCAAGATTGGGAGCCCCGGCGGTTGGCCTTGTCCGAGTGTCCCCGGGCGAGAACAAGCCGGGGCCAGGGATCTGCGCTCCTGTCGCCGACGGTCGGCCGCGATTTGTCCGAGGTTATCGCGGCGGGGGGTTCGGCTCGATCGCTCGCTCGCGTCTCCACACGCCGAGATTCCTCCGAAGCATGCATTGCCGGCCGGCATCGAAGGCAATCACACACACCCGGCTTGATCCCCGCTTAGTTTAAAGCCAGCACTAGTATAGTACTCCTAACAATGTGTTGGGGGTATATACCCTGCTTAAACTGAAATTGATTTGACTACCTATCTGAGGCGATCCTGCACAATTAGACTGCTGTCAACGTCCTGCTTGAGGCTTGACTCGTGGCAGCGGCGGCGGCGCCCTGGATGCAGTTCAGGCAGCAACAAATGTCTTCGTAACTTGAGAGGTTGGCCGTTGCCGCAGCTGTACAGCACGCTTGCTGCTTGGCGCGGGCGACGCGTCCAAGCCAGGATGCAGCGCAAGTGCCGAGGTGCAGCGCCCGGACGCGAGGGGAGGGGAAACGGACAACGTCCCCGTTGTGGGCTGCCGCATCCCGGGCGGAACTTCGCTCATCTGCTCCTCAGTCCTACTGTTTATTTTCAAATACCTGATATATATATATACATACACATATATATATAAGTAATAAACAAAGAAGGCGATGAAATCCTGTGGCAACACAATGACAAAAAAAATGAAGTTAAGGGAAAAAAAGAAAAGAAAGGAAACCAAGCGCAGGAGGGAGGCAGAGCAGTGGAGCGGCACGGGCACGTCCCCGTCAGCGCGTCCCCCCTGCCGCCCCCCACAGCGCACCACGTGGGCGCCCGTCCGCGTCGCGATTCATTCCCTTGTGCTGCCGTGCCTTGGACTCGCGGCCCGTTCAAACCGGCCACCCCACGCTCCCCCACCTCCCTCCACCAGACCGCCGCGCCGTCCGCCTCGCCCCTCTCTCTCCCTCTCAATTCTTTTCTCTCTCTTCCCCCTCTTTCTCTCTCTCCTCCTCACCCACCTCCTCCCTCTCTCCCCTCCCCCTCTGCTCCGCCTGCGCGCCCGCGCTCTATATATACGCCTCCGCTTCCTCAGCTTCCCAAACCACCAGAACCGGCTACCCCCTCCATCGGACACCATCGCCAACGGGCTCAGCCCCCTCCAGCCTACGCAAAAACCCACCCGGATCCTCCAAAACCCCACCACCCCCACGCGATCCTCGCCAATTCCGCAGAGGCGATGCAGAGTCTCTCCCCTTCCACCTCTGTTTCCATACACCGGCGCGCGGCGCCGGCGGCCGGCGGGTCCAGAGCCCGCGCCCCCAATTCGGTGAGGTTCACGCCTCGCGCCGTCAGCTCCGTGCCCGCCGAGTGCCTGCCGCCGGCGTCCTTCAAGCCCGCCGAGCTCACAGCGCCCAGGAAGGCCGCCGCCATTGTCGCGCCGCCTCGGCCCGCCGCCGCATCCCCGGCCACCTCGTCGCCGACGCGGAAGGCGGCAGCGGCGAAGAAGGAGCTCAACCTCTTCCAGCGCGCCGCGGCAGCCGCGCTCGACGCGTTTGAGGAAGGGTTCGTGGCCGGCGTCCTGGAGCGCCCCCACGGCCTTCCCAAGACGGCCGACCCCGCCGTGCAGATCGCCGGGAACTTCGCGCCCGTCGGCGAGAGGCCGCCCGTCCACGAGCTCCCCGTCACCGGCCGCATCCCGCCCTTCATCCACGGCGTCTACGCCCGCAACGGCGCCAACCCCTGCTTCGACCCCGTCGCCGGGCACCATCTGTTCGACGGCGACGGCATGGTGCACGCGCTCCGGATACGCAACGGCGCCGCCGAGTCCTACGCCTGCCGCTTCACCGAGACGGCGCGGCTCCGGCAGGAGCGCGAGATCGGGCGACCCATGTTCCCCAAGGCCATTGGCGAGCTCCACGGCCACTCTGGCATCGCGCGCCTTGCTCTGTTCTACGCGCGCGCCGCGTGTGGGCTCGTCGATCCCTCCCATGGCACCGGCGTCGCCAACGCCGGGCTCGTCTACTTCAACGGCCACCTCCTCGCCATGTCCGAGGATGACCTCCCATACCACGTGCGCGTCACGGACGGCGGCGACCTTGAGACCGTCGGGCGCTACGACTTCGACGGGCAGCTCGGGTGCGCCATGATCGCGCACCCCAAGCTGGACCCGGCCACCGGGGAGCTCCACGCGCTCAGCTACGACGTCATCAAGAAGCCGTACCTCAAGTACTTCTACTTCAGGCCCGACGGCACCAAGTCCGACGACGTCGAGATCCCGCTCGACCAGCCCACCATGATCCACGACTTCGCCATCACCGAGAACTTCGTCGTCGTCCCCGACCACCAGGTGGTGTTCAAGCTCCAGGAGATGCTACGCGGCGGCTCCCCCGTGGTGCTCGACAAGGAGAAGACCTCCCGCTTCGGCGTGCTCCCCAAGCACGCCACGGACGCGTCGGAGATGGCCTGGGTGGACGTCCCCGACTGCTTCTGCTTCCACCTCTGGAACGCGTGGGAGGACGAGGTGACCGGCGAGGTCGTCGTCATCGGCTCCTGCATGACCCCCGCCGATTCCATCTTCAACGAGTCCGACGAGCACCTCGAGAGCGTGCTCACGGAGATCCGCCTCGACACGCGCACCGGCCGCTCGACGCGGCGCGCCATCCTGCCGCCGTCGCAGCAGGTGAACCTGGAGGTTGGCATGGTGAACCGCAACCTGCTTGGGCGCAAGACCCGATACGCGTTCCTGGCCGTGGCCGAGCCATGGCCCAAGGTGTCGGGATTCGCCAAGGTGGACCTCGAGACAGGGGAGCTGACCAAGTTCGAGTACGGCGAGGGGAGGTTCGGCGGCGAGCCATGCTTCGTGCCCATGGACCCGGCCGCCGCGCACCCTCGCGGCGAGGACGACGGGTACGTTCTCACCTTCGTGCACGACGAGCGCGCCGGCACGTCGGAGCTCCTCGTTGTCAATGCCGCCGACATGAGGCTGGAGGCCACGGTCCAGCTCCCGTCACGGGTGCCCTTCGGCTTCCACGGCACCTTCATCACGGCCAACGAGCTCGAGGCGCAGGCCTGATTTTGCCTGATGATATGATGAGCTCCCGTTCGATCGTTCCCCCCACCTACCTCCACTTTTCTTGGAGGAAGGAAGGGCGAGGAGGAACAGAGGAGACATGAGGCCATGGATCAGGGGAGAAGTCACCAGAGGGAGCCTCAGCCGCAGTAGGTCCCCGGAGTCTTCGCCGTCCCCGACACCACGGTCTCGTTACAGTTGGTAGTTAAATTCCCCATTTGTTTTCTAGTGTAAGTATTTTTTAGTTGGGATAGTGGCAGATTAGAGAGTGAGAGAGGGGCCCAGCTCGTAGCTTTTCAGCTGGGGCTTGCTTCTAGAGAGCATCCAGAGCTCAGCTGGTGCCTCCTGCTAGTATAGGCTAGTTATATTTCTTTTGTTCCCTTTTTTCCTTTGGATCAGATAGGGATATGCTTCCTAGCTCCAGCTCTCGCTCCTCGCAGTGGGCTGGAGTGTCTGGGATCTTGGTTGCTCGCCATTGCCGCCCAGTTGCAGCTGAGGTGTTGCTGGCATGCATGGTTCTCGCTATCACGGTGTCTAGTGTACATTTGTCGATACTACAATAAAAATGGTGATGATTCTGCCCCAAATTTCTGTTCAGAGATTCAAATTTGTTTTCGCTCGTCGGTTCCTTCCAATCTCTGTGTCGCGTTGTGGGTCTCTGTTTGTTGATCTGCTAGCTGGTGTCGACGGGCATGATATAACCTTGGTACCGAATACGGATAGAAGATTGTCCATTTGTGTGGGGTTCTTTGTTGTTTCTTCCCAGCAGCCACTATGCCCTACGGACTTAGAGCATCTCCAGCAGAATAGCCAAAAGCGACTCTCTATATCTTCATTTGGCTATTCACTCCATAAGATTCTCTCTCCATATTTCATAATGCTCCAGCAAACTAGCCAAAACCCACCCTCCATATCCTATTGACCTACGTTTTATTATTATTTGGTTCAACATGAATTAAAATGTTTTACCTAATTTTCAAAAATAAATTGATATACGTAAGTTCAAATAAGTAGAAAAGGAGGTCATTTTTGAGGAATTTTCATTTAAAATCTATAAAAGATTTTGAGTTGAAACTAGTTAAAATGGGTTCTTTGTTATTTATTGAATCATCATAAAATAGATGTGATTTAAGAAGCTTGATATTTCACCTTTTGAATTTATATAAAAGAAAAAAGGAATGACGTTTTGAAGCCAAATGACGTGAACATTTGTTGGGCCTAGCTACCAGTCTCACGGGGCCAAAGGATGGCGAGTCACACAGGAGCTGACTAAATTTGGCTGCCCATCCTTGGGGTATGGCGCATCAACAGTGTTAGCCATGCAGTTGGCTAGTCTGCTGGATTTGGTAATTCCTGCAGAATCGCTGAATATGGAGATGGCTAGTCAGGTGACGTCTCTGCTGAAGATGCTCTTATGGAGCGTAAGGATACTGTCGCTCACACACACCGGTGTTGTTGGCTAGTTTTCCAAGTGGTGGAGTTGATATGCAGAGGACTCTCCGCAACTTGACGGGGCGAATTGGGGCTTTTGTCGTCTGTGATGCGGTTCGTCGCTGCAGGAGAACACTTGGGGATGCTGTTGACAACTTGACATTGTGTGGAATGCGCTTCCGGGAGTTTCTTACCTGGATCAGCGAATTTCACATATTTTCCTTGTGGAATTCGCGCTTAGTTTTGTCAGGCTGTTTCCAATTTTGTTCGTCTTGGAGGAGCTTGAACACACATGATTCTACCAGATCACTGCACATCAGATCAGATAAATCCACTCCTTGTTGCGTTAGTCAGTCAGGGCTTTTCTGTCTGTCTGTCTGTCTTTCTTTCTTTCTTTTTTGGGCTCTTTTTTTTTGGTACTTCTGATTAAACTGATCAGGGATTGTCGCTCTCCTGATCCTGTTCACGTTTTTTTTCTAGAGAATAAATATTGTCATGCACATCCCTTTTTCCCTCAATTGTATGCAAATATCAGTACAAGACTAACAACACTCCCCTTTGTTTCCTATATGTTGGCAATGAATTATATTTTATTTAGTTAACTATATACTATATCCCTTTAGGCAATGCGTGTACGAAATAGTATTATTGGCAACCCGATAAAACCATATGAAAAACATGCTAATTTGTACTCGGACACTACAGGCCACACTCAATCCAAATCCCCTAAGGACCACAAAAACTACGCCACTCATAAAAAAACTACTGACCAAAAAAAGAAAAGACTCTTCTAGTGTGTTCAGCAAACACCATCGAGCAATCTTTAATCCCCACACGGTTTATAAGAATCCGTCGCAAGAGTGTCAAAAAAAAAAAAAAGAATCCGCCGCAAGGAAAGCATGCAACCCTTTTTCTGGGACTGAAGCCGCGCATGGTGCTCGAGCAGCATATGCTTGTCGTGGCTGTTTGCCGAATGCTTTCGGCTCGTAGTCCAGTCCCAAGTCCAACCCGACGGATTTTTAGAATTGGCCGCATGGGCAATGTGACGGCGGATGCGTAGTTCTCGTCTTCCTTTAGCCTTTTGGCCTTCGCCGTCGTGTTTCACACCGCTCTCGTGCTAGAGACCGTACGTGTTTCACGCCGCCGCTGCCGCCGACGGAGGCGCGGCCGTCGGCCGAGGGGGTTCCCGAAGCAATGAGAAACTGAGAGGCATCGTTATAGACAGGAAGGAAACAGAGTTTCCGGCTGGCCTTGTCAAGACTCAAGACCGGAGTCGCCATAGCGGCATAGACAGACAGGGGCTCTTGCAGCCTGAGAAAGTGGGTACTGGTCCTCCCGAACTATAACTATAAGTATGCTTGTTTTAAATGAATCAAGCATGTCAATTTCACTGTCAATAGTAAAAAATCCATAAAGACTGATAAATTAAAATGATATGTTTAAATGAATCGAAACCAACTATCACAATATATTACTCTTTTTTGTTCAAACTGATTTATTTTTATAGGATATCAATGGTCCTCATTTTTTTTAAAAAAAATGAGTTAGAATAAACCTCGAACTGCTTAAATGGACGCAGGATGTACTTGTTACCTCTTTTCTTTTCATGCATTACGTGCATTTTCATCACCAAACACACAAGTCGCATGAAACTACAAATATGAACCACCTCAGTCAGTGTGTGCTAGCTGCTTGGATTTATCATCCTTGTCGTCTGGCTCCGCTCCCTTGCTTGTCTTTTAGTGTTTATTACTTATATATATCAGTCACCCGGTCCAAGTCGAAGTTGTATACTTTTGGGACAAGGCGACTTAATTTTGCCATCAAACACGAGCAGCAGTCCCCCCCTAGCTATCCAACACTAGTAGTAATATCGAAAGCACTCAACTAACTAACAAACCGGTAGCCGGTCGGTCTCTAAATCCCGGCAGCCACCACCTGAGGACCTACCACACCGTCCAGGACGGGCTCGGCTGCCCTGCGGAACGCGGAGAGACGCCATGTCCCTTTCGGAGGCCATTATCGATCGTCTCCGTCGCCACGAGAGCGCGAGCGCCCGGCACGTATGCGCGACGACATCGCGTCGCGGTCAATGAAAGATCGCGCCGACCACGCACGTCGCCGGGTCGCCGGCAGTTTGTGCCCCTCGCGCGCGGTCGCAAAGCGATCCAGGCGCCGGCCACGCACTAGGAGTAGCGGCACGTACTGGCGCTAGCTCTGGCAGTGTGAAATGGAGCCCCATGTCGAATCTCTCTCTCGCTCTGTGTGTGGAAACGTTGGGGGCACGGACATTAGCGTACGTGTGCTCGATGCCTCGATCTGCCCTGCCCCGGCACGGGTCGGTGCCGATCGATCGATCTCTCGGATCGTTGCATGCATATATGCAACGCCACGCCAGGAACGGCGCTGCGTGTGCAGTATCAAATCCGAGAGAAGTTCGTTACCAACGGCCGATCTAAGGAGAGACCGACCGATAAGGGCTGCCTGCCTGCCTGCCTGCCTCTCGCGATCAGGGCCTTTCCTCATCCTGCTGCATCGCCGTCATATCGCCAACCGGCCGCGAGACAAGGACACGCTTGTTTGCCCCTTCGTTCGGTCGGCTTGCTTGCGTGCCAGGAAAAATCCACGGCGCGCGGCGTGCTCGCGTCTGCGTCCGCGCGGCCGCAACATGCAATCCAATGCAAGCGCGGCGGACGGGGCCGAATCGGCGGCGATCGGTGCGCACGCCGTCGTCCCTCGGCCGTGGGCCCCGCGGAGGGACGGAAGGGAACAATGAAGGGATGAGGCCGCGACGGCGACGGCAGGTCGTCGTCCCTGTCGCCGCGCGCCGCCAACCTCGCGCCGCGCCATTGATAGTGCGCGTGCCATTGAAAGAACGACGCCCCGGCGTTGCCGGCGCCGCGTGGCAGCCGTCGCCGTTCCGGTCCGCGGCGGGGGGAGTGTCTGCGCGCGCACGTCGTCGAGGGCTTGGGGATCGAATCGATGGGGGGACCGACGGGATGAGCGTCTTGAGTGGAGCTAGAGCCTCCACTGAAACGGGGGAGATCATGAAAGCGGACAGCCCTGGCTGCTTCCCTCCGGTTTTGTAACTCAGCCGACCCACCTATTTTAGGTGGTGTATATATAATTTCAATATGTTTTCTAGGAGAACCCACATTCTAGGATAAAATATATTATGATTTTTTCATTATGATTTTTTATCTTAAGTGTTAATTTTGTGTTAAATATCAAAACAATGATAGAAAATTTATGATGCATTTTTCTAACATGTGTATGATGTCTAGTATCATCTTGCAAAATTTTAACTTAATTAAGACTCCGACCATGTATGAAAAAACAAAAAAAAAATAAAACGTATTAGACGGTATGATAAAATGCATAGTTTAGGGGGTTATCCAAACTTTGGCTATACTTGAGGGAGTAATTTGAACTTCTCCCTACTAAAAGCGTGGCAACTTAAATAGATATATAGAGTTCCCTTTTAGACTATTTTTCACAATGACGGAGATTTGAATGATATATTTTAGAAAGTATAATAACAAATCCAGTGGATATTAGTATTAGTGATGACTATAGCGATGGATGGTTAGATGATATTTTTTTTAAAAATGGAGAATTTATTTATTAGCCCACGGCTCATCAGGATTAATGTGGTGGCTCTAAAAGAAATCTCTAGATAGTGAAAAAAAATGATGGTCTATGTTATAAAAAGCTTATGCCAACCTAGTGTTTAATCACCATTTTTGGTGGTGATCTAGCTGCTAAATGACTAAATTCATTCAGAACTCGAAGCCTTGGTCTCGGGTGGTCCCGACTATCAACGTACACCGTATATCTACAACGCTCTTAATCAACTGAGCTAGTCATGCTCAAAAAAGAGAAAAAGAAACTGAGCTAGTTTCTCCGGTTCTCTTAGCACTTCAGCATCTCTGATGTAATCAACTCTCTCATAGGGCACAAAATTTGCCAGCGCGCTTATCCCAAATAAAGTATTAGCCTCCTCCACAAAAACGCTTTACCACTTGCCACGCCTAGCCAACCAAACACGCTCTTGCCTTACCCCCACATTGATGACAAGGTTACATACTTACATGTTGCCCACAACCCACGGGTCGAGTCACATACACACGATCAAATGGATAGAAAGGTAAGGTTACGTTAACACTCTCCTCTCGGTATATGCTTGAATTCTTGATCCATCACCGGTCAAGAGTATAGAACGAGAACGTTATCTAACCCCCCCAATTTGTTGCCTATCAAGGATATCATACTATAGGTTACCGACCAAACCTGGATTAAAGAAAATTAAAAACCGATGGCAAAGAGACCTGATCTGCGTGCTCAGCTGACAACGACGTGAACCGTCCGAATCTTGGCTGACGATTTCCGTACGGCCCAAGCTCAGCTCGAAGCAAAGCTGAGGGCCAAAAGCGGACGATTTTAAATGTTCTTTTAACGGACTGATTAGCGCGGCAAGAAAGCTACTTATGCTACGTATATTAGGCTATTTCCAACCCAAGACACTAGTTATAGTGTCCATAAAATCCACATTAGCAAGAAACTAGCACTAGACACTACTCTTCCAATGCAAACACCACTAAACAATACTTGAATTTAATGCTGCTCACCTCTCATTATGTCTTGGATGGTGTGTAGAAACCATGTTTCCTCTTCTTTCTTCATTTATTTCTTTGCCACATCATCTTTAATCCTATGTGGCAGCTCATTTAATTCTATGCACACCATCCTAGTCATTGGGTTGGGAATGTTCCCAACCCAATGACTAGGATGGTGTCCATAGAATTAAATGAGCTGCCACATAAGATAAAAAATGATGTGGCAAAGAAATAAATAAAGAAAGAGGAGGAAACTGGGTCTTGCATGAGACATGGTTTCTACACACTATCCAAGACATAATGAGAGGTGAGCAGCATTAAATTCAAATATTGCTTAGTGGTGTTTGCATTGGAAGGGTAGTGTCTAGTGCTAGTTTCTTACTGATGTGGATCTTATGGATACTATAACTCGTGTCTTGGGTTGGGAATAGCCTTGTATCTACATAAAAAGAGGCCGTTTTTAATTATAGATGCGGCAGCGTGAAAGGCGCGCGCATGCAAACTTGCAAAGTCGCAAGTACACGGGGTGTACCAGAGCTTTTTCCAGGGGCAGTCCTTGTCTTGCAGACGTGGCATTGTCTACGTACTGGTGCTAGTTAACTTAGGCTTATTGGGTTTATTTGGATGTTAAGGTGGACTAGCTAGGATAATCCTGTGGTTAGGTCCGAGCACTTTGAAATAGGATTGATGTTTGACCACTTGCTTATTTTTAGCTGATCAGTGATGTGCTGAAAAGAGCATAAAAAACAATAATAGAGTTAAGTTACCGGCGAAATCATGCTACGCATGCAGTTTTTATAATTTTTTCGACGATATTACTTTAACTGCCCGCTTCTATTAAAGATTCCTACGACACGTATATGTGCGTCTAACTAAAAGAAACATTGGAGAATGTAAAAAAAAAAAATCAAATCCCAGCGAAAGGAAGTAGTGATAAGAACACGTGGCATTAATTACAACTTGCAACTTCATTTTTAGGTTGCCAAACATTGCGCTACCTAAAATCTACACACGTGCTTCCCTTACGGCGTGCAACTTTAAGAGAGAGAGAGAGAGAGAGAGAGAGAGAGAGAGAGATTACCACTGTTTGAACTAAGCTCATTAAACCAGTCAGATAACTTGGTGAGCCGATAGCCAAACTCTGCAATCATTCATGCGTGCTGACGACAACCAGTGGGAACGATCATCATAAGCTTAGGGTGCGATTAAGTAGCATATCTCGATTAAAAGAAGTAGCAAAAGAAGCTATTGTTATTAGAATGCACCAGTACGTATGCAGTGATGCCATCAATCAAACCGAATAAGAGAATTCGAGATGGAACGTCATCTTTGGAAGGTTTGAGACAATCTTAGGCCCTGCTTTTCGACGCAGGATTCCCGCAAGTACGCTTTTAATACCTGCAAAATTGTATTCAACACCCACCCACTTTCTGGCTTAAGGCCTGGGAGCATGCAGTCAAATTCAGAGTTTTAAACACAAACCAGGCCTGTTAGAGATATTCAGCCATTCTTTTAACTCACTGAAACCTAGTACTGCATGTTCTGGGGTAAAAACAAGAAATATGTTCTGCGTGATCTGAGAGGTTCTTGCGTACAATACACAGGGCCCTTCAACTTGTTGCGACACGAAAGATACTGCTTAATCTGCATAAACTGAATTTCCCATCAGTTATGAGGATACCATTGGTCACCATCCAGAAATCGCTACTAATCACCTAACAAGAATCTGCCATTAAGCTCTTTGTTCCTTTTTCTTCTTTCTTCCTTTTCGTTTCAGACTGTCTCCTGTAAATTTTCCCGTGGTGATAATCACCTCCTGTTTTCATAAAAAGAAAAATCTTCCATTGGATGGAGATTTTTAAATGCGTGTCTGGTGTCCATGAGGCGCTAATGCAAGATGTTGATAGGAGACCCCCTGTCATTTGTTTTATCCCATCCCCTGAAATCACAAGGGCTAATGCGAGATTCCTCCAGTTCTTGTGGCCTGCAGGGCTCGGGTGGCTGCAGCAATCCATGACTTCCATGTCTCTGAACCTGACCGTCATGCAGACGCTGCCAGAGTTTGTGCCTCAAGTCGCCAGTCAGATAGCTGCATGATCTGCGGGTGAAGAGTAGAGCAGTTGAGACCCTCACGAAAATGCCCCAACACCAATCAGCATAAACAACTGCAACTTAGGTGGAGTTCCAAGCCCAAGATGAGTCCACGGCGACAGAGATATGCTTGCTACCGGCCGGAGATGCCAGTTTCTGTGGAGGGGACGCCATTACGGGTGGCATGGCACACACACATCTCATCTCAATTATGTTTGGTGATCTCTAATCGGTTGTGCTAATTGCAATCCTATATGACAGTGACCTTGTGCATTGATGAAACAGAAAAATGCCTTTTTTTTAGTCCAAGGGCAGCTCCTACCCCCGTCTGAGCTGAACACAATGTGGTCTCTTGACCAAATCAGACAGGCGGCAGACTGGTGAGCGAGTGTGTCCCCGGGTTGGTTATCAGTTGGCCCTCGCCAGGACCCGGGATCTTGGCCGGATGTAACATTTTGGCACATGGTTTAACATGGGTGTGACCCCACTTGGGTCCAACCAAATCAGCCTGGGCAAATTGGCCCAGGAAACATGGATGTCGGACATGTAATATATTTGGAACCGAATATCAGACTCAGTCATGCTCAGGTTCTGGACTACGTGAACACTAACCTTGATGGCACCTTGCAGCATGGATCTTTGGATCCAGAATACTATGATTTATGTTCAGATCCTTGACGGCATGAACATTAACTTCAAAGATACCTGTCGGGGCTTTCAGCGGTTGGGCCGCGAGACATGCGTGATTTGAATCCATGCAGGGAGACATGCCGATATGCTCTGGTCAGGCATTGGTACTCTGCTTATGTTAGAGGAGGGGCAGCTGCACATGGAGATGTAGCTCACTGTCCATCTGCCAAAGACAGTGCTGTGTGGTAGACTATCACTTGGTAGTTACTCCCTAGCAGTCTGTTGCTGAGCCACATGGCTGTGCCCAACAAGTGAGGACAGGGTATCTGGTGCTCCAAAGGAGAATCCATGTTATATGTCATGAACTCATGACCCAACCTATCAAAAGAAACAATTAGAACAGATGGAGATCTCAGTAGGTGAGCACTTATTGCATCCATCCCATTATGTCCTCTGAGCTCTGATTGGTGCTTCTGTTAGCTTACCCTGGAAAAACAATGAGACATATGAATCAAACAAGAGAAAGCGGTGCTGCTAAACAAAGAGTGATATCAGACCCAAGAAGTCACGAAACAACTGAGTTAAACAAGTTTGAAATCTAACAATCAACTAGTGAAATGAGGAAAATGTATGAGCAGGTAACTAGCTCCGTTTAGTATATACAGTCAGAGTTAACAGGATCACTATGAAATGGGCTACAATAAGATATGGTAAAACAGGTGCAGGTGCATTCACCAAGGATACTGAATCAGAAGCTACAAGAATACAGCCATGAACATGCCTCCAGATTTGGACATGGATCATTAGGACCAGAATATCAGTCACGTTAAAGATTCTGAAAGACATGAACACAATCCTGGAAGATACCTGTCGCAACCAACCTTAGTGATAGACACAGATCAACCATCAACGTGAGACATGTGTGCTTGAATCCATTCAAGGAGAGTGTTGGCGATTGGTTCATGTTAAAGGCTAGACAGTTGCAAATGGAAAGAAACTTGCTTACAACACTGTAGTATCACTTGGTACTTGTCCCCAGAAGTCTAGTTCTGACTTCTGAGTCACATGGCTATCTCAAGAAGTGAGAACAGGGTATCTGGTATTGTAAAGGGGAATCCATACCATATGGTCTGTCCATGACCTTCTGAACAATATAAATAGCTTGGAGCAGATTAAGAATTGGAGATGTCAGAGGAAGTCCAACAGATGATATCGACATACTTGGAAAGGAGGCAAACGGCACAACCAAGCTGAAATGCAACCCCTTTGCTCCAAGTATAAGTTCTGAAACAGAAGAGATGGGCTAGCACCAACAAAGTTTGAATACGACAATCTATGCATTCAACAGGTGAAATCAAGAAAGCTCACAAAGATTGAGCAGCTATAAGTATATACACTCAGACAGTTACAGAACTAGAATACAGATGGCTACAATAAAATGGTGCAGGTGTCTTGTACTGAGGATACTGAATCACAAGGTAAAATAGTAAAATCTGAACCCATAAATTGTTTCTAAAGATATAATTTCGAGCAAATTGTATATTTGCCACTTGAAACAATAGGCTCCGCGGTTTTAGGACTCGAAACATAGAACATGTAAAAATGACCCTTAAACCGTTGGCTTGATTCTCATGACATTAGGGGTATTTTTTTCTCTTTTCTCATCTAAATACATGTATTTGGTAATTAAATGGACCCTTTTGTCCTCTGTTGTTTTTTTACTGCATGCTACTGTTCGTCGTCTCCGCCCTATCAACGAGGACCCTGACGCCCTAGCGCTGCTTGCCTCCAGTCTGCTGTCAAAGGCCTTGTTCAAGCTGCTGTCTGCATCATGGCGGCAACAAGCAACGAGGCCTCACCCAGGCGGCCAGGCAGCAGTGAGTAGAACCCTAGCGTGGCTTGCCCAGGCGGCCAGGCAGCAGCGAGCCAGCGGGAGCCAGCCAGCGGCAGAAAGAAACAGTAGCATGCAGTCACAACAACAGTAGGGCAGAGGGTCCTTTTAGCTCCCCAATACATGTATTTAGATGAGAAAAGATAGAAAATAACCCTAATGCCACGAGAATCAAGAAGCCAATGTTTCAAGGGTCATTTTTACGTGTTCGATGTTTTGAGTCCTAAAACTGCGAAGCCCATTGTTTCGAGTGTCAAATATACAATTTTCTCAATATATTTCTGATTGTCCAAAATTAGAACCAACATATCCAAGAGACCAAGACACTTCACCAAGTGTTTCTTTAGTAGACTTCACCAAGTGTTAAATAGACCAGCTAAGACTAGTCAAGAGGTTCATCTTTACTATAGACAGTGGAAAGAAATGAATTGAAACTTGATCAAAACAATATACATTGTTATGGCAAGATAAATTAACTAGGAAAAAAGATTCATTAGAATTATCACATCATTAAGTCCAAAAGAACAAGACACAAGAGATAGCAGAAGACAATAAATGTTGCATATCAGCATTTTTTACCAATCAAATATTCATAATTCCAAGATATCATGAAGAGGGCAGTCAAATACTTTTTGAGCATGTGAGTTCAAATATGTACCACTTGAAACCAGTCGCGCACTATCAACAGAATACATAACTGAACTGACTGGGCGGCTCAATATCAGCAGAATATATAACTAGGCTAACTGGGCAGTGCCCAGCAATATGCATGGTGTTTTGGGGGAAGGATGCTGCATGTGTTGGTGCTATCTAACAGGAAAAGAATCAGACTATCAGTGAATTCGGAAATCAACACAATATATTGATTTGATTAGAGCAGTCACGGACTTCTGGTATTGAATCTAAGGATTTAAATGGAACACCTTTTCCATTAAGCACTTCATTTCTTTGACACTGGAACATGCACAGAATAAATCATATGACAAGATTCCAGAGGAGCATATCAACAATTGCATTGATGATAACATGCCATTTCTTACTCTGCCAGTCATCCAGCAAAGCTCACTGTTTAAATCAACGTTCTTCAATATGCTTTTCATTTACACCAGCTCCCATGACTGTATTAGCAGGTGGTGAGTCTTCTCCTAGAGTTGTTTGACAGTGAATATGATCCTCAATAATTTCAGTAAAGATATTTGCCTTGTAAGATTTTTGGTATTAACATTCTACAAGACAAAGTCCAACAATTCTACATAGTTAATTTCCGTATACTTTCTTTTTCTCAAACACGAATTCCTTACCCTTGAATAGAACAATGGTGAACCCAAGCAATGCACGTTATAGATACAAAAACAGAACCATGTTAGTACAAAAAGGGTTAGGAATAAATGGAAGTTACCTCCAAGACATTATCCATGGTTCTCTAAAATAAAACTTGCAAATATTAGAAAATGTTACTATCTTACTGGCTCCAATGTAGATGATGCTCTAATACATTGGCATTTTTGTCGATTAACAGATCTCAAGTATATTGGACTGCTAGTCTGAAAAATTCAGTTTGGCTTAATCATCCGAGCAACATTACGGTGTTTGTTGACTCAGCCCATCAGACAAAACATACAGGCTAAAGTGCTAGACTAAATTAAAGTCTTACCAGGCAATATTTCGCCCATTTCCTAAAATGAACAAGTGATTTAGAGCCAAAGGGTGGGAGCTGTCTACAGTATCAGTGGATCACTTTGGGCACCTACTGCACAGTATTTAACTATTTATAGTCACAGTAAGGGTTGGAATAGGTTAAAAACTAGCTGCATGACGCCATGACTATTAGTATTGACACAAAAACATTTTGAAAAATACATTGTAGCATGGTGATATATGTGACGTTGCATCATTTTATGCATCATGACTCATGAGTTCAAAAAGAGCAAACAGTATATTTTATTCATTCAAACCTTTCAGAAGCCCACATGCCGAGGTGTCACGTATGGGTCAAATCATCTCTTGTTTCAGTCCACATAAGCAAAACAACCGTCCAAATCAGTCTAAGATGTAACTTTACCTAGTTGGTAATAAAACTAGACCCTTGCTTTTTGCAGTATATATGACTGAATAAGGCATGTTGTGTTTGGCATATGAAACTAGGCCTACTGCAGTTATCTTTCTATTACTAGTTTTTCTCACCTTTTTGCACAACTTTTGAGGATAGCATTAGAACTAAAATGTTGAATTAATACAAATTATGAGTACTCTTGTTTATTGCCATAATAACACCATGAAGTGCATTCTATGTGATAGCTAGTATAAGGTTACTCGTTAACATCAGTGATAAAACTACAAGCAGTACAAAAGCTGATCAGTTGTTCAGGAGTATATTTGAAGTCAAATAAGTTGAATCATGAAAATTTATATAAGTGTGCTTTATATTGCCCTATATTATCTTCCCTATCCCATCAAATCTTACATGTAGCGAGCTAACTATCTTTAGTTCTTTACAAACTTTCTATCTTATTCCCCAAGACATCAGGAACATATTGGTCATATCCAAATCGTTTTCTTGGTTTTATACCCCCTAAATGTTAAAGCCCAATAGAAACATACTGTATAAGACAGGGATGGAGTCAAAATTGAGCCAGTACATGAGTTATTTTTATACATTTCGAAAACAAACCAACGGCTAATACATAGTAGTGTTGTACAGAATAATTAGTGGATACTGTAGTAGCATACAGATAGCAATACTTTTCAACAGTTAAGCAGTCAGTATCCAGATATCTCTGGTTTTTTTTTTAATTAAGGTTATTGTACAAAGACCATAATTGTTCTCGTAAAAAAACAATTATGGTCTTCCTTCAAAGAAGATATAATTTTGGATATCCATCATCAGCCCTATCCCACTAATATATATGCAGCATCACCCTTTACCACATATATAGGTTCTTATAAGTAACAAGTAAGGTGTCCCTAGATTTTCAACTATAACACATACAAGTTTGGTGTATCAAGTTGGTATTGTCAAAGCTTTCACCGAGCACAAACCTAAAACCTAGATCCCTCAATTTATTTGCCATGAAAACAGAATAATTCCTGTCAGATAATGAAGGACAAACATGTGAATGCATGGCTAGAAAATAGCTGTAGCAAAACATACTTTTAGTTGAACAAGAGATCAGAATTGGAGGGGATGTAAGATATAAGCATGTTATACGAGTAATGTATAGATATGCTCAGAAGCTAGAACATAATTTGAATAACTCAGGTGAAGCCACAATGATACAACAACAATGGTTGCACTTAACATCATTAACTGCTTCAAAATCTAGCTAAGCAAAAACATGCTCTAGCTTCTAATAGGTTTTCTACCTGACACTGAAGTTGATTGTACATATGTTTTTCTGTGTCCCCTGTGTATTCATGGGATCCAACATAGAGGTACATCGTCTTGAAGATCAGTTGCCATCTACAGTATCAATGAGCAATTTGTGTCTCAGTATCCTTGTCGATGTCGTCATCACTCTCCTCATCCTCGGAAGCAATACCTGCTTCCATGTCCTCGTCCAATTCATCTTCATCATCGTAGTCCTCCTCGTTATCCCCACCCTCCTCTTCTGCACCGAATTCCTCCCCAATCATTTGCTCCCCACGTTTACTCTTACGATCCTTGCCCTTGCCCTTTCCAACCTCCTCCTTCCCCATATGCATCAAATGGAGGTACTGATACCTTATCCCCATCATTGGGTGCTTGTCCACCAGCATATGCCTCCGGTATGACTCCCTAAGCACCACAGTCTGCGTCCTCAGCTTGTGTGACATGTAGAAAATCCCAGGGTGCCGAGCCACAACCTTCCTGAACCCCGGCGGCAACCGCAGCGCCTCCCCAAGCTTGACCAGCACCTCCTTCTCCATCTTCTTCCCCACCGTGAGGCTGAGCACCTCGTGCAGCACGGCAACGGTCCTCTTCTCAGTAATGTCACTCCTTGGCGCCAGGTGCGACCCATCCTCGTATGGCGAGATGTACGGTAGTCTCTGCCACTCGTCCAACCACTTGCGCACCTTCTTATCGAGCTCGAAGTTCCGGGGGAACGAGAGCGGGAAGGCGAGCGCGTCGCCGACCTTGTATCCGCCGGTGCGCTGCGCGTAGGACTGCATCGCCGACACGGCGAGGTCCTTCCTGTAGCAGACGAGCTCGAGGAACGTGCCGTCGGGGGAGAGCGCGAAGTAGTCCGGGTAGCTGGGGAGCAGAGTCCGCTGGAAGTCGGGCGCGAGGCCGAGGTCGAGCCGAAGCCGCGCGACGAGGCGGAGCGGGAGCGCGCGGGAGGGGGCGAGCATGAGAAGCCGCAGCAGGCGGTCGGCGGCGTCGGGGCGGGTGGCGTCGACGACCTGCGCCTCCGCTGCGTGGAGCGCCGAGAGCCTCGGCGTCGGGGACACCTCGATGGGGTGCGGCGAGAGCGCGAACGCCGAGGGGTAGAGACGCAGGAACCGGAGCGGGCGGAACGGGAACGGGATGGTGGAGGGCAGCGAGTGCAGCGGAACGGCGTGCGGCGGCGGCGTGGCGGCGAGGAGCGCGTCCTTGGCGAGGAGGAACGGCACCAGGTGGCCCTCCCGCTCCACGACGTGGTCCAGGGCACGGTCCCGCGCCCACGGCACGCGCGCCTCCAGGAGCCCCCGCACCGGCACGAGCAGCGCCGCCGGCGCCCGCCGCGCCCGCGCCGGCAGCAGAGGCATCGCCGGAGGGGTGGGTTTTTGGGAGGGGATTTCGCGGTGGGAAAATGCGGCGGCGGGTGGCGGGCGGTGGGGGAAAGGCAAAGAGTGGGGCGGCGAGATGCGCGGATCGGAGGGTGATCTCGTGCCGTTTTTAGGTTGGGTCGCCACCCCGGATGGGCCGCTCTGCGCTCATGGCCTCGGCGGCTCGGCCCAAATGAGGTCCAGCAAGTGAGTGTTGTGGCGCCGGAGAGAGGAAAAGGGAAAAAAAAAAAACTCAATCCGCTTCTTGTTCGATTGATGCGGCGATTTGTGGAAGAAACTGCGACAATGCATGCGTGTTCGTCTCCATCGATCGAATTGGACATGTCGTGATGAATGAGCACGCGATGAATCGAACCATTCTCTCCTTCCCCGGATCGTTATGTTGGGCGGCCGCGCGTTCAAGAGGTTCATCGACAGCCTTAGGCGCAGATTCGTGAGGTGAGCGCTCATTTTTCTCCCCCCACCACATTTCCTTTTTGTTCTTGAACGCATGGATCAACGGGCGCGCTACTGACCGATCCGCTTGCGTGGAGGAGGCGCGAGAGCCCGAGGAGGATGTCGTACGGCGTCGTGGACCGGTCGGGTTTCCAGATGGACTACGCCGGCGTCGGTGCCGGCGCCGGCGTGAGCCCGTCCCGGCGGCGGTTCATGCCGTCGGAGTCGCTGGCGCGCGGCGTGATCACGCAGGGCTCGGCGCAGCTGCGCACGATCGGGAGGTCGATCCGGGCCGGGGCGACCATGGCGGCCGTGTTCCAGGAGGACCTCAAGAACACCTCCCGTCGCATCTTCGACCCGCAGGACCGGATGCTGGTGGGCCTCAACCGCGCCTTCCTCATCTCCTGCATCGTGGCCATCGCTGTGGACCCCATGTTCTTCTACCTCCCGATGGTCACCGACGAGGGCAACCTCTGCGTCGGCATCGACCGGTGGCTCGCCATCGCCACCACCGTCCTGCGCACCCTCGTCGACCTCTTCTTCCTCGTCCGCATCGCGCTGCAGTTCCGCACCGCCTACATCAAGCCCTCGTCGCGGGTGTTCGGCCGCGGCGAGCTCGTCATCGACACCGCGCAGATCGCGCGGCGCTACATGCGGCGGTTCTTCGCCGCCGACCTCCTGTCCGTCATCCCGTTCCCGCAGGTGGTCATCTGGACCTTCCTCCACCGCTCCAAGGGCACCGCCGTGCTCGACACCAAGAACCGCCTGCTCTTCATCGTCTTCCTCCAGTACATCCCGCGCGTCGTGCGCATCTACCCCATCTCCACGGAGCTCAAGCGCAGCAGCGGCGCCTTCGCCGAGACCGCCTACGCCGGCGCCGCCTACTACCTCCTCTGGTACCTGCTCGCCAGCCACGTACGTAACAATACCTATATCTATATATCTTTATATATATGTATATATACATATATATTTGTCTTGCTTTGCTTTGCAGATCGTTGGTGCCTTCTGGTACCTGCTGTCGATCGAGCGCATCAGCGACTGCTGGCGGAACGCGTGCAACGAGTTCCCGGGCTGCAACCGCATCTACATGTACTGCGGCAACGACCGGCAGCTGGGGTTCCTGGAGTGGCGCACCATCACCCGGCAGGTGATCAACGAGACCTGCGAGCCGGACAGGAACGGCGACTCCCCCTTCAACTACGGCATCTACACGTTGGCCGTCAAGTCAAAAGTGGTCAAGTCCAAGGACACGACCTCCAAGCTGCTCTACTGCCTCTGGTGGGGCCTGTCCAACCTGAGCACCCTGGGGCAAGGGCTCAAGACCACCATCTACACCGGCGAGGCGTTCTTCTCCATCGCGCTCGCCATCTTCGGCCTCATCCTCATGGCCATGCTCATCGGCAACATCCAGACCTACCTCCAGTCCCTCACCGTCCGCCTCGAGGAGATGCGCGTCAAGCAGCGCGACTCGGAGCAGTGGATGCACCACCGCCTCCTCCCGCCGGAGCTCCGCGAGCGCGTCCGCCGCTACGACCAGTACAAGTGGCTCAACACCCACGGCGTCGACGAGGAGGCGCTCGTCCAGAACCTCCCCAAGGACCTCCGCCGCGACATCAAGCGCCACCTCTGCCTCGGCCTCGTCCGCCGCGTCCCGCTCTTCGCCAACATGGACGAGCGCCTCCTCGACGCCATCTGCGAGCGCCTCAAGCCCAGCCTGTGCACGGAGCACATCTACATCATCCGGGAGGGCGACCCGGTGGACCAGATGTTCTTCATCATCCGTGGCAGCCTCGAGAGCATCACCACCGATGGAGGGCGCACGGGGTTCTACAACCGGAGCCTGCTCGAGGAAGGGGACTTCTGCGGCGAGGAGCTGCTGACGTGGGCGCTCGACCCCAAGGCCGGCGTGTGCCTGCCGTCGTCGACGCGAACCGTCAGGGCGCTCTCGGAGGTGGAGGCGTTCGCGCTGCACGCCGACGAGCTCAAGTTCGTCGCGGGGCAGTTCCGGCGGATGCACAGCAAGCAGGTGCAGCACACGTTCCGGTTCTACTCGCACCAGTGGCGAACCTGGGCGTCCACCTACATCCAGGCGGCGTGGCGGCGCCACCTCAAGCGGAAGGCGGCCGAGCAGCGGCGCAAGGAGGAGGAGGAGATGGAGGGCGACGGCAAGTCCAGCAGCATCAGGACCACCATACTGGTGTCGCGCTTCGCCGCCAACGCGCTGCGCGGCGTGCACCGGCAGCGATCCAGGAGGGCAGGGGCCGTCAACGAGCTCCTCATGCCCGTGCCCAAGCCGAGGGAGCCCGACTTCGGCAACGACTACTGACGACTTTGTTTTGACCCATTAATTTGGAGAGAGTAGTAGCTTCTTATGGTACACAGGTGGCAAAGTGAGATTGAGGTCTTGATGTTATCTAGTGATGTTAATTTGATGTCCTTAGTGTTGAGTACCGAAGGAAGGTGAAAGCTATTTCTTACCCTGTCCGTACAATGATTTTTCTGTCAATATGGCATGCTCAAAACTAAGCATTCAGCAATCAGCATCTAACAGAAAAGAAGAAGATCAACTCCATGCACCAATGCTCTCAAAGTATACATCTTAAAATACAGAATGGCTATAAGCCTGTACCGCAACGAATGCCTAGCTACAGGGCCAAACCAACAAACCGGAAAATTTTATGGCAGCAACGGTATGGTAACACAACGATTCCAACACGTTCATCGGCATCCTATTGGCATATTTGCTCAACAGCAGCCACGATCTGGGCAGGCTGCACAACGGTCGCGTCCTCCAGGGTTGAAGCGTATGGTGTTGGCACATCCTGCGATGACAGGCACATAATGGGGGCATCAAGGTAGTCCCAGAAGTTGTCGATGATGGCCGACCTCAAGCTGGCGCCGATTCCTCCCGTGCGCATGCACTCCTCCACGATCAGCACGCGGTGAGTCTTCTTGATGGAGTTGCCGATAGTGTGCAGATCAAATGGCTTCAGTGACCTGATGTCAATGACCTCAGGATCGTAACCTTTGTCTACTAGGGTCTTTGCGGCCTGCATCACGTGGTACCTCATGCGCGAGTATGTGAGGATGGTCACGTGCTCCCCAGGTCGCACCATCTCGGCCTCCTCCAAGCAAAGCACATATTCCTCATCAGGGATTTTCTCCTTCAGGTTGTACAGAAGGACATGCTCAAACAGCACCACAGGGTTCTCACTCCTGATGGCGGCTTTCATCAGACCTTTAGCATTGTAAGGAGTTGAGCAGGCAACCATTTGCAGGCCTGGGATTGACTGGAAATATGACTCCAGACGCTGTGAATGCTCTGCTCCAAGCTGACGACCAACACCACCAGGGCCCCGGATCACAACAGGGATTTTAAACTGGCCACCGGAAGTGTAGTGAAGCATGCCGCAGTTGTTTGAAATCTGATTGTAAGCAAGGAGCAGGAAGCCCATGTTCATGCCTTCAACAACAGGCCTCAGTCCTTTCATTCCAGCTCCAACTCCCATGCCAGTAAATGAGTTCTCAGCAATAGGAGTATCCAGGACTCGAAGATCTCCAAACATATCAGCCAAGCCCTTTGTCACCTTGTAAGAACCACCATAATGACCAACATCTTCACCAAACACGCACACTGTTGGATCCAGTTTCATCTCTTCTATCAAGGCTTCACGAAGAGCTTCAAACAGCAAGACCTCATGACTGAAAGGAAAAGTAAGTAAAATTAGGAATTTGCAGTCGAGCACAACAGAAATCATGTAGGCTAAAGATCAAATATAGCCAAATGTTAGTATAATGGTTGATCTTCGTATACAACTTTCTTAAAGCAATAAAGCATATACAAATTAAGAGAGAGAAACTCCATTTGCAGGAGATAATGGAATGGTAAGACGATTAGGTTTTAAACAATGCAAGCTGCCGTGGGCTGCCTGCTATTAATATAACATAGAATTAGATAAATAGTTTCATACAACGAACAAACCACAGTTACTTTAAGTGAAGGACCTAAATCCCATTAATCTTTCTAAATGCGAGCTGGTGGTGTAAGCCTAGTTTTACCACAGTGTTCACAAGCAGAAATCTCTTAAGATTTCTTCTTTTCAATGATTACTTCTTTTTGGACTACATATGATGAAAACAGGTACCATCCAGTGCTGCCAAGTGCCAGTTACAATAAAAGTAGAACATAATGTCTCCAATTTTATTTAGTATAAGTAGGTCCATAAGCAAACAAAGACGCAAGGAGGAAATGTTCACTTTCCTGACAAAAACAACTTTCAGGTTAGTATTCAACACCTGATAGCCGAAACAGCACGATCAGAGCCAAAATTCATCTTGCAATCAGTTCAATGGTGGCAGCCTCATCTAATCATGCTAAAACATCACGATTTTGCACTTTGTCTACTCATATATTTGTCCTTTCTAGTGTGGTAAATGTGCACGCACTAGTGATTCCAGAGAGAAGGGACAGATTTCATAATGGTACTCCATGAAACAGCAAATCAAGATAGTTCAGGATTTCAGGTGCACACCAACATGGCGAATTGGCGATGACACATAGAGGTGACACAACTGCAGAGTACGATTCTTCAGCCACATGATAAAGCAGAACTAAAACTATTACCATACAAATGACTTATTCTGTTAGACCTTATGGCATTGGTGCATTGTTTCTTAACTTATGATCTGATTTAATTCTATTAAGAGTCCAATAACCTAAAGTATCCACTGAATATTCTGATGATCATCTACCATGGTTTGCTTTAGTGAAATCCTTCGCCACTAGTTGCCCAACTGAGCCTACCAAGGTGTCTCTATTCGCACTGATCATTTTGAAGAAGAGATATATTGACGGGGTTCAGAGAATTTGCCTACCCTTATGTCGCAGTGTGTTTCAGTATTTTGATAAATTTGCCTACCACTGCAAAGTTACATACCACCTCATCGCAGTAAATCAGACCGTTGGTTTTGTGTGGGTTCTGAGGCATCATTGAGTAGTTCAAATACACATCAACACCATACAAAACAAGCATGGAAAATTTGTTACCCGTTAGACTTGGAGGCCGCCGCGCTCGCCGGCGCATCCGCCTTTTCCTGCACAAGAGAACACACAGCTCCTCACACCAACAGCAGATGCCAACACGCATCGCAGCCAAAGCTAAACAACTAAAATCCTCAAATCAAATTTAAGGACACGCAACTGCAACCGCCGCACGCGCCACCAGCCTACCGCGCCCGGCCCGCGCCGCCGCCGTCGCCACGCGCACGCTCCTGGCAGCTGCAGCGGAGAGAAAAACACGAGGCAGGTAAACAGAAGCTCTTCGTGAGATCGGAAATCCAACGAGAATCTGGGGGCGCGGAGAGAGCGCGCGCGTACCTGGGGTGGATCTGATGCCGGCGCAGGGAGCGGTGGCCGGGGCCGCAGCGCGCAGCGAGGATGCGGACGCCATTGTCAGGGGTCGGGATCTCGGAGCGCAGAGGTGGGGGCAATGAGGAGGCTGCGTTTATAGGCGGAGGAGTTGGGTGTGGTTGGGCGTAGATGGCAATGGTGGACTGGCGGAGGAGGCGGCGGCGGCGGAGAGAACGAGGCGGGAGGGGCGGACGGTGAGAGGAGCGGACGGGTAGATGGGCCGTGGTCTGTGGACTGGGTCTATGGATCGATGTGGTGGGCCACTTCTTCGGTCCATGTATTTTCAAACTTTGGACACAATGGTCGAAATCATCGGGTAGCATATAAAAAATTGGAACTAAGTTCGATTTTCAAGCTTCAATCGTATAATAGTCTGATTTTTTAAATTACAACACTGGATAGGAAAGACCATTCAACTGCTGAAGCCGTAAAAATTTAGTCATCCGAGCGGTTTTAAAGGTGTCGAGCAAGACTAGGTTAGGCTAGCCTGCAACGAAACCAATAATCATCACTTACTAATTATCAATCACATGCAGTGTGGATGAATGATCAGCTTGATGAAATTTCAGTGAAGTTACAAATTGGACAGGTTTATTAAAAAGTAAAGTAATGGTACTAGACGACTGATTGACTGAACGTTATTCGCGTTCATCACATCAGACACAGCACACACAAAGGAGGTGTGGACATTTCCAGCTTCATTTCGACGATAACTCTCAATCCACGCAACCAAACCAAGCATCACATAGTAACGTTTTGCCAAACCTAAGCGGCCGCGCCCAGGCTGCCGGCGACGTCGACGACGAAGCGGTACCTGACGTCATTCCGCTCGAGCCGTTCCATGGCCGTGTTGACGTATCCCATCCCTACAACCTCGACATCCGCGGTGATGCCGTGCTCCCCGGCGAAGTCCAGCATGGCCTGGCAGTCACCGACGCTCCCCACGACGTTCCCGACCACGCGCTTCCCGCCCTGTATGATGGCGTACGCCGGCAGCTGCAGCGGCTCGCTGGGCGCTCCGACGACCACCATGGTCCCCAACGGCCGGAGCAGCTCGAGCAGCGGCACAATGGGGTGCCCCGCCGAGACCGTGTCGATGATGCCATCGAGCGTGCCAGCCGCGGCCTTCATCTGCTCGGCGTCGCGGCTGACGAGGAACTCGTCGGCGCCGAGGCGGGTGAGAGCCTCGTCACGCTTCGCCGGGGACGAGCTGACGACGGTGACCTCCATGCCAAACGCCTTGCCGAACTTGACGGCCATGTGGCCGAGCCCGCCGAGCCCCACCACGCCGAGGCGCTTGCCGGGGGCGTTGAGGCCGTAGCGCACCATGGGGGAGTACACGGTGACCCCCGCGCAGAGGAGCGGCGCGGTGGCCGGAAGGGGAAGGGATGGTGGGACGTGGACGGCATAGCGGTGGTCGACGACGATGGTGTCGGAGAAGCCGCCGCGGGTTGTGGTGGAGGAGGAGGAGGCGTCGACGCCGTTGGAGGTGAGCACGACGTCGGGGCAGTAGTTCTCGTGCCCGGCGACGCAGCTGTGGCAGGAGCGGCATGAGTCGACGAAGTAGCCCACGCCCACCGTGTCGCCGGCCTTGAACTTTGTGACGCCGGAGCCGACGCCCGTGACCACGCCGACGACCTCGTGCCTGCATGCTCTCGCATTGCAGATTTGCATTGCGCACTGGCGTTAGTTGGATGAGCAGAAAGCCAGAAATGCACGAGGAATTATTAAATGTTTGCATCCATTTCTTGCTTGGTCGGGGGAGAGAGAAGTGTGGTTACGAACGCACCCAGGGACGACGGGGTACACGGCGTTGCCCCACTCGTTCTTGATGAGGTGGAGGTCCGTGTGGCAGATCCCGCAGAAGAGCACCTTGATCGTGATGTCGCCGTCTCTGGGAACCCTGAAATAATTGGAAACGAAAACAGTTAGGCCACGAGTCCAGGAAGCAGACATGGCAGATGGGGCCGGTACAATGTTCAAGTGCAGAAAGGAGCATGCTAGCCATGGCAACTTTGGCGAGAGTGTGAGACACAATCACACAACAAACACACGTAGAGTAGAGGCACCTTCTTGGGAAGTTGTACGGGGAGAGGAGACCGCCGGCGTCCCTGGCGGCCCAGCCGATCGACATCGCGCCACCTTGCTCCTCCATGGAAGCTCCTTGAACTGAACAACCTAGCTCACTACTCGCTGTGTCGTTCAGGAGCCAGGCTTAAACTGCGCCTGGATAACACCTCTTTCAGCTGGGAATAAATAGACAGGCAGAAGGGTTCAGTGAGCTCAGCTCTGACAGAGCCGCTCGGTTTAAGACTCTTGCTTAGTTGCTTGCCATGGTCCACGGAAAGGGCGGTTAAGCCGCCGGCGGCTAATGGTGACAGGGTAGGAATCGGAACGGAGAACTACCAGAGTACCAGACCGGCACACAACGAACAACCACACTGGTGATTGGTTGGTTCGAACAGGAACAATTTGATCGCTGTACGCCGAGTCAACCCGCTCGGTTCATTGGTTTATCATGATTTAACTGTTAATTTGGCCTCGTCATCACGACCTGCCGGCATCATTATAGTATACTTGGTGAGTCGGTGAATGGATCTTTTCCTCCAAAAAATTATATCTTTTATGCTAACGTCTACTACAGTTGATGAGACCTTGCGGTGGATTATGATCAGCAGGTGTGTCATGCTCTTCCGTCCAATGGCTGTTAAAAACCCGATCAGAAGGACAGAAAGGTACGGAGAACAAAGAGGAAAACGTGGCCGTAGAGAAGTATTTTCAAGGACAATGACTCATGGCAAGGTCGTAAAGGTGATGCATGCTACTCCATGAGAAAATCGTTCCAAGACTCCAGATTGTTGATGAAAAAATCTTCTAGGTTCACAAGAAAACCATTCTAGGCTGATGGTTCACAGTAAAACATTTTTTTGAGGAAAGGTTCACAATAAATCATTATAGGTTTAAAGAAAAAATATTATAGCTTCATAGGGGAACGTTTCAACTTCAGTAGAGTTGTTGTGAAAATCAAAAGAAATTATAGTTTCTCCTGTTAAGTAAAAATCAAGACCTCAAATTATAGAATCAGTTAGGACAGTTTTATGTTACAACATGGAGAGCAAGCTGTGCTGGGGCTCCAAATCTCCACTCAACATCACGTGTTCCACCCAAAATGATTTCGAAAGATGACCAATGCAATGCAACCATAAGCAGAACATGTGCAAAGCGATGTGGCGAGAAAACCACAGCATACATATTTACATGGACGAAGAGTAGCGCCAGCAAAAACTATCAGCGACGCACACACATTGACACAACTACCAAAAGATTCAGAGCTCCAATGCCACAAGCAACACGAGGAGGTGAGACACCAACCCGCTCATCAGCAGCGTTCCGGCAGGCTCGGAGCCCTGGCAGCCACCGCTCCTGGGCCTGGCCCGCGCCACCGCCACACCGCCTGACCGGTACGCCACGCCGGCGTTCCACCCCGCCGGTATGGCGTTGCTGGCGACGAGCACCCTGCCTGAGCTGAACGTCAGGCGGATGTTGAAGGGGCCCTGGAGGGGCGCGCCGGAGTTGAGCTTCCACACGGCGCCCCACGACTGCTGCATCGGCACCCACTGCTGCCCCGCCTCGCCCTGCTGCATGATATCCACGGCGTCGAGGTCGCTGTCGCTGTCCTCGTACTCGATGAGCACGGCCAGGTAGTTTGGGTTCGAGCCGGACTCCACGGAGAAGGTGATGTCCACTCCACGCCACTCACACTGCACACTGAACAATAGAGGTAGAGATCGTCACATCGCATGGCAGTTACAGAGCATCCGTAGGAAACCTCTTTCCATTTTTTTTTTGCAGTAAGCAAACAGGCATAGTATGTGTGTACCGGGTATACTGGATTTGGATGGCGCCGGCGCCACGCAGCTGGCCTTCCTGGCCGGGCTTCGCCAAGGCACCAAACGCTGTCCCACTCATGTCGAAGTGCACCTGGTCATCTGGACAAGGGCAGTCTGGGCACTCATCGGTGATGACGACAGTCACCGGGTTGCCAGAGCAAGCATCATTGCCAGTGCACACCACCTAATGAATCTTCCAAATGTCATCAGATTGCAGACATGCACGATATTGTTTCTGAACTGGTAAGGTATACAGACCTGATAGCAAGAACCACAGCCCTTGCCAGAGTCGAAGATGGATGAGCAGCCAGCGGCGATCATGGAGGAGAACGGTGGCTGGTCAACATCATTCTGGTACCCACACGCACCACCTACAACATTTGAGATTGAAAATTCATGCAAGTTACTTTACAATGCACACCAGTTTGGAAGAGCTAATATATGGTTATTACTGGCAACTTTTGTGCTTTGACTTTTAGATTATCTCTTACCGTCACTTCCTGCACCATCAGCTGCACCATACCATGTAGCGATGCCATTGGACCAACCAGATAGCTCACGGCGGAGCTCGATGGATGCACAGGGGTAGAGGAGAAAGGTTGTGATGGTAATGAAGGACAACAGACTGAGCTTGGAGGCCATTCTCACCCTGTGACAAGTAGCTACGCCTGATAATCCCATTTGTTAATGATACAAGACCTTTTGTCAGGCCATTACTTTATACTGAACTTTCATTAAAATTATACTAATCAGTTGACAATCAAAGTTCACACACACGCGCATTCTAAGAGTATTTTCCTCTTTATTATCGCACAGAGCAAAGTGCCATGGACATAACAATTTTACCCTCTGAACAGATTTTAGGCACAAGGCTCTAACAAAATAGGCATGATCACAAGATGTACATAATAAGTCAAAAGTACTATGCCAATAAGATGACATACTACCATAGTCCTTAGAAGCAAACGAAATGTTGACCAATTCAAGATTGATTCATTACTGTGCTGGATCTGGCGAATCATTTTTCAATTTTTTTTATATAGCGCCTTCACATTGAAAAACAATCTGCAGACTAAAGTCACCAGTGAGGAAACTAACCGGTGGCTTTGAATCTGTAGCCTGTAGGAGCATCTCTTTATCAGCTAAATGCACAGTTTGTTCCAAGAATGTCAGGCTTGCATACCACGTACTTACCGGACTCAGATTCAGTAGCATTGCTTCTTGATGTCCCCACGTAACATTAGCTCAATCTCCACCTTCCATTTCAATCCTAACGGTTCATATTCACTTTCTTGAAGCAAAGTTGTGTCACTTAGCCATTTTTTAGACATTGGGGCTAAGTAAACTGACATTGGGGCTATAGTCTTTTGTGGAATAATTGTATAGGTGAAATGGCCATGCTTTCAGTGGTTTGGTGGTGGCACTTGTTGCGCAAAAAATGACAATTTCAATTATTCAAAATGTCATGTATTGATATTGTGATAATTTTAAGCTATTCAAAATGTAATCTTTGTTCTATGAAATGTGTGTGCTAATTTATTTGGGAGCAAAAGGACTAAATGGTTTGAAAATGCTAGTCTCTATGGCAGTACAATTTCAGTTTACTTAGCCCCAATGTCTAAAAAATGGCTAAGTGGCACAACTTTACGTCAAGAAAATGAATCTGAGCTGTTAGGATTGAAATGGAAGGTGGAGATTGAGCTAATGTTATTTGGTGACATCAAGAAGCAATATTACTGAATCTGAGTCCGGTAAACCTACTTACCAGTGGCAAAACGCAAATCATATCTGAGACCAATAATTGCCATAGGAGCAAAACTACCATAGGTCTAATGAAGTCCAAACTGCATTTATAAAGATCAGAATCGACCTATGCGGCTATGCCGACTCCACAAATTGGTTTTCCTCTGAAAAGGGAACCGCTCGACTATCTGTATTATAATCTAAAGTGGAGCTTGAATAGTTTATTTTGACGCAGTTACAAATGACATAGATGGTATGCACAGATAACTCCAAAGGTGTTACAGGCCGGACTTGAAGCGACGGATGGCTGGATTCACTATCCCCAAGACCCCAACTCACAAAATACGCAGCGGCAGAGAAGAATTCAGCACACCTGTATGCTGTAGATACCAACAGCTAGTCAAAAGCAGTGTAGCGCACGCAGCGGCAACGGCCACGAGCACCGGCGCACGCCACCAGCTCGAGCCGCCCGGCCGCCCCCAACCGCAGCAACGCGCACGCTCCTCGCCGCTGCAGCGGGGACCACAAGTCCACAATGCCGGCAAAAGAGGCCAGGCACGAATCCAGCAAGCCTCGAAATTCGAGCGCGCTAGCTGTACCTGCGGCGGACCTAGAGCCTGCGGATTCCCGCCGCCCGGGGACGCGGTGCGCGCAGCGCGAGGTGGTACGGCGGCGGGGGCGGCGCGAGGAGGAGTGGAGGAGCGAGCGACGCAGGGTGGGCTGGCGCCGTGGCGGGGAGCGGAGGCTGGAGATTGAAGAGAGGCGGGAGTGGGAACAGAGTTTTATGCTCTGTTTGCCATTTGGAAAAATTCAGACAGGACATGGAAAGCGACTCACATTTAGGAGTACCTCGGAATGGCTCCGATGGTAGGTGATGATGCATGCCATCATAGTCTTCGAGTCATCGAGTGAGTGTCATTCATCTCAATGAAGCCACGTCACCACCGACCACGGGAATTCAACATCTTGGAAGACAGTTCGAGAGAAGAAAGTATTATGGGATTGTTCGTTACGTTGTCCCTAAGCTTACACGATAGCTAAAATAATAGACGAGTTAAAAAAGACAGCTAGTCGGCAACATTATTCTTGACCTGATTTGCCAAGCAAATCCAATCATGGTTCACTTTATTTTACGCGTATTTATTTATTATCACGAGGATTCGGCTAATTTCTTCTAGTTCAATTTATTTTCAGAGATTGTATGAATTTCATTTCTATTTTATAACTACCTACTTAAGTCCAACATCCCAAAATATTCCAGTTATATTCAGTGTAGGGAATCGCTTTGACTAGAACAACTTTTTTTTTGTTGGATAGGAGCCCAATATCAGGAATCAAGCATCTCATGGTCTTACAATACTCTCTCATTTTTGGAGCCAAACTAAAATTCAGCTTCAGTATTCCTTTGCTCAAGCTAGTTTCCAGTTTCTTTTTATACTTATGAAATCTCTATGAATGGTCTGTTTTATGTTTTTATACACAATCTGTCATGGTTCCATGTTCCCATGTGATCTTATTTCATATCATTCTATTGTCTAAAGGTTTTCCCCATAAAATATTTGAACCTCAAAGTTCAATGTATAAACGTTCCATAGCAAATGCCTAGAAAAAAATACAAGGAATTAGAAATTCGTTCTCTTTAACACTTCGGAAAAAATACAAGGAATTAGAAATTCGTTCTCTTTAACACTTCTTAGCCAATCCAGATCAGTTGCATGAAACACATATCTACATAGATGGGTATTGTCCAACCGGATTAGTTGCATGCTGAAACTGGACAACAACAAAAACGTCTACAACACTACGGGTTATCCATCCTCTTGCCCTTCAGCTACAAGAAAAATATCAAAATACACAACTAAGTCCATTCGGGTAGTCCTAGCTGCACCTGAACTCCAAACCTAAGAAAGCTGATTTGGGAACTCACGAGTCACAATGCCAATACCACAAACAATAGGAGAAGGTTATACGCCAAATGGCTCAATACTCCAGCTGCCTTATAGCCCCGGTAGCCAGAACTCCTGGGCCTGGCCCTCGTCACCGCCACGCCACCTGACCGGTACGACATGCCGGCGTTCCACCCTGCAGGTATCGCATTGCTGGCTATGAGCATGCGGCCTGAGCTGAACGTCAGGCGGATGTTGAACGGGCCCTGTAGGGCAGAACCAGAGTTCAGCCTCCACACCGCACCCCATGAATGCTGCATTGGCACCCACTGCCCTGTCGAGCTCTGCATGACGTCGACACCCAATAGGTCGCTCTCGCTGTCCTCATACTCAATGAGCACAGCCAGATAGAACGGGTTCGAGCCGGAGTCCACAGAGAAGGTTACGTCCACTCCAGGCCATTCGCACTGCACACTGCATACCCATATGGGTCAACATAAATAAGTTAGCGACATGGGGCAGGTGGTTGCAAGTAGGCATGTTGATGCAGATATGTCCATGGATGAACGGCATACCACATACCGAGTGTATTGGATTTGTAGGATGCCAGCGCCACGGAGCTGATCAGCCATTCCAGGCTTGGCCATGGCACCAAACGCCGTCCCACTCATGTCGAAGTGGGCTCCCTCATTTAGGCACATGCCGTCGCTTGCTTGGCTCAGGCATGGGCCACCACCAGGGCCTTGGTCCGTGATGACGACAGTCACCGGGTAACCAGAGCAAGCTTGATTGCCAGAGCAAACCACCTGATGAATCAGCATTACCAAATGTCAAATGACATATGAGTCCATCTGATGGCCTCAATCAGGAAAGGGTACACACACCTGGTAGCAAGAACCACATCCATTACCAGAGTCATAGATGAAAGGGCTGCCGGCAGCGATCAAGGATGAGAACGGTGGCTGGTCGACAGCATACTGGTATCCACATGCACCACCTACAAAGGGTGCAATTGAGACATACATGCATTAGATTTGATAATAGATTATCTCCAAGCCACACCCGTCTGATCAAGATGACAGGTATTCTTTTAAGAGAAATATTACGCTTCAAGTACCTTCACTTCCAGCACCATTAGGATCACCATACCATGTAGCAATGCCAGTGGTCCAGCTGGAGAGCTCATGGCGGAACTCAGTGGACACACAAGGGTGAAGGAGCGCAGCAAAAGCTATCATGCCAATGAAGGAGGACAAGTGCTGAATCTTGGAAGCCATATTCTGCATGTGACAATAGCTTTGAATGATAAGGCCTAAAATACCCTGGATTTGCTGACTATGTGATGTATATTAAGGGGAGCAATTAGTGTAATTAGCTAGAGATGGTTAAGGACCAGAACAGAGCAGAGTTGATCTTTGGGGAGCACAACTGCTCAATTTTGATGTTTGCAGCACAGTTTGTGTTTCGCTACAAATAGACAGCCATGGTTCATCACTAGCAAGATAGATATAAAAGACTAAATGGAAGAACATTTGGAAGTTGGGACAGGTATGCAATAGCTAATGAGGTATATGCACATTCAAACAAAAGATGAGATACCTTAAAATGAAAGGATAAATCGAAAGGCATTCAGTTGCAACTTGCAATCCAGAACTGTTATTCAGATCTTACAGTATATATAACTATATAAGTCAATGCACCACAGTAAATCCTATGTTATGATACTTCATTATGATATAACTATGACTACACTGTGCAAAGGAGCATATTAAAAAACTAATAATGTTTAAGATAGTATGACAGGCAGGAATTCTTCTCAAAACCTCTGGACCAACCTGAATTTTTTAAAGCTTTCTTTCATATCTTTTGTGCTCACCTCATCGCTTTCGTATTGTGACTATGAGCTTAGTATTTAAAATCACGAAGTCTATGGAAAATTGAGAAAATGCTATTAGGGGTAGCTGTTGACTGAGCACAAAATAATTGCTAAGTGAACACTGGGGAATTAGCAAGTGAATGTTGTTGGCTGAGGCGTGACTTTTTTTTTGTACAAAATTGAAATCTAAGCTCCAAGTAATGACAAGGACTGGATAAACAGTTGAAGGGAAATCCAATTTTTGATACAGCAAACCTATGTAGATCATTAGTTTCTAGTTTTTACTTTATTACTAATCACTTCTACCTTCGCCAGAGAATCCACATGTTCTCAACAGCATTAATCAGATCCAATGAAGTTTTATATTCCCTTATCTGAACTTGGATAAACTGCATAAATTTATTCTAATTTATTGTTCGGTTCTTTTATCTGGACTTTCCCAGAAGTTATGCTGATATCAAATGTCTTTAAAAAAAACAATCAGAAAATATTTTATTCTTTAATCTCACATAATGGAGCACCATGTTTACATATCATGGTTTATCAAAAGAATGTGGTAAGCATGGTGATTGATATCCCTTAAGAATTCCAAACGTTTCTCAACAAGTTAAGCACAGCAACAGCCTAATCCTGCACTCAGGTTTATTAGTTTATAACTTTATATCTGCTATTGGTTGAAATCAATACTTTAATTCAAAATTATGCATCTTTCAAACTCCCCACTTCCAGTTCATATATGATTCTAGTATAGTATGCCACACTAGTCCTATTCAAATCAGTTGAGTTGTTGAAACCAAACCTAAATACGTGGAATCAATCCACAGATTCCTCTATTATCAAATTGAACTGTTTATTCTATATGCAACCTGAAGCACCATTTTCGAACCAATTCGTAAGGACTGTTAAATTCTTACAATCTTATTATTGTCTGCTGGACTTGGATGCCGGCGCTCTGCGAAGTCAAATTCCCCTGCACACGAAAACAGAGTTCAGTACACCCTGCACTAAAAACCAGGTGAGAAGTAGGAGGAGAGGACTGAGGAGTGAGGAGCGCACCGCGCCGAGCCTGGCCGCCCCGCCGCAGCAACGAGCTATATCCCCGCGACCCCGCCGCTGCCGAAACGGGAAACCGCTCCAATGCCAGCAAGGCTTCGTGCGCTCCAGCCTTGCCTCAGGCAGATCCGAGGCCGGCGGACCCCGCCGCCGCCGGTGCTGCGGCAACGAAAGCCGCGGCACGCAGAGACGAGGCGGCCTCCATTGGAGCGAACCCGCTGGGAGGATTGCGGCTTCGGTGTAGGACTGTAGGTGAGAGGAGAAAGGTTGGGCTCAGCGGGATCTGTGCGGCGGTGGTGCAGGAATGCGGGTGGCGGCGGTGGAGGAATGGGCGAATGGCGGCGGCGGCGCGGCGAGGAGAATAGCAAGCAAGGGATTGTGAAGTGTGAAGGCAGGGGAGACGGGAGAAATGCTCCGGCGGTGCCTGCGAGCCAGTCTCCCAGAGTCGCAGGGGTTTATGCTCTCTTTGTACGGTACCCTTTCTTAATCCGAATAGAACCCGGAATACAAATGGTTGTTTAGCTGAAAGCTTTCTTTTTTTTAACTGGGTTAAAAAGCGTAATTACCCTTCCCCCCCTCTCTCTCTCCTTCCCAAATTTATTTTAAACGTTAGTCCTCCATTTCAGATATTTCAGATTTTAAATGTCACCAAACATATATGCTATAAGAATATATTTATTGAAAAAACTAATGATACTTATTTAGTATTATGAATGTTGATATTTTGTTGTACTAAAATTAGTTGAACTTAAGATCATTTCACTCTATAAAAATGTTTAAATAACCTATAATTTAGAATGGAGAGAGTATTCACAACAATGCCATTAATTCCAAAACAAGGGTATATCTCATGTTACAAGACCGTCAACATACTAAAATATACATAACTTGAGCTTGGTTGTCCCTTACATCTACTTCGTTCACCCCCTGACAGCCAAAATGATATAACTGCAAGCGTCAGACTACTCGGATAGCAAGGAGTCGTATATTAAAACGGTTACAAGGAATAGTCATCTATATTTTTTGTCACAATGGCAATAGATTTCTATATTTTTTGTCTTTAACTTTCGCATGACATGATTTTGGTAAACCATGGCTATCGCTAACCATGGTTTTGGTTAGGCAAAAATTGGTTTGCAAGGAATAGTCATCTACCCGACGAAAAATCAGTGACAAAGGTCAAAGGTCAGCTACCGAGCTAGTACGTGCCAACGAAAACACATATCCCATCCGGTTATCCGTTAGGCCCACATAATCACGCAGAAAGAGCGACCGATGTAAATTTACATCACGTCACAACTGGAACACTAGAGACAACACAAAAACGTGCCATACGCCGACGGACCCGTAACGGTAACCCCATCGCCCGCCGCCACCATCCACCGCCGCGGCGCCGGATCTCTCCGCCGGTGATCCATCGCCGCCGCTGCGCCTGTCCGCGCACGGCGGCGCCCCAAGCAGGTAGCCGCTCCTCCCCTGCAGCCCCCTACCAACGCAGAGCTCATCATTGCCCCGGACGTCGAGGCGCCGGCCGAGCCTCGCCACGAACTCTCCGGGCAGCGCGATCTCCCCGGCGAGCCTGTTCTGGCTCAGGTTGAGCTGGCCCAGGTGCGGCAGCGCCGCCAGCGTCGCCGGGATCGGCCCGTCCAGCCTGTTCCGGTCCAGCGACAGCGCCGTGAGGCTCGCCAGCGCGGCGAACGCGCCACGTGGGATGGGCCCCGTCAGCCCGCACCCGGACAGGCCCAGCACCTGCAGCCGCCGTAGCGCGCCGACCACCGCCGCTGGCACCGCCGTGCCCAGCGGGTTGTCCTGTAGCAGAAGGTATTGCAGCTTTGACAGGCAGGATAGCGAGCCTGGTAATGGACCAGTAAATCTGTTGTGGCTTAGGTCCAGGAACACTAGGTCCTGTAGCGACCCCAACTCCGGCGGCAGGACGCCGGCGAGGTGGTTGTAGCTCAGGTCCAACTTCTGTAGCCTCCGTAGCTTCCCCACCGCCGCCGGCACGCCGCCGTCGAGGTTGTTCCAGCTCAGGTCCAGGATCGTCAGGCTCGCCATCCCTCCGATCTCCTCATGTATCTGATTAACGAACAGACACGTTTACTACATGACACGTGAAAACATTATGTTCCAGGCAATGCATTGTATGTTTGGTTACCTCGCCGGTGATGTTGTTGTAGCTGAGGTCGAGCTGCTGGAGCGCGGCGAGGCCGGCGAGCTCCTTGGGGATGCCACCGGTGAAGCCGTTCTGCGAGAGGCTGAGCACGCGGAGGCTGCGGAGGCCGCCGAGCGTCGACGGTATGGGGCCTTTCAGGCCAGGGTTGGACTTGAGCACGATTTGCTCGAGGGACGCCGCGTCTCCGGCGAACATCGCCGGCGGGAGCTCGACGTCGGTGTGGCCATTGCCGGTGGCGAAGCAGGCGAAGAGGGAGAGCGTCTTGAGGTGGGGCAGGCCGCGGAGGGCGTCTGTGTCGAGCCTGGCACCGGGTTTGCAGGGCGGGGTGGAGACGTCGGGCCCGAAGTGGAGGCGCGTGGCGCGGAGCACGCGGGCGTCGTCGGGGGACAGCTCGCACTGGAGCCCCGGCCATGGCGTGTCGGTGCACGGACGCGGGTGGAGCTGCGGCCACGACGGATCGCCGAGGAGGTCCGCCATCACGCGGAAGATGGCCGCCAGCTCCGACCTCGGCAGGTCCGGCGCCGGCGAGTCACCGGCGGCGGCCCGGAGGTGGAGCAGGAGGACGAGGGAGAGGGAGAAGGAGAGACGACGACAGGAGGCCATGGGTGGGGTATAGTGGAAGGGGATATGGAGGTAGGTCACCTGGGCTAGCTTTATGTGGTATGATATGGCCGAGTAGAGAGATTGATTCTCTTAAAAACATTTTTGGTGAAACATTTTATGGTGGTGAAAGACTGAGGTTAGACTGATCACTATCTATATACACACGATGCATGCCATGAGCTCCAGAAACAACGGGGAGTGCGGTGTCAGCGTGTGCTGTGCACAAACCAACGAAAGATGCATGCACAGGATGTAATGCGTGCACACACACTACTCTGGTTCCATTGTAGATCGAAGTAAAGGCGTCTGGCTCCAGGGGGCACGGAGGGACCGGACGGACGTAAATAGGCTCAATGCACAGCATTCAGGCAGAGGAACCGCATGGCATGGCGACCGGGTCGTACGAGCCAACGTGGCCAGTGAGCGTGTGCAGTAACAGATCGACGGGAGCTACAAGCTCGGCGTTTCGCTGCCGCCTGCCGGTTTGTGGTGGGACTCGGGGAACTCGGCGATCGGACTGTCGTGCTCAGTTCCGGGGTTAAACGCGGGCGAAAAGACAAGGCGCAAACGCCAACGGCCTAGGGGGGCCTTCCTACACTGTGGCGCCTTTGTGCGTGCGTCTCATACTGATACTGTACGTACTTTAAGCGCAGAGACACGGCATAGCAACTGTACTAGCGCTTTTACAACTGCAGAGGGATCCAACAAGCTTACAAGCAGCTATTTTTTTGAGGAACCTTACAAGCAGCTATAGATGCAAGCAACACTAGCATTGCAATTCTGGGGCACCTTGCTCGCTTGCTTTGTTTGGATCATACGACCCCCGGTGTGGTTAGCAGTTGGCTGGCCTCTGCTGCCGGTTGTTGCACGTCTCATACCTAGTATCGCCGATGTAACGAACTACTACCTGTACATATACAGCAGAGTGCCGTGTACGGTATACTCCTGGGCACGGCAGGCAGCCGCGGATCGCGTCCTGTGGTACCGAAGATGCTGCCCCGTGCCGTGCCATAGTACATGATACGTGTCCCCAGTGGCCCGGTCCTGACTGCATAGTATATGCCCGTACGATGCGAACAAACAGTTGCAGCGCTACGGGACTGGTCGTCCTGATCGAGGCCAGTCAGCAGCGACCCGTGCATGCTGCTGCCGCCACTGCAGCACGACCTGGGGGCCCTGGCGCAGGGCGATCCGACCGACTAGACTGTGGCGCTCCAGTACCCGCCCGCGTGGGCGGGCGGACACTGACGGGCGCTGTGCGAGCTGACCCACACACGGCGCAGGCAGCTCGCCGTCATCGGCTTCGCGGCTCGTCCAGTCCAAGTGGTCAACAAAGACGTGCCCGTGGAAAGGCGTGGGGAGAAGGCAGCAGGCCAGGAACAGTGTGGTTGGCCACGCGCCGCGGCAGGCTCGCGGTGCGTCTCGCTAGTGGGCTGCCCGGGAGGCTGGTACGGGCAGGCAGACCGGCAGGGGCTCGCCCAGGACCAGAACGCGGGCCTCAGGACAGTACCAGGCGCCCATATGTGTGCTGTTGCCCCTTCCCAGTTCCACTGTTGTTGGGCACAGCCTGCCCTGCAGAGAGCATGGCTTTTTTGGTAAGAAGAAGAGGCCCACAGCGGGTTTCCATTAGGCCCAGCAGAAAAAGGGGGAGATAGAGTAATTGGCTAGGCCCAGGTACCAGTCAACATCTCCGTTTTTATCTCAATCAATCACAAAACTCCCCCACCTACCAAGTTTGGAAAATGGTAACCATAAGCATGTTTCCGAAATTGCCACGCAAGACTACAAAGAATTTATTTACCCGGGTGTGTCCTGTGTCCATCTTTACTTCTCACCTGATGATACTGTCCAGTATTTATATTTAAGGGGTCTCGTAAGAACCATGAAACAAAGAGGAGCTTTACAATGCTTGGAAAAAGAGAAAATTGCCCATTCCAAAGATCCAATTGTGGTTGAAATACTTATATTTGTGGTTGAGAGAGTAGTACAACATTATCGTGTATCGGAATCTTAACTCTCTTTTTCATACATGGAATTACAATTTTTTAGCTCGTAGTACATTTCTTAAAAAAAAGAACGTCGATGTTCCATTTCTTATGTTTATGGACTCCTGCAGTCGTTTTCCAATCATTATAACTTGTGCAGCGAACAACTCGCGGTCGTCAAAATGAAATTATGAGGTGTGAATAGCTGTTCGACCATCTTTTGATCTTTTCCACTTGTAGCGAGGAAATCAACCTTGAGTTGGAGTGACTTCTAGCGATTTCTAATGGAATGGATTAGCCTCCCGGAAGGGGAAAAGAGGCGGTTAAAAGCGTGGATAAGGTTTGATTCGGACGATATGATTTTTTATTATTAGCATGTTAATGTTTGGCATGAAACTTTGTACACCTTTACAAGCTGCAAGTTCTGCCGTTTTGTAGGATTTGGGATTGCCCACGTAAAAAAGCCTAGCCTTTGTGGAAATTCGATCACTACTTGAGACAAGATTTTTCTTGTGCCCGGCAACCTTTTTTATCTAACCACACATGAAAATGAAAGTACTAACTGCCTTATCAGTTTAATTAGCTCACATGAAAATGCAACTAGCAACTTTTGGGATTTGTTAGCCTAAATGATCGTATAGCCAATTTAAACACTACATAATAGATAGGCGTTTCTGTTTAATTGATCGTTGCGTCTTTTAATCGGTTCAAGCTTGAAGGTAGGCGCCCAAATATTTACCTTGTACTGTAGCATGTAGATTTAAAATACCGGCTTTGTGTTTATGCTGGATTCACATGAAAGGTAATCACCGTCCATGTGATTTTTCTGATAGTTTTCTATACTTCCTTCATCGGTTTAGGCGCACGTAGCTGAATTCCGATTTCTCGCAGTGAATTACGATGTCTTGTTCTGAAGAGTGAAGACAATGATTTCGTCTCTTTTTGAAGGACGACTGTTTTCTGGATTGCTTAGAGAAACGACAAGTACAATACATTCACCGTGAAGCTGAGAGCATACTACTCATTGTTCTTGCTGATTGAAGGATGACCCAATGATTTCGTATTTTCGTCTCAAGAGGAAGGACAGAGATCATGATAGCGGAATGTGATGAAGCAGCACACGCGTAGCGCCACCGTGGCAACTAACAGCGAGGTGAAGCACACTGCTGGTCCCTGTGGCTGGACACAGCCTCAACGCGTGGTAGCGATCGAGCCCCATGCAATGCATGATTCACAATTCGCACATAATTATATTACCACAGGCATTTCCCAATTATTGATGGAAACAACCAGCACATGCTTGATGTGATGCGTATTTCCATCAAATCAAAGATCTTCGAAACACAAACACACTTACACTTTTACAAGCACTTGTGTTCTTTGATCCTTGAGTGATTCTGTGATTGTGAGTTTATCTAGTGGACCTGTTAGCCCTGCCCCATAGCTGTCTACTAGCAATCATCCTGACAGAAATCATTTCCTTCAATTCGACCTCTGCCTGGGGTTTTCAATTGCAGTCAACCTCACAGCATAATTCAGAAAGGGGGGGCACAGAAAATGTCTTCTCTATCGACTGCCAGGTGGTGGCCCTGAGCACCATCAGTGCGGCTGGTTGATTGAGCCGTACAAGGCTCTGATTGGCAGCCACGGTTGAACGGGATGCAGCTGTTCGTGGGCAAAGAGTAGTAAACTGTAAGAGCAACGTCATGACTCATGAAGCAAGATCTTCCTAGTGCCAGCTGGGCTAAGGTGTTTGGTCTGGTCTCACGCGAGAGGTTCGTGGTTCCTGTATGATGCAAAGCCAATGGTCAATCATTCAACGTATACTAATGATGCAATCAGTGCCACTAGTTTGTTCAGTGTCTATTGTTCGAAAAGTCAACGAGGTGTAAGCATCCAAGTTCTGTTCAATCATGTCCTTTTGTTGTCTTTTCCCAAGCTTTTAAAATTGTCCAAAATATTTTCGATTGCCTGAAAATTTCATCTCTCCTGATCACCAAAACTAAAATGTGACGTCCATAGCACGTCTGGGCATCTGGGGGCTTCAGTTGAGTTTCATGAACATACTCCTGTGTGTCATGACGCACGCGCTTCCAACCATCGGAATCTCAGGCTACAAAGCTACTACCATAAAAAAAATCGAAAATATCCCAGCACCTCATTTGCTGTGCACGTACACAAATGTCGCATGTTTGCGAGGCACCCTATCCACATGGGTCCCATGACCCAACACGCCGGCACGCAGGGCATCAGCACCAGTCACCACCATTCGTGGCTGCCTACTGGCTGGCCGCCCCGGCCGCCGGCGCACCCGCATGGCCCGGTGGCTCGCGTCGCGGCTACCGTGGGAGCCTTTTCACCGGAACTCCCGGGGGTTGTCCTGCTCCGCAGGCCGCACGCGCCCTCCCTACCCTCGGCCGCATGGCACAACTCCTGCAACGTAAGAAACACACTGCCTTCCACAGGGCAGAGAGCCAGGGCACTGCTGGCACTCTCCAGAGTCCAGGCACACACGTGCTAGCACAACCGTTTAGATCATCACATCGTCACCAACAAGCTCCCAAAGCACGACGACAAAGCCACCACGCCACTGTTTTTATAAGCCAAGCACGATCACATCACACGCGCTACATGGCAGCCACGCAGCGGCGTGCCACTCCTACCCTCCTGCATAGAGTACTTGAAGCCCCCCTATAAATAGGACAGCTACATGTTACCACCCCGATCCATCAAGCCACAAGCCCACAAGCAAGTCGATCACACAGACACACACACACGCAGCAAAGGCATTGATTTGCGAGCGAGCGAGAGACGTAGATATGCCGCTCCTCCCTGCTGCCGTGGCGGGCGTGCGGTGTCAGGCCATTGCCAGGGCGTCCGTGTCAGCGCTGGCGGCGTCGCTGCCGGTGCTCTACGTGTCGCTGCTGCACCGCCCGCCGGCCGAGCTCGCGGGGGACACCGCCTTCTGGTTCCTCATGTCCAACTGCGTCATCGCCGCCATCGTCGCCACCTCCTCCTCCTCCTCCGGCGACCACGCCGCCGGCACGCTCCTCTCCATGTCCAAGGACGACGACGTCGACGGGGAGGAGGTGGGCATCTCCTTTTCGCCTTCCGGCGGCCTGCTTCCACCGGTGGCCATCGGCGGTGACGTGGCGGTTCCGTTGGCGCCGGCGCCGGTGCCCCAGGAAGACAAGCCACCCGCCGCCGCGGGTGTGGATGTGAACGGTGGTGGGCGCGTCGTCCAGGGAGAGGTGGCGAGCGCGGTGACAAGTAGCCACCCCGTGGACCATGCATTGCCTCCTTTGATGGAAGGAGAAGAAGAGGAGGAGGAAGGGGTGGTAACAAATGAGCCATGCATCGTCAAGAACAGCACGGTTAAAGTGGAGGAAGCACAGGGAGAAGACGACGATGAGATCGTCCCGCTTGCGACCATTCAGGAGGGCGCTGCGCTAGCCGAACCAGCAGATCAGCCAGAGGCATGGTCAAGGGTGGCAAGAAGCACCAGGAGCCTTCCTGTTCCTGAGGAAGGAGCAGCTGATGGGGAGTGGCAGGCAGCACTGTATTCTCGTTCACCAGACGGGGGGCTCCGGCGATCGGCAACCGTGGGCAGCAAGCCGGCGGCGGAAGAGGAGAGCGAGTACTGGCAGCTGAGCGACGAGGAGCTCAACAGGAGGGTGGAGGATTTCATCGCGCGATTCAACAGGGAGATGAGGCGACAGATCGAGCAGGAGGCAGGAGTCTGATCGGTTTGTAGCTAGCAAGAGACTAGAGTCGGTTACACTGTAGAAATTTAGAGTGCGTAGACTTTGTAAAATACACAGTATATTATTGTATTATGTTAGTTTCTATATGTATTGATAAGACGTAGGTAGCCGATCTTCCGTCAGGTAAGGATAACTCTCGTTTGGACGGAGTGAAACACACCGATCCAGCTTCAAGTCAGCAACTCGAACCCTGCAATCTTAGCACCACGACTCCTCTGGTTATCAACCGTGTCACAACCCGGTTGATCTCGCCAAGAAGGCTAATCCCTGCAAGCGAAACGAAGAACACAAGCAAGAACTTGAAAGAACGCAGCTCTCAATATTGGTGACAATCTGCGGATGAATGATTAAGCACACAAGTTGGGGTTCTACAAACCGAAGACGGCGACTGTTCAAAGACAGATTAATCTAAAGCAAAACACAAACCCTAAGGAAGGCGGTGGCTACTGAATTATAGAGGTTAGGGTCGTGGATGACCCCTGGACACACCCTTAATGGGCTCGACGATGATACAAGGCCCAAAAGCCAAAAGACGGTGACGCAGCACCGGGATAGATTCTGGACGCCATCTTATTTGGATGATTCCCGACGACTTCGGATGAATTTGGACCTCAAACCAAAGCCATTGGAAGCTCTATAAAATCTTCTTTCCAACCATATGTGGATTGTCGAATTTGGACTCCGTATGTGGCCTGGGCGTCCGTTTTACCGAAGGCAGCTCCTGGACTCCGAGATGGACTCGAACTCGAGTTGTAATGGGCCTCCACGTAGCTTGGCCGACTCTCGCTGGTCCTCCACGCCTCCAAGCCATCCTCCATGTGTTTGTTGATATTTTTCTTGGTTCCTAATCACATTATAAACAATAGGTAGTAACGCATTCTCAAAACTATTAATAGGAATATTTAGGAGCGAGCTCACCTCTAAATTTAATTGTCGCGCTCGAGCTCTTGTAATTGGACCTTCAATGGTTTGGATGTCCAGCGGTGAAGCCTCGTGTATATCCGTAGAAGTGATGTCCTCATCATGTATACATATATATCGTAGCGTGCATGTGCATGCACATAGCTCGATCATGTACGTGTGCACGCTGTTATATACTCCTACGCCACCTTGTTATAAATAAGGGAAAGTTAAACTTCACTTGAGTGATTTGAACCCCTTCCTCACTCAGTTTATTTGACCGTTGGATCTTCATCCCTTTTCATCTTCTCCATCCACTTCTCCCCCTCCTGATTTGGTTGTTTATTTCGCTGCCTTGTGGGCCCAAGTTGTCAGCGCCTCTTCATCTCCCCAGTCCGCACGCGCATAACTGACAGGTGGGTCCCGCCGTTCAGTTGTTTTCTTAGATTTTTTTGTGCCGCGCCTCTTCCTTTCCCCAGTCCGCACGCGCATGTGGGTCCCACCGTCTAGGTTCACTGTTTGATTTTTAGGGTGCCGCGCCTCTTCTTCTCCCGACGCGCGTCCTCCCGTTTCATTTCCTCATTTCTCTCCGTCTCTCCCTCTTTCCTCTTCCTAGATCTGCTCGAGGCGGTGAAGCTCGTGGTCTAGGGTTTCACCGCTTCTTCGTTTTTGTCCGTCCCCGCTGCTCGCTGCCCTCCTTTGATTTGGTTTTCTTATTTCGCTAGTACTGATTTGGACGCAATCAAGTTATTTCTCTCTCTTTTGTTTCGGGTTTTTCGCCCTTGTTTCAGTTCAAGCCCGTTCGATTTTGATTCGATTCGAGCTTTTCTTTGAATGTTGTTGTTGTTCTATGAGGCGAAGAGCGGCGGCTGGCGGTCCTTCCCCTACCCGCTTTGTTTCATTTTATTTCGAGATTTCTTCCGTTTTTTTGTATTTCTGTCAGTGAGTTCATGTGGATCCACTTTGATTCGTCCTGGTCGCGGGCTGATTCATTTGTGTTTCACTTGTACAGATGCGGATACGAATCCAGCTATCCAGGCGTTCATTTTGGGCCCTTGCCCATTTTTCTTAGTTTTGTATCGAGATTTCCACCGTGTTTTTCCTTGTTTGATTTCAAATCGCTTCGATTTGCCTCTCTTGTGTATCGGCTCATTACTTTTTGGATCGAAGTGCAACGGATCTAGGGTTTCACCGTGCTGTCGATTCGCTTCTTCTTCTCTCGATTTATTGATTTTCTGCCCCCCTCTCTCATTCCTGTATCATTTTGGGGTGTCGTTATACTTGTCTCCATTTATTTTTTTTCTATTTCAGTTTGTTCCTCTTTCCATTCTGGTTTGTCACATTTTAGTTGCTGCTCATTTCCTTTCTTTGATTTTAACATTGCAGTACTATGGTTGCAACAGATTGCCTGCAGTCTCGTAATTTCCATTTCATCTTCTTTGTAATCCTATATGTTCTAGCATATCATTTCATAAATTTAATTTGAATACCAGTATTATAAAGTGCCTATAATGTTTTAATTCTACTGTGTCAACATATTATTGTGTTCTCTAGTGCTATATTATTTAGCTTTTTGTAGTTATTCTTTGATGTATATATAATATTACAGTATACGTATTTGGATAGCTTGTTTTAGTTTATGTGTTGTTTGATTATTATATACCTAGTTTTAGTCCATGAATTAGCCAACGGTGTGTTTTATTCCATCTACTTATATAAACTGCTGTTCTTATACTGAGTTTTATGTTTAGTTTCTTGTCAAACTTTTAGTAGATCTTCTTTACTCGGCTTGTGCTCTGTCTTATTGTGCTTTTAGTATATTAGTCTAAATGTGTTTGTCATAGTTTTAGTGTCAACTTTATTTTTTACTAGGGGATTGCAGGTGAAGTTTGCTTTTATATTTAGACAGTCCTTGTCTTATTTTTATATTTAGAATTTGCAGTTTTAGTTTTGCACTAGTTATAGCTTTCAATTGTTTTTTAAGATATCACATGTACTTCAGCATTATTTTATTAATTTTTCTATTTTATATATCCAATTGTTCTTAGTTAATCCTAATTTGTATTGCTTCTGTTTTTATATAATTATATCATTATGCTTGTTTTGTTATGTTATAATTTGTAGTTATTAGTCGAGCTATATTCTTGCTGGCATTTTTCTTTTTCTTCTATTCTTCGTATGCCCCTGTAAGTTAACCGTATTATTTCCTTTTCACTTGTTTTCATTAATTTTATTTTTTACCTGTCTTGTAACATGAATTATGTTTTAATAGATGGCTAGGAAGAGGTTTTGTCAACCTTGAAAGTGGTGAAGAATCTGATGATGTTGACACTGAATCTCAAGACTTCTCTGATTCTCAGGCATTTAGTCAATCTGAAGGTGACCCGTATGCTGCTGTAAGTATATGTGTTTTGCTTCGTCCTTACTGTCTTATAAGTTTCTTCATGTACTTGTGTTGATCATTAGTTTTCTAATCTTAACTAATCTTTTTTTCTACTGTTTGTTTAGTATTCATATGGTTATGATGAGTCCAATGAAAGTATCAAGCGTGCAGCTTATGTACAAGTACTAAAGGATGTAAGTTGTATTTAAGTATCAAGCCTGTTGTTTACTTGTTTATTTTACTATATCTTTTTTCTGTTTGTCATTTACTTTGTGTTTGTCTTTATGTTTTATTCAGCTGGCAGAGATCAAAATATTGAAAAGGAAATTGGCCATGTCTTTACCCCATCAGGTTTTTATGTTCTGAATCCTTTTTTATATTTCATTTTTGCATTTTTAGCTTTAAGTTCAAAGTTTAGAACTGCTGAATGCCTGTTTGATTGTGTTCATCCTTGTTGTTCATTTATTTTGTAATCGAGCCTGATGATGAATTGAACTGTGTAAGCATAGCCAACTAAAACCCACCAGAGTGGATTTGGCAATGTGATTTCTTCCATATCACTTGTGCCCTGTAATGCCCGGCGTGGTGGCACTACATGGTTGTTTTTATCATTAGGCTCTGATTTGCACATTTTCATATTGCATTTTGTCCTTATTCTCCATTTGTATTGTATATCATTATTATAATCTTATTTCAACTTTAATTGTGTTCTCCTGTTGTTTTTAACTAAACAATATCTTTGCTCTGCTTTTTGACTCCGTTGAAATAGATTAGTAGTTCTCATTTCAGTTCTTTGAGTATAGGGAATCCTTTATTTGATGTTTGTCATTGTTATGTTACTTTTATTATAGATATATTTGCTTCACACATATTATACTTATTTACACAGTCATTTTCATTGCTAAATTATTGTTTGTTCGCTTGTGAGTCTTTATTTATATCAGTTCATAGTTTAAAACTGCTGAATACCTGTTTGTTTGTCTTCATCCTTGTTGTTCATTTATTTATTAATAGAGCCTGATGATAAATTGAACCGTGTAAGCATAGCCAACGAAAACCCACCAGAGTGGATTTGGCAAGGTGATTTCTTCCATATCACCTGTGCCCTGTAATGCCCGGCGTGGTGGCACTACATGGTTGTTTTTATCATTAGGCTCTGATTTTTTAATTTTCATTTTCTATTATGTTCTATTTTCCCTTTATTTTGGATATCTTTATTATAAGCTCATTTCATATCTATTTTCCTTTTTTTTAGATGCCTATGCCTGTGAAAATACCTAAAGATGTGTTTACTAGATTTTCTGTTACCCTCTTTTCCTCTGTTCTGGATGCTCTGAGTCCAGAGAGCAGAAAGGTTATCCAGAACCATGGTTCAGGAACTCTTCTTCAGTTTGATAAATGCTTTGTGCCCAATAAGTTTGTTAGATGGGTTGCTCAGCATGTAAACTTTAGGTCAGCTGATATTGTTTCTGTTGGAAAGGCCATTTCCCTTACTAGAGAGTCTGTTTATTCAGTCCTTCGGCTCCCAATGACTGAGAAGCCATTCCCTACTGATATCTCTGGAGGGAAATCTCTAGTGTTGTCCAGATTCCAGAAACAGTCCATCCCTTCTGTGAACTTCTTTGTAAGCAAGCTTATTAACCATGATCCAATGTCCGATGAAGACACCTTAATTTGTTTCATTATGGTAGCAATGAGCACATTTTTGTGTCCAAATTCATCATTGTTTCCTTCCTATAAATATTTTGGAATTTTTGAAGATATTAGTTCAATTAAGGAATTGGACTGGTGTGGATTTATTCTTAATTGATTGCTGGATGCTATAAAGAAGTTCAATGCTGGGAAATCTTCTAAAGAATGTGAAGGTGGAACTCTAGGTGGTTGTCTCTATTATCTTGCAGTGAGTCTGCTTCTGGTTCCAAGCTTTTTTCCTATTGTATATCTATTTTCTTTCCATGTATATTTTTCTTTTCTGAAGTTTCAAATTTTTGTTTTGTTGATTATAATCATTTTCCTCTAAATACATCACCTTGTCTTCCTTTTGTAGGTTATCTATCTGGACTTTGTTAATTTTGGTGGTCGCCAAGTTCCCGATGATATTCCACGGATCGCTATGTGGAAAGGTGAAATGTTAAAAGAATATTCTTCTTTTGATATGAAGTCCACTGGTTCTTATGGTTGCCACCCTCTATTGGATTTTTCAGCTACTTGTTATTCTAAGGTAGATCAATTGGCATTTCTGTTTTCATCATTTATTCCTTTTCGAAATTAAACTTTATATTATTCTATTCAAAATTTAGTAACATCAGTTTTCTTTTACTGTAGGACATGACTTTTCTGCAAAACCGTTCTTCCGGTCTTTTGGATGACGATTTTTGTGAGAAGCTTGATTCTTATTCTGGATGTAAGCTACCAGTTGTGTTGAAGGAGAAAATCTGCAATCTTATTCAGACCTTTTGCTTTGAACCCTAGAATGCCAGTCAACTTGGATGTTAATTCAATCAATGGTTTGCCCGATGAGATGAAGAAATCATTTTGCAATCTTCTGAACTATGTTTCCAATATTAATTCTCGAACTCCGAAATTAATTTTGGATCTTGTCAAGATTTTTGCTGATTCAGCTGATACTGATGATCCTAATATTGTTCGATCCCCTCAAGTCACACCGTCCCATGAACATATTCGTACTCCTGTAAACAACAACTTTGATTTCTCTGAACCTAAAGATTTTGACAATATAGGTAACCTTTCAACAACTTGTTTGTTTTCTTTTTTAAATCATTTTCCTTGTTGTTAATTTTTTCTCCCATTTTCTATTCTTTTTTACAGAAGAGAATGGTTCTCATGGTGTTTTCTGTTCTCAGTACGAACTTCATAAATCCTTTCATTCTTCTAGCCATCTAAATATTGATCCTCAGGTTTGTCTCTCTAGTCAATTTTTTCCTTTGTTGTTTTCTGATCCCTTTTTTTGTTAGTCTTATCTATAACTCTTATTTTTTTTAAATATTTATTTGATGCTTATCATTTTATACCCTCCCTTTCGTAGTGCTCCCCTATAAAATCTAAAGAGGATCTTGCTGATGATTTGGACTCATCTTTGCCTCTACCTGTTCCCAAATTGAATTTGTCTGCTTCTAAAACTTCTACAAATGTAATAAATATTTCCATGTTTTCAGTATTTTCTCATCATCTTTTCCAGCTTTTATCTTTTTGATTGACACACTGTCTGCACTCATGGTTACAGTTGATAAATGATAATGTTGTTAGAGTAATGCAGAAGTTATCAAGGAATAGTGAGTATTTTTTTTCCTTTATAATTCTCAAATTTTTATTTTTCATATGTTTCATTATGTCTTATTATTTATAACCCTTCTATTTTGTTTTTTCATACTTGTCTTTCAATTTCCAAGCTCTAGCACCCCTTCCAGATTCAAGACACAATCACCCGGCCTTAAATCCAACTGTAAGTTAGTCGTTATTAATTATAATTTTTTTCCTCCTCGTCGTTATACTTGTCCTTGCTTGACTTACACTGGTGCTATATCATTTTTCCTTATCAGTTTGTTTACAGTTTTAATTGAATTATGCATTTACTTTAGTGCAGTGCTTCATAATTGAATGTACGCTATATTTTTATATCTATAGTCTTTACATTTTTTCCAGTTATGTTTTCCTAGTTTGACAGTTCAGTTCTAGGTGTATTATTACATTTGAATTGCTGTCAACTTTTTAAAAGTTTAGGAATTTCAATTTTTTTTTTGCTTTTCTAAGCATGTTGTAGATGAAATTTTCATTTATTCCATATGAAATATGTAGAATATTTTTAGACCTATATATCTCATGCTGTTTAAAGGATATTTATTGCCTTGTTTTTTTGTTGTTGTTTGCTCTGCATCAGATATATTTTGACCTGTTACCTTATTATTTTTTTGAAATCTTGTTCCCTGGCATTCGTCACCGCATGCATGTTTTAATTGAAATATGTAGTTCCTCTATTTGTCCTTGCTTGTACTTGTTAGTTGTCATTATCGTTTCCCTTTTCAATCATATTTCTTATGATTTACATTTTATTTATTCACCTTTACCATTTTGTTGATCCTTTAATTTTTTTCAGTACACAAAATACCTCTTGATTCTCAAGGCACATCCCAGCACCAACATTATCATGAATATAATAGGCCAGCTTTACAAGACTCTACCAACTTAAGATCAGCAAAGAGGATTACTAAGTCTGGTTACAACCTATTTGTTCCTGATTCTATATCCCCTTCTTCAAATCCAAGATTGTCTAGATTTCATTCGCAAAAGGTATTTCAACTTTTTTTTTCTTTCTAAATCACTTATTTGTTCCTGATAATCATTCTACTTTTGTTTTTTTAACGGTTATTTCTTTCTTTCTTGTTTTCATTTTGTAGGCTGCACTAGGCAAGTAAAATGACTCTCCCTCTCTGTCTCAAAATGTAAGTGTGTTATTTTCTCCACAATTTTACTATATTCTTTCTTCATCTTTTTTTTTGACAATTTGTTATTTATATTTCTTCAATTGTTTTTACCCAGGAAGAGCCAATTATATTTCAAACTTTGGAGTTCACTGACCCAAATTCGTCTAAAGATTCCAGTAGCTTGTCAAAAGGATCCAGAGGCATATTAAGTTCTCAATATCATTGCTCACGTTCTCAAGCTCAGCCAAAAGTATGGTTCCCAACCTTATGTCTTGCTCTTTGCATTTTTTTCCTTGCAGTTTGAGTTTTATAATTTATAGATGTGACAGTTATATTTAAAGTGTCATGTTACATTTAAATTGTTGACCAATTTTCAAAATTTGTATTACTTTATATAAAATATGTTGTGATGAATGTATTTTTTGGTTCTTCATTCAGCTACTAGTGGGCTTTATGCATTATTTTATATCTAATTATTTTAACTGTGTGAGAATGGTTATGTGTGTCATTTGACCTGGAGCATATACTTCTAATTGTCCTTGTCAATTTTTTTATTTCTAAATTATGTTTTGTTTCCATCAGGGTAACTCTGAGGTTCAAATTGTTGGTGAAAAGACTTTGTCTGATAAAGTTCGAGAAATGAGCAACAAATCTGATGCTCTGTATAACTCCAACCTTCGAAATTCTGGTGCCAGTGCCGCAACTCCTGTTGTTGTCAGTCCTCATGGGCCTTCTGCCTCACGGCCATGTACTCAGTCTGTTTCTTTTAGAGCAAGAGATAATTCAACTGGAGGAAAAATTCCTCGATATAGGCCCCGTAGATTGCTGAATCCTGGACCTTTATTTCAAGGAGATTTCTGCACTGCCAGCAATAAGATCAGTGTTTCAAAATCCCAGATTGACAACTACAAGGCCATGTGCAAGTTATCATCTTCTCAGTTTTAAGGGTTAGTTTGTTCATTCACCTTATAATCCTGTTTCAAATTGATCTCATTTCTTTTGGTTTCTTTATTATTTCTCATTTTTGTTCACCTTTATTTCAATTTCTGTGAAGATGCAGTTTATCTCTATGGTGTTCGCTGTACTTTTTGGGCCCTTGGTGAATCTCTCAAGCCTGGGGGGGCTGTCAAGAGTTATGTGATCTCTGTGTTCTGTTATAGCCTGTTCCAAAAGCCTAATGGTCACCCTGATATTTCTAAGAGGCATTACTTCTTTCCAAACATTGCTGTAAGTTTCACTTCTTTTTTCCCTTTTTATTTTTATGTTGTCACTTATATGCTAGGTGTAATGTATGTTTTCTTTTTTTCTTTCACTTACATTTAATCTAATTTTTTCATAGGAAAATCTTCTCAAGGATCCTGAGTTTGCTGATGAAGATGTTCTTTCTCGTGCTTTCCGAAGATCATCAAAGGCTCGCCCACTGCATCTTTCAAATATGCTAATTTCATTTTTCCTGCTATTGTTTTAATGTTCATTTATTAATTTCATTCGCCGCTGATAGTTTCCTGTCATCTCTATTAATTTCCTGTCTCTTACTTGTTTTTATTGCAGCTATACTTTCCTATTTGTCATGAAGACCACTGGTCTGTATTTGTCGTAGACATCAAGGACAAGAAATATGTTATTCTTGATTCCTTCTTTACTAGAACTGATGAGTACCAACAAATTCTTTTTGAAAAGATGGTTAGTCCCTACCCTATGTTATTCTCTTATTATTTTTCCTTTTCAAATTCTTGCCATAGTTTCTCATCTTATTTTAATTTTGCAGAGATCTGCTTTTGAGTTTTACTGGCAAAAGTATATTCACTTTGACATGGGCTTTGATGAGTATGACTCTATCTTCCCAGTTGTTCCCCAGCAGCCACTTGATAACACGTTAGTTTCCTATTTCAACTCTTAATTATTTTCATGCATTGCTTCCTCTTGTTTCAAGTTAATCTTTGTTATTTTCAGTTTCTTTAGTTTTTTGTTCTCAGTTTAGTGTGTACCTCAAGCACATATCTGCCTGTAAGTATGCCCATGTATGACATTTCTTGCCCCTGTAAAAAGTGTATGTACAATCTATAACCTTTTGTATGTTATTTATTACATATTGTATATTAAGAATCAAGAAATTATATATCTTGCCTGATAGTTGCTGTGGCGAACCACTCCGAAATTATTCCAAGTTAAGTACCCCTGGACCGCTAATCAAGCAGTCAGGCACTTAATCCGAAATAAGCTGGAGCGCCGTCGGATTAAACCCGATTAACCACGTACTTTCTGGATCGAAACAACACGCGCACCCACACGAAGGTGAGTTCCAAAGATTACAACATTCCACAAATTCATCATACATAAATAGTATCATAATGTTATTACAAACCATGTTTGAATTTCAAATCAGAGTATCAAAGTTCATTGCAGCGGAATAATAAGTTCATTGCAGCGGAATATTAAACTAGCGACGATGCATAGTAACACCATGATGAAGCCTGCCATGGTGCTACTCCTCCCGATCCTCGGCAGAGGACGGAATCCACTCGACGTGCCATCCAGGGGGAACCTGGGTAGGCCAAGTGATGGCATCGACTGCCACATCCATCACAGTACCTGAAATAATAGGCACAAGCAAGGCTGAGAATACTAATACTCAGCAAGGCTTACCCGTCGGGTGAAAACTACATCACCGACTTCTAGACATGAAAGGCTTTTGGCTGGTGGGTTTGTTTGCCAAAAAGCAACTAAGAGTGGATCCTTACTTTCCTGATTTTAGCATCAAATTCTAGTAGAATTAACCATTCTAGATTAGCATCCTTGCTAAGCATACAAGTGGTGCAATACAATTTAATTCATACAACAAGTTCATCCTCCTCGTAGTTCCACTTGTTACTCAATGCAGCACAGCGGTCAAGCAGTCTCATTAACCGCGAGAAGCGGACAGTTCGAACCGAATTTTGCTACCTGGCCAGGGGAAACCCAACACACACGGACAATGCTTGCTATAAAAGGCACAAGCACTTCCCAACCTTTCCCATCGATCCACAATTCGGAACCGGGTCCACTTCCTTAGGATAGAGGTTTACTGCTTCACTCACAGCATCACGCATATATCCACATGTGTACGGCAAGGGAAACAAAAGTTTCCAAGGAGAGATGGCTATCGGCCCTAGCTGCTTCAATTTGGTACCGGGCTTACCGATTCCCATATATCGGCATGCATGTGGTACATTAAAAAACTTGACACACAGAACCACATGTTTCGACCTTAAATCAATTATCATACACGGACGGGAGATCTACACATACCATCCCGCCCGTCCATCCTTATGATTCCAACATAAGTAAAGACAAGCAACTCCTATGTCTCGCGAGTGACAGGAAATCACTCGACTTGTAACGGTCTTAAAGGCATTGCTCTATCGATCTTATCATACTAGTATTTCCATTCATAGGTACTAGGTTCATGCAACTAAGGTATTGAAACAACTCCTGGAACGTAAATGCACAAGCATAAATAAATACATAGTTGCACGAATTGAAAGTTAGGTCATGCTCCGGGGCTAGCCTTCTTGCTCTAGCTGATTGTTAGGCTCCGGGTCGACTGCTACTTCGTTGGCACCGCTCTCCGGGATTCCTTCTTCGTCGGCGGGGACGAGGTGATAGATGCCGTCCGCAAGAGCACCTTCTACATGAGATGCATAACTTTATAGTGGCTGCCTAGTTGATCTAAAACCAAGGCCTTGAAGGCCATATTCACCTAGACATGCTAGTGTACTACTTTCTCCTTCACAAAATTAGAGGAGGGGTGTGGGAAAATTTTACGTAGCTATGGTGGTGATTGTGCACACATATAAAAATAAACCAATTTATTATTTTGAAACTAGGGGGCTGTTCTGAAATTTAGATTTCACATGTTCCACATTTAATTATTTAACCAAGGTGATCTATTTCCTTTTTATAACTCAATTCTACCCTAGTTTTTTCTTATTTTTGTTTCTCCGTTTCTGTTCATCCTTTTTATCTACAAACTTTATGACGGCTACTGGAGTATAAGAGTTAGGCTCACTCCAAAATTTAGCTAAAACTGAGCTATACAGAATTTATTAAAAATAGTATAAACTGCTGCTTAAAGAAACAAGATTAATTCATATAAAATTGAAATTACTTCCAAATCAGGTAATTTTCGTACCAGAGCTAGTCATGAGTGTAAGGAGGGCTCTGGCCAAGTGGTGGCTCAAAGTAACCCTTGGACAGTCCTCAATAATTTTCTATCCAGAAACACACATCCATTTATTTGCTAGTCTAGACAGGGCAAAAATTAAGTTTAGCATTTTTGACACATGTGTAAACAAGTTCTTAGGCCTCTGGAACAAAATGGTGATTTTTAGCTGCGTGGATTATTTTTAATAATTTCAGGACTGCAATAAGACAGGAATCACAATTTAATTCATAACTGAAGCTACAGCCCATATTTTTAGGTCCCCTTTGGACAAAAGGTGTCTAATGTCACTGCAAACAATATATCCAAAGCTCAGCCCTAGCGGAGCTCAGGATTTGAAATGGTGCACTTGTTTCTAAATTCACAGTTTGAATTTAATTCAAAAACGATTCACCAAAAGTACATACATGCTAACATGAGATTAGAGTACAATCTCTCGAGTCCAGAGTATATTTTTGTGCATTTTTCTGATTTTTGTACGATTTTTGGTGGATTTTACAAGATTTCGGGAAAAAGGTTTAAACCTTAAGAATCTTTTTACGCGCCGACCCTTGAACCTTTTGAAACTTCGCGAACAGGTCCCTGCCTTTTTCACTGGGAACCCTGGAAAAAAGAAGAAGATGAACTTCAGTCCTTGGCTCATCGACGGCGTTGCGCCGGCCAAACGACGGCGGGAGAGGGTCGGGGAAGTAGGGGAAAAGAACCAGTGGCTCACCACGAGTCGAATGGTGGCGGTTGGGAGGCCGGAGGAGGCTCGGAGCTCGCCGGCGACGTGCGGTGGTGGTGCGGCCGTCGCGGGCTCGATTCCGGTGAGGGTGGAGGCTGTCACCGGGGTTGGAGGGGTCCGTGAGCACCAGTGGGACTCGGTGAAGCTATTGGAATGCTCGGTTGACCTCGGGGTGGGCTCGAAGTGGGTGCTCGATGTGCGGGTGCTCCGGCGGCCGGAAATGCGGATTTGGGGGAAAATCCGATTTCTCGCCGGAGAGTTGGGGAGAGCTCGCGAGAAGTGGGGGAAATGAAAGCTAGGGAAGTGGTCTAGCTCTGTGCGCGAGGGATCTTGGAATGGTGGAGGGACGAGGACGAATTTTGCTTCGAAGCTCAGCTCGGTCCGCGCGGCTGGAGGTTGAAGACGATGTACTCGAGCGCGGGGAGAAGAAAGTGGCTGAGTGCGAGTTGAGAGCAGGAGCGCGGGTGCTCGGTGGAGTGCTTCGACACGCTAGAGAGTAATGAGGGGCCTCGGGAGCGCGCGCGAGGGGAGATGGTTGACGCGACGCGCCATTGATACGCTCCGAGCTCGAACAGAGCGCGCGCGAGGGTTGGGCGGGGGGGATTGTCGCGTGAGGGAGTGAGATACGCTGCAGAGGAGACTTGGCGCGTAGCGGGGAAGAGAATCCGCCGCGGCTCTGCTCCGCGCGGCGCGCGCGCGACGGCCAACGGCGGCGCTCCGCCCACCATGATGGCGTTTCGCGCGGCGCGAGGCAAAGCGGCGCTACAGCGCTTGACGTGACCGCACGAGGGGCCGGACAACTGCGCGAGTACAAGAGCCAGCTGCCACCATGGCTCGGCCGGCCTGGCGCTGCCTCCGCCGCACGCCGGCAACGTGGCGGCCGGACTCCGGCCGGAGCAGAGCGCGCCAGGGGCCTGTCGGGCGCCCCGTGGAGCTCCTTTGCCCCTTTTGAATTTTCTCCAAAAATTTGAACTGAACTTGAAAAGTGTAAAACAAAAGTTGGAGTTTGAGATGTGGGACACAACTTTCTTTTTGGTGTGAACCTGAAATTTCAAATTTTTCAAGCTCAAACAACCCAATTTCAAAAAGGTGTTCAGAACTGTTTTTTGAGTTTTTGAGAGGCTAAACTGCAAAATTTTCAAAAGTTCCAAACAGTGACTAGGCCTTATTTGTGATGACAAACAACTTTTATTTTTTGGAGATTTTCAAGTTTAGTACATAATTCTTAAGATTTCAGTTGGGGGTCAAACGACCTTTGTTTTTGAATATCAATTTGAATTTTTGGTCAATTTTTGAATTCTAACACCATTGTTCCCCCTTTGAACCTGTTTTAAAGGTACTCTCAACATTTTTACATCAGGGATGTCACAGTTGCCTCCATTTGCTACATCTCCTTGAGAGTTCCTGTTTTCTTCTTGTGAATTCCTTATCTAAGTCATTAGCAATTCTGTGTAATATCCCTGCAAAATAAAAGTAGTTGTATTTTGGTATATATTATCAAATTGGCTAGTGTTTGTGTTATGCATATATTTTGTTACCTGTTCATTGTTGTAGGTGTCTAGCAAATTTACTCCATCGTTCCCCGTGCTAATTTTTTCTGGCCATCGTTGCCCAATATCACTATAGCTGACCATTTGTTGTTTCCACCTTTCTGCATTGTAGATGTTTGGGTGTCCTTCCTGCAATTCAATAATTTTTTTCAGTACTGGGAACATAATTATAATCCATTGTTTGTCTTAACAATTTGTATGAAATTTTCCCTTGTCAATTACCTGTTCATATTCAATTAGAGGCATTGTACTTGATCTTCTGCATCCCCTGATTAGTTGTGTGTTTGTTGAATTGTAGTTTTCACTTTCATCTGTTTCTCTGTCTTGCCCAAGTGACCACATCAATCTGTATGGATGTTCAACATTTCCTCCCAAACACGAAATTGGATCTGCCTGCAATTGTACAAAGATATGTATCCACACTTTTCTTTACTCAGTATATTTCAACTTTTCCTTTTCAATTTACAGATTTTGAAGATGAGGCTAACCTGTGCAATTTCAGATCTATCTTCTCTTGGTGCTGTGCTCTTGCTGCTCACATCGACTGCCTCCTTTGATCTGGTGCCTATTCCTTGTGTGGATGCTTGGTTTTTTATCTTCTTCATCCTGGTTAGATCCTGATGTCTTTTTTACTTTCCGTCCAGTTCTTTTTCCCCCCTCTCGAGTCTTCTATTCTCTTTTTTCTCCCTGACGCCCCTTTTTTTCTCCCCGTCGCCCAGTCTTCTCTTCACTTTTTTTCTCCCTGACGCGCAGTGGCGCTCCTGCCGAAGCCTCCTCTTTTTGCTTTTCTTTCTTCTCCCCCACGCCCAAAGGGCCTTTTACCTTTTGCTCTAGTGTCAGGGTTACTTTTACCTTTTTGCTTTCACCTACCGTGCAACAACATCTTGCTTTTGCCACTTTAGATTTATTTATATCATTTTGGGCCTCTCATGGGCTTTTTCTAATTTTGTCTTTTATTCTGCTTTATTTTGTTGGGCCCTTTTTCGATATGGGCCTTTCCTTTTTTATTTCATCCTTTATTTACTTATTTCTTATTTATCTGGTATATGTTATTACTGGGCTCTATTTGGGCCCTCCTAGCTTTCAACCCTTTTATTTCTGCTTCAACTTTTCTTTGCTTTATCCCCTTCCAAGTCAGTAACTTCATATTTGGTTGTTATTAATAATTTATTAACATAAACTAACTGACATTATATTTTATATTCTTTTCACATTTACAATTTAGCTGTGATTTCATTCTTAATTTACTGTCAAATTTAAATTGCTGCATGCTTACTGGATTGCCTTTTTTAACTGCTTTTACTTGCTGCTGCCCATTAACATAAGGATTCGCTTTTTTTATTGCTTATACTAGTTAGTGCAAACAATTTGGTTTATATTATTACTGGGCCCTCTTTGGGCCTTCCTATATGGGCTTTTCTTTTTTATGTGATCTTTTATTTTATTCTTTCCTTTATTTTTCTTGTTTATCTGCTATATATTTTTACTGGGCCCTCTTTGGGCTTTCATAGGATTTAATCCTTTTTCCCTGGTTGAACTCTATTTTGCTTTGTGCCCCTTCCAAGTCAGTTAATTTATATTTAGTGTTTGGTATTTAATAGTTCATGTTACATACTTTTGACATTTACAATCTAGTTGTGATTTCATCTTTATGTTACTGTCCAATTTAAATTGTTGTCTATTTCCTGGATTGCCCTTACTTACTGCTTTTACTTGCTGCTGTCTATTGTTTGTAATACCTTTAGCACTCCAATTAGTGGTTGCTTATCATTATCCGGATGAAGTAGTGCCTATTGCCTTGATTGCCCTTATTTAGTGCTTTTACTTGCTGCTCATTTTCTTCCGTTCTTATCATCTTTGGTGACCTCTTATTTCCTCCCTGAACCCAATAAATTACTCTTTGTTGTCTGTTTAATTTTATTTCGTTTTAAAATATGTTTAACTCTTCTATTATACATGGTGTTAGGTGGAGATAGAACTATATGGTGCTGCTCGGCATACATTTCTGGGTCATGTTAATCTGCTTATTTTGGTTTTACCAGGTATGTTCCTATTGCATTATGGAGTAATTGTGCTTCTGGTCATGGTCAACTTCTACTTACTCTTCAACCTGCTCCTCTCAATTTAACATGTGTGACTTTGCCTTGTTCCGCTTTCATTTCTTAACTATGTGCTCTACTTTTACTGGTTGTGCTCCATCGACCTAGCCTTCTATACTGGTTTCACACTACTTTTAGGATCTATTCACAATTATAGTCTAGGTGTGATTTCAGTTATATCCTACTGTCATAGCTTCAAATTCAGTATTTTTTTAATGCCTGTGATGATTAGCCTTTTTATCCAGTTTTTTTGCTGGATAAGCTTGAGTGCCATTCTCTCATGGTTTGTCATCAAACCGTGGGACACGTCCATTCCCAACGTACAACTGCTATGCTGTGATATTTAAGTTGGGGTGGATGTCTTCCACGGTTCCATGGCTGCCATGAACTCTTACATTTAGTTTTAGTCAAAGGTCAATTCAAAGGCAACATATCTGAGGCCATTTTTCAACTTTTCTCTTGCTTTTTTGTGTTCTACTTTGGAAACTCTGCTATTTCTTTATTTGACCTTTCCCATTTGAGGGAAATTACAGACTGGCCTATATTTCTAATTTTGGAAACCATAGTAAATTATTTGAAAACTTTTCTATTTGTCTATTTGGCAATTTTTTCCATTTCTTTATTTGACTTTTCCCCATTTGAGGGATATAACAGACTACCTTACATTTCTAAATTTGGAAACCATAGTAAATTATTTCAAAACTTTGCCATTTGCTTATTTGGTATTTTGTCATTTCTTCATTTCACCTTTCGCCATTTGAGGGAAGCAACCGGGTCCCTTTCATTTCTAATTTTGTAAACCATAGTAAATTATTTGAAAACTTTGCCATTTTGCTTATTTGCCATTTTCCTAAATTATTTGTATTTGTTCTAAGTTTGACCTTTCCCCTTTTGAGTAATACAATAGGGTCCCTTTCCTTTCTAATTTTTGTGAATCATAGTATATTATTTTAAATCTTTACCATTTCCTTATTTGCCATCTCCCTAACTTTGCCTGGATAACATTGCGTGCCATCCTCTCATGGTTTGCATCAAACCATGCGAGACATCCATCCCCAACCTACAGCTGCTATGCGCTGATATCATTGTTGGGGTGGGTGTCTCTCATGGTTCCATGCCTGCTATGAACTCTGCTTACCTTTCACTCAATTTGAAGGCATCATATCTGAGGCTATTTTCAACTTTGTTTTTCCTTTTTTTGTGTTCTAGTTTGGAAACTGTGCCATTTCTTTATTTGACCTTTTCCAATTGATGTATATAACAGACTACCTTACATTTCTAAATTTGGAAACCCTAGCCTTTTATACTGGTTTCACACTACTTTTAGGATCTATTCACAATTATAGTCTAGGTGTGATTTCAATTATATCCTACTGTCATAGCTTCAAATTCAGTCTTTTGTTAATGCCTGTGATGATTAGCCTTTTTATCCAGTTTTTTTTTTGCTGGATAAGCTTGAGTGCCATTCTCTCATGGTTTGTCATCAAACCGTGGGACACGTCCATTCCCAACGTACAGCTGCTATGCTGTGATATTTAAGTTGGGGTGGATGTCTTCCACGGTTCCATGGCTGCCATGAACTCTTACATTTAGTTTTAGTCAAAGGTCAATTCAAAGGCAACATATCTGAGGCCATTTTTCAACTTTTCTCTTGCTTTTTTTGTGTTCTACTTTGGAAACTCTGCTATTTCTTTATTTGACCTTTTCCATTTGAGGGAAATAACAGACTGCCCTATATTTCTAATTTTGGAAACCATAGTAAATTATTTGAAAACTTTTCCATTTGTTTATTTGGCAATTTGCCATTTCTTTATTTCACCTTTCCCCATTTGAGGGATATAACAGGGTCCCTTTCATTTCTTATTTTGAAAACTATAGAAACAGTTTTGCCATTTCATTTTCCCATTTGTTGTTGTCTATTTTTTGTAATATCTTTAGCTCTTCATTTTTCGTGTTTTGCTACTGTTTTTCTCTATGTTCCGTTTAGTAGTTGTCATTATTCATTGCTTATACTAATCAGTGCCAACTATTGCGGCACATATAAGACTTTTTGCATAGTTTGACCTATACTTTTTAGTTTGACATGTTGGTCCTGTTATGTCATATAGGATTTTAGACTTTTATTCCAGATTTGGACATGTTGTCCATCCTCCTAGCCTTGGTCGATTTTATTCCAGACTGTTTTTCTCTTCATTTGTCATGTCTCTGTTTATTTTTATCCAGTTTTTCATTTTAGTTTGACATGTCGCCTACTGTATTTGGGCTTTCCTGTCCAAATACATTCTTGACCTTTTGGCTCTGTTATGTCATATAGTATTTTCAACTTCTATTCTAAGATTTGGGCTTGTGCTCCATCGTCCTAGCCTTCTATACTAGTTTCACAGTACTTTTAGGATCTATTGACAATTATTGTCTAGGTATGATTTCAGTTATATCCTACTGTCATAGCTTCAAACTCAGTCTGTCATTTAATGCCTGTGATGATTAGCCTTTTTATGGCTCAGTGGTTTTACACTTAGCCCAGTCCATTTTTTTGATATATGGGTTGTAGCATTTTCAGTTGACTGTCAATTTTGATGTACTTCACACTAATACTCTAACTGTCAAGAATGTTTATTATGTTGTCAAATCTAACATATCTACATATGTTTTGTATAACATATCTTCCTATGTTTTGTATAGGCATTCAATCTCAAAGCTGAGCAATAGTATTTCTTATTTGGCATATGTTCAGGTTTGATTCCTCTTTTCTCCCCTTTTTTGTTCTCTCCAAATCGGTTATATTTGTGTCTAAAATTTAGCTCTTTTTGTACATGTTTGGCTGCACGTCGCTGTCCCTGCTTCCTGTGAAGATTTGCATCAGGTGTGTCAGTGCCTTCCCATCCCTTTACCTTGTGTTTCCTTACCTGTGTTTTTGTTCTCTCATATGAATTTTGCTGTTATGAACTTTTTTACTACATCTCTTGAACTTTTAGGCCTATGATGATATGCCTTCTTTTCATTTTTTTTCTTGGATAATGTATGATGGCCTTTAATTTGTGTAGCATTTTTCTTGTGGTTGTCATCAAACCGTGTGACACATCCATTCCCAAGCAACACTTTCAGTTGCATTGATATCATGGTTGGGATGGATGTGGCCCACGATTCCATGCTTGCCATGATCCCATTCCTATTTAAAGGTCAAATAAAAGTGAAAATATCTGAGGCCTTCCCCTTTTGTACGTCTCTGCCTTATAATTTTTTTTATTTAGTTATTTGTCCTAGTCTTGTGTTAATTTTGCCTTTTTTCCTTTGTTATGGTTCAACAGCCTACGTAACTTAATCGTTGTCATCTTTTGCTTTAAATTGGATCTGGTTTCCAGTGTTTAAAAGGTTCGTCAAATTTAGTTGCAAATCGGTATTGTTCTTAACCAGTTGTACATGTTACATGGTCTTATGTCAATTTTGCTGGCTGAATGGTGCTGCTGTGTGTCAAGTTCACTTTTATGGTTTACTTTGCAATGTGCTTCCCTTTTGCCACCAGCCTGGTCAAGAGAGAAAAACCATGGTAAGTGGATTGATTCTTACTCATTTCTTTCCAAGGACCTTTTTTTTGTTATCATTTTCTCTTATTTGGGTTTCAACAGTATAAGAAATTAACACTAGTATTGCTGCTTAGCATTTTACTTGACAATGTATTTGTTTCTAACTTTTCATTTTGCTTATTTGGCATTTCCCTAACTTTGCCTGTGATGATTAACATTTTTATCCGATTTATTTTTTTGCTGGATAAACTTGTGTGCCATCCTCTCATGGTTTGCATCAAACCATGAGAGACGTCCATTCCCAACCTACAGCTGCTATGCGCTGATATCATTGTTGGGGTGGGTGCCTCCCATGATTCCATGCCTGCCATGAACTCTTACCTTTACTTGAAGTTAAAGGTTAATTCAAAAGGCATCATATCTGAGGCCATTTTTTTCTTTTATTTCTTCCTTAATTACCATCTTTTACCTTTTACACTGTCTAGACTTTTTACCCCTTTATTGTTGTTGCTGCTGTAGGAGTTTGTTTCTTGGCCAACCTGCTTTCTTCGCCATTTGATTGTAGCTTTTTCAGTTTCAGTTTTTGTTGGTTATACTTTGCAGGTCGCCAGATTGTTGAGCTCCCATTTGACCCCACTCTGGGCTCTATGAACACCTTGGCATAAGGTATGTCTTCTGTATGGGTGCATGTGCTGTATGTTTTGCTAGTGACAAAAATTGATATCTGGTTTGAAAAATTGAGAGTTATACATGTCACGGTTAGTTTTACTCAATTTCACAGTTTCAATCTTGATGTAATTTTCGATTTAAACTGCTGTCATGTTTAACTTGTCATGTAATTCAAGGTAAATTATCAAACTTATGATTTCTTTAGATTTAAACTGCTCCCAAGTTTTCAATTATGAGGTATGATTTTTGAGGTCAAATATATATTGTTTGAGTTCAAATATGAAAATTTGTGTTGACAGTTCAAATCTGTGTTGTTCTCCTTCAAATTTTTATTGTTTTCAAATCACTGTATTTGTCATTTTTGGCAAATCTGATGTAGCCTATATTTTCTGTGTTTTCATATCTGAGTGACTATTTGAATTGAATGACTTAGTTTGATTTTTTGTCTAGTTATGCTTGATTTGGTGGGTTTCATTTTTTGAGTGACTGGGAGCTCAAAATCACTCAGATTTCGGTTTCTTCAAAATTTTGGTGATTTGAGAGGGAACCCTCCAAATCACTCAGATTTTGGTTTGTCCCAAATCTGAGTGATTTGGGGCGTTTCATCACTTGAGTGATGGAACCCTGCAAATCACTCAGATTTTGGTTTGTCCCAAATCTGAGTGATTTGGGGCGTTTCATCACTCAAGCGATAGAACCCCCAAATCACTCAAGTCACGAATAGACAGACCCTATAAATACGTTTTGCATAATTGAAAAAAGTAAACCGGTTATTTTATTGAAAATGACAAAAACATCATGTATTAATGACCGTGCTAGCCATAGGTTGGGTATGCTGGATATGGGTGGAAAAGAGGCGCTGGACCAGTGATGGGTCCGACGTAGTGCTCTGCTCAAACGAGAAAAGAGAAGTGCACTCTCCGCGTCGCTCGTCTCACTTCATAAGGCTTCTTCAGTCAGACCTTTGGGCCTTTCGGCCCATATGCGACATTGTTGACAGACTTCACAACCCCATTTCGTGACTCAGTCACAGTTGAGATTAGATTATGTGAAGTCAGGAACACTAGCCCTCCCAGAATTATCTAAAAAAACTAGCCCTCCCAGAATTTCGTCAACTTGGAGGTTCCAAGAACATTACACGTGCGACGACGTAAAAAGCTGTTCGATCCTTCTCCACCTAGACCACATCGACGGTTGAGGTCATTAAGCAACGAAGTGTACTACTCCCTCCGTGCGAGAAATAATCCTCCCTTCAAACTGAGTCTTGTAGCTTTTAATTTGACTAAGTTTTTATAATTTCCTCTTATAAACCTAACTATAATTATTGTTATTATAAATAATATCATTTTTTTATATATATGGACAAGATTGAGAGATATTGACTTCTTGGATGGAAGAATTGCATTTTTTGTAAACGGAGGAAGTAAAAATTAACCTTGGAATTCACATTTAGCATGACCTCGAACGTCAGGCGGTCAAGACAATAATCCTTGTACAAGTACCAAATACGGTTAAACCTCCAGCTTCTCGTCGGCTGTCATATCTCGATTAAGCTTACCTCCATCCACTCCAGAACAAAATACATGGCGAGAGCGCGCGCGTCACCGGGCCTTGGAACGTCCGGCCGGTCGTTCACAGACCAAGATATCCTACATGGACTGATGGACGGTCGCGAGGCGCCTCAAGCTGATGTATCTGCGGCGGCGGAGACAATGCTCGATCTCCCCTCGACAAGCATCAACCACGGTGGGAAACAAAGCTTCCCCCCTGTTTTGTGAGGCGAAACGAACAAACTGTCGACGGCGTAACCGAAGGCAGCACGGTTTGTGATCGATGGGACCAATCAGAATTCAGAATTTCTTGTTGATTTCCAGCACAATTTTTTTTCTTCCCCCCGCGCGGCACACACTGGAACACCAAGAAAGGTGACACCATCTCCTAGGAACACAGGCTGGAGCCAGCATCTACTGCTATATATAGAAACGGAGTCGAGACGGCAGAGGGCAACTCAAGCTCCAATCAGCTATCGATCGATCGACCGAGCATCACCGGCCACATCTGGTCGATCGAAGCTTTTTCAAGGGAGGCAATAATGGCGGGAGACAAGGCCAGCAGCTGCGGCGCCCTGGTGCTGCTCAACTGCTTCGTGAGCCCGTTCGGCAACCGCGTGCGCATCGCGCTCAAGCGCAAGGGCCTGCCGTACGAGGAGAAGTCCGAGAACCTGGCCGCAAAGAGCCAGCTGCTGCTGTCATCCAACCCCGTCCACGGTGGCAAGGTCCCGGTCCTCCTCGTCGGTGACAAGCCCGTGTGCGAGTCCCTCGTCATCCTCGAGTTCATCGACGAGGCCTTCCCCGGCACCGGCGAGCAGCTCCTCCCTGCCGCCCCCTGCGCCCGCGCTCACGCCCGTTTCTGGGCCTCCTATGTCGACACCAAGGTCTTCTGTTCATCCATCTTTACTACTTTATCAATTTCAAAACATAACTCGTTTGACTTCAAATTCGACCGCGTCTCTTAGTAAATTTTTTTTTATATAAACATAGTCAAATTTAAATCATTTTTCAAAAATTAATTGATAAAGCAGGTCATAACAAAAATATAACAAAATATTCATTATTTTACATAATTTTTAAATATGAGTGATCAAAGTTGGGATTGAAAAAGTCAAACGTTTTATAATTTAAAATGAAGAGAGCATTTGATTTGAATTGAAAAACAATTGAGCATTGGTGCCATGGATACAGCTGCCGGGGTGCGCCGTGCGGGTGTGGCGGTCGCCCAAGGGCGCGTCGGCAGTGGAGGAAGGGAAGAAGGACATGGTAGCGGTGCTCAAGACGCTGGAGGCGGAGCTGGGCGGCAAGCCGTACTTCGCAGGCGACGCGCTCGGGTACGTGGACGTGGCGCTGGTGCCGTTCGCGCCGTGGTTCCTCACCTACGAGCGGTTCGGTGGATTCAGCGTCGCCGCCGAGTGCCCGGCGATCGCGGCGTGGGCGGAGCGCTGCGTCAAGGAGAACGAGCTCGTGGCCACGTCGCTGCCGGAGCCCGAGCAGGTGTTCCAGTTCGTCTGCGCCATGAGGAAGGCGTTCGGCCTCGACTAGGCAGCGTCGATCGGCGCAGCGTGGTGGACGTCGTCGCTCGTGGAGCGCGGCGGCGCCGGCGAGATGAGCAAAGCTTGGCTGGAATAAAAAGGAGGCAGTGGATGGATCGGTCGGTCGGTGCCTGTCGCTCAGCGTGCACACGCCCAGGCCGGTGTGGTGCGCGACTGTGCACCGTATCCAGGATCTCGTCAAATAACTTCTCATTCCTTGGCACATCGTTTTATGCGTTTGTGTTTTTTTTTTATCTTAGCTGTTGTTTTTGCTACGGTTTGGTAGACATTTCTGGTTGGGAATTCCCCCTTTTTCTCATGAGAACTTGTTTGGAGAGGTTGTTATACATGATTTCCGACGCATCATGCCATTCGCTTGGTGTGTGACTTGTGTGGGCGTGCATGTAGTGTTTGTGTTTGAGTGGGGTTTGACTAGTACTCGCAAAAAAAAAAAAAAGAAACTATGTAATCTTTCCACTTATGGGCTACAAATACAATGTTTGTCTAGTATGCTGTCTCCTTCGGAACGTGAGAAGCTGAAAATGTGCTTGTGTCCATGCATCAGAGACAAATAAAAGGATTTGCACGACTGATGTTGCTATGTGCATTGGTATTGCGAGAGTCCCGCACGGCTCTCCTCCCGATGATGGGCGGACGGACGGATAAGATCGCCGTGATCGAGCTCGCGTGCCGTCCATAAACAAACAAACAAACAAACAAATAGCGGCACGAGGCACGAGCGCGAGGAAAAACCCGGTTGCTTGAGTGCGTGCGCGTCCGTCTCGGCCAAGCAAAAGCAAGCAACCGCGACGCCTTTTTTCAGTTCGGCCGTGGCTTGTGTTGTGCCCGGATCGACCCGGAGCTTGGAGCGGCACACCCAGTCGAATCCGCACGGCCAGAGCGACCGGGGCGCGGCGCATCCACCGTCATCATCCGCGCGCGCGAGGGGACTGAGCCCTCAGCAGAGCGGAGCCACTGAGGCCTGAGCGGCCGGCGGGCATGGCGACGGCGCTGGCGAGGCGGGGCGCGGCGCAGTTGGCGGCCGTAGCGCGGGGGCGGGGGATGTGCTCGGCGTCCGCGCCCAAGGCGGCGGCGGGGCGCGCCGCGGCGCTGTCCTCCGAGGAGCTCATGCGGATGGAGCGGGACTGCAGCGCCCACAAGTACGTTCGCATCTCTACCCACTCCGAGCCGGTCGAGATGGATCTCCTTGCGCGCCCACTGCGTGCCTGTCGAAATGCCCCTGCGCCTCGCCCTTCGAGAGATCATCTCATGCTCGGATCGCCTGGCGTTAGGAATTCAGCGATTCACGGCCTTAGGTTAATTGAGCCTGTGAAAGTAGTTTCCGACATAATCTTGCCCCTCTGCTTGGGAGTCGAAAAACTAATCCCCCGTTTTCCTGTTTGGTCAAGCACTCACGCTTCCTTGTTCTTCGTACCGTTCCGCGTCTCCAGCAAATGCAGTGGATCTTAGTCCTTACGTCCATGAATTTATCCTCGTAAAAATGGTTTCCAACAGAATTATGCAAGTGTTCAATTGATTCTTCAATCTAACCTGGGAGGCGGTGACACTAGCCTGTTGTTTATCAGAGACAACACGTGGCACTTCTTTCTGATATGGCACTTTTGTCTCTAAGTAGCGCAATATTTTTTTCCATACCTGCAAGGGTGTGATTGTGGTGCAGTTCGATTCGAATGCACACACTTGTTGATCATTTTGGGGTAGTCAGCGAACTTCACTGTAGCAAAAGTTTGCGAGAGTAATCAAGGTTTTCAATGGAATGAATAGTGATAAGTTTATTTGGAGGCCCTAAAGCCCTTAAATGTCACCGCAACAATTTGCTTTGCACAATGCAGTTACTTTGCTCTAACATCTGTAACATTTCAATGCCTGCAGCTACCATCCAATTCCCATGGTGTTCTCCAAAGGAGAAGGTTCGCACATAGTGGACCCTGAAGGCAACAGATACATTGATTTTCTCTCTGCTTATTCTGCAGTCAATCAGGTAGGGCTCTTTCCTGGGAACTAGTGTTTCATTAACTTCATCAATATAAATACACTTCAGGAATCCAGAACCCTGTGGCTGGAAACTATTTGTTGCCGAAAGAGAAGTGAAGTTAGAATTTTAAGTAGCCACGTTACAACATTGTTTGGCAGATTTCTTTCTTATGTACTCAAGCTATCTAGTGTTTGTCATTCCTTTCAGGGCCACTGCCATCGAAAAGTCCTGAGAGCTTTGATAGAACAGGCAGAAAGGCTTACGCTCAGTTCTAGAGCTTTCTACAATGACAAATTTCCAATCTTTGCCGAGTATCTGACAAGCATGTTTGGATATGACATGATGTTGCCAATGAATACTGGAGCTGAAGGAGTTGAAACTGCTATAAAGTTGGCTAGAAAATGGGGTTATGAGAAGAAAAAGATACCTAAGAATGAGGTATGACCGCACAAAAAAAATGTTGGTATTATTTCGACCTTGGTAGCGCTGTGCATTTTTCTACCTGGAATCTGCTTGTGCTTCCTTAAGTTCTACCTTGTGGGGCTTTTAAAGTTTTTTTCTTTTTTAATTAGGGTCTTGCTAGATGAGGTTCCATTGATCGCTGTAAAATTTGTTCCTGCATAGCCTGTTAACTCATAGCATGTTGATGACATATATACCAGTTTTTCAGTTGTTCCCTGCTTTAGTATAAGTAATATTTATCTGCTCTGTTTTCTTTTGCTTTTGTTACTTCGATATCATGAAACCCTAGTACTTATCTCATATCATTACATCAAGTAAACATAAAGTTTCGTATAAGAACAAACAATCTGAAAATGCATATACTATTTTCATTCTTAATTCCCTCTGGTGCAGGCTTGGCATATGCCTTGTCTTGATAAATCCTATATTTCATATCTTGAGAAATGGAAGATTAATTCATTTGCCACATTGTTTGTTATTTTGCAGGCTTTGCTTGTCTCTTGCTGTGGATGTTTCCATGGCCGAACTCTGGGTGTCATTTCCATGAGCTGTGACAATGACGCAACTCGTGGTTTTGGTCCTTTGGTTCCTGGACATCTTAAAGTTGATTTTGGAGATATTGATGGGTTGAAGAAAATCTTTGAAGGTAACCGGTCTGTTTAACTGGAAAATATATGTGGTCCTATTTTACATGTTTTTGCATGTTAACAACTACTATCTGTTTCAGAGCATGGAGATCATATTTGTGGTTTTTTGTTTGAACCTATCCAAGGTGAAGCCGGGGTATGTTTTTATCGTGCTATAAGCTCTATATCTGATGGGCTGATTAAATATTAGTGTACAGTGAAAAACTAACTGCTTACTAGCAGTATCTTCATAAACACGGGTTCATGTCTACACCTCTCTGAACTTTCCTACTGAGATTGTTTTTGAACAAACTAAAAAAAAGATCCAGTAGGAAAGTTCAGAGAAGTGCAGACATGGACCCATTTTATCAAGAATTCAAGATACTGCTAGAGCGGTCTGCCTCTTTTGTCTCGTTAAGATCCTGCTAGCAAGCAGTTAGTTTTCTACTGAGATTTTTCCAAAACCAACTGGGTTATCGCATTTCAGTTTTTTTTTCATCTGCTTTGGATGCATTCATTACACTTTGCTAGCTATAATAGCAATGTAAAGTGTTGCCAATTTTATTACAAACATATAGCTTAATTTGACTTTTATGGTACCTGCCCTTGGTTTATTGATATTATCAAGAATAGTCAATATTTTTAATATGTCAGTTTGACAATTATTAGTTTGATCTTTGTGTTATTACACACAGGTAGTAATCCCACCAGACGGCTATTTGAAAGCTGTCAGAGACTTGTGTTCCAAGCACAACATTCTGATGATTGCCGATGAGATCCAAACAGGCATAGCTAGAACTGGGAGAATGTTGGCATGTGATTGGGAAGGCATAAGGCCCGATATGGTGGTAAATTCCTTTTTCTGGCCACCCTTATTTATCTATCACCTATATTCATTAAACTAGTAACCGATGATTATGTTTTTAATTTTCTTCAAAACTGCATCATATGTTTTTTGATTAAGCATATCATCTCTACCAGATTCTAGGCAAAGCGCTTGGTGCTGGAGTTGTTCCAGTAAGTGCAGTTCTTGCAGATAAGGACATCATGTTGTGTATCAGACCAGGGGAACATGGAAGGTGTGAACATATCTAACTAATTCCCATGTTGTTCATTCTAAAAAAAATTATAGGCAAGGTGGTTCAATTCATGTCAAACTGATTTGTGCTATACTTAAGAAAAAAATCAGCTGTTGGAATATAACTTTTATATAGACATATGTGTGCAGTTTGTACTGCTCCTGAAGTGTGTTATATTTCATCTGCAGTACATTTGGTGGGAATCCATTGGCTAGTGCTGTGGCAGTTGCATCACTGAAAGTGGTCAGAGATGAAGGTCTTGTTGAAAGGTACATTCATTTCTTATAAGAAGCTCTAGTAATTTGCCAGGTCATCTCCTACATTGAAATCCAGTTTGATGATCTTGTCTTCTGAACCATATATGGAATTGCAGGGCTGCGAAGTTAGGACAGGAGTTCAGGGACCAGTTACAGAAGGTCCAGCAGAAATTCCCTCAAATCATACGAGAAGTGCGTGGGAGGGGTTTGCTTAACGCAGTGGACTTAAACAACGAAGCACTATCTCCTGCCTCTGCATATGACATCTGCATCAAGTTGAAGGAGCGAGGCATTCTGGCAAAACCTACACATGACACTATAATTCGATTAGCCCCTCCCCTCTCAATCAGGTATGGCACTTCGGCATGGTACCATCATACATCATTTGTCAGTCGTTTGTATGTTTTCATGCAAAAAAATAGGATTATATGTCTGAAAATATAAAGTATTGACGAGCCGATGTCTACGTTGTATGGATTTTCAGTTCTGAGGAGCTTGCAGAAGCATCGAAGGCACTCAGTGACGTGCTGGAGCATGACTTGCCACAGATGCAGAAGGAGATCAAGAAGCCAGAATCAGAGGCAGAGAAACCAGTCTGTGACAGATGTGGCCGAGACTTGTATGGATGAGTGATGCCTCCAAGCAGGGATGACTGCATTTGCATGGGCAGTAGGCCATTTCCCGAAGGAGAAACAGCATATCGGGTTCTCTACCGTAGCTCACCGTAGTATTGTGCACCTTGTTGCATTGTAAGTATATTCAGGGAAGGTGATATTGTTACCTTGATTAATCTCAAATAAATGGGGGCAGTATTCACCAGCACTGTGAATCTACCATTAAAGTTATGTGATTTTTTTTCTTCTTCTTTTCTTTTGTTTTGATGAAAAATTGATCTATCTGTGATCCTCCATGTTTCTACTTCTACAATATGTAAAGAAGTTGTGGACTTGTGGTAACTAAATTAGGATAGAAAACGACATTTTTATGTAGTTGAATAGTTGTCAACGAGCAGTATTGTTATGAAACTTATTTTTGAAGAAAAGGACAATCTCTTGGCCAAGGTGTTCATAAGATATATTCCATTTCTCTGACAAAAACGAAGTGAGTGAGATTTCCATTAATTACAGTGTACACTGTCACTACCCCATCGAGGACTTCTCTGAGTTCTCTCAATGGAGTCTGACCGTACAATGTCGAAAAAAGGCTTCCTTTACATCAAATTTAAAACGGGGCCTATATGATTTTCAAAAGTCCAACCTTGAATTTTAACTAATAATTAGTCAAATTTCAACAATATTCCCTTTTTCAATATGATTGCAGATCCGCTAATATTGTGTTTAAATTTCAAGAATGTTAAGTGCATAAAAGCTATATACAATTGCATTCTCATTTGAAATACTATGAGGTACACATGTCAATTTCCTAGCTGTAAATAACACATTTATGAGAAAACAATGGTCCAGTTTGGACTCTGAAGACTATTCAAACTACTGGCAGCTCTAGACCAGCTGGAACGCAAAAATACAAAATGGAGCGGGTCCATTTCATCTCCAGGTGGCACATTTCAGCGAACTGGCACGGTCAACCAGATGCCCTACATTTAGGCACAACCTTCAGAAAATAAGCACATTTTTAGAGCTGGTTTTAATCTTTCTGTTCAATTTCATCCTTATCCTATGCACGTCAAGCTCGGCCTCTGACGTATCAAACGCCAATGCCACCATCTTATCATCGCTTCATCGCCATCATTCCCGCAAGAAGCCAAAGCTGATCAGATCGTGCATGGATCTCGCTGACGATGAGGTCCCGCTGGTAGAGCCGCCGCCGCGCGCCGCCATCCGGTCCCGGCCGTCGAGCTGGAGCAGCAGCGGGAGCAGCGGCGGCGTGGAGTACACGAGCCTCCGGGACGTGCTGAGCGAGGCCGGCGGTGGGCCGGGGAGCGGCGGCGGGAGCTTCGGCGAGGGCGGCGGCGGGGTCCACGAATTCGACGCGTCCAACATCAACATCCGCAACCAGCTGCTGAAGCACGCGGCGTCGGCGTACCTCCAGTCGGCGATCGTCGTCCCGCCGCGGGAACGGGGGTGCCTCAGCAGGCTGTGGAGGAGGCTGCTCCACCGCCGCCGATGCCGCATCCTGCTGCGCCCGTGCCCGGGCTGCTGCGGCGGCGGCGGCGGCGCCGGGGACCCACCGGCGTCCGTGGCGGGCTCGGCGCGCCGCCTCGTCGCCTTCCTGTCCGTCTGCGTCGCTCGCATGTGCACGTAGCAACGAGCCCGCGCGCGTCATCAATAACTCGCCACTGTTTGGAGATGAGGTGCGTGATGGATTTGTACCTGGAATCCTTGGATAGATGATATGGTTGTATCGATGGATTGACGGAGGAGGGCAAACCGCCAAAACAAGGAGAAGGTGAGATGATCTTGCATTTCAGGTCCTTCCGATAAAAAGAAATCAAAGGAAGATGTGCCTGCCAGGTCCAGGTCATATCTTTGTGTTCGTGTCGCTAATGAAATTGAAATCGGAACTTCACCGCTGATAAGGAGATAAATTTATCTTTGTGTTCGTGTCGCTGATGAGGTTGAAATCGGAACTTCACCGCTGATAAGGAGATAAATTAGTAGTATCGAAGAGGAGATAGGAATTGATTCTTTATTTGCCTTTTTTTTTATTTTTGTTCTCTGAATTTTAAGATTGTAGAAATGTTTAGCATTCAAGAAGGCATGCATGCACTTCTCTATAACGTAATATTACCTCCATCCCAATTTATAAGTCGTTTGATTTTTTTACCTAACTTTGATTACTCGTCTTATTCAACAAAATTTGTGCAAATATAGTCAAATTTAAGTCATTTTTGAAAAAAAAACTCATTAATAAATCAAGTCATAACAAAAAAAAAATAATATTTCACATAATTTTTTTAAATAAGACAAATGGTCAAAGTTAGAGAAAAAAAAGTCAAACGACTTATAAATTGAGATGGAGGAAGTATTGTCTTCAAAAGAGCACAGCCTAGCATTGACACTGACAGTGCAGAATTCGATTAAAGGTCTTCGTGTGCCACATCGCTAAACATCTAGTAGTTATGAGTAAAATACACCGGAGGTCCATTAACTTGTATGGATGTCTCACTTAGGTCCACAAACTTTGAAAATGCATTTTTAGGTCCATAAACTTGTTAAGTCGTTCACCATAAATCCATATTCCTCCACGTGTGCTTTTAGTGCCAACATGCCATGCTAACTTGTAGCTTTTGTTTGAGAGATTTCATGGGCAGGTTACGAGCAAGGTTACCCGACAGTTCCTCAAGTCGTGCATCATGTCCCCCACGACGGTGTCATCCTTCTCGGCTTCTCACCTAGGCGACGGTAGCAGCGGCTCGTCGTGTGCGGCTCCAGTGGGCTACATGGGCTCGCTCATGCATTGCACCAGCGGGTTAGCATCATATGGATGTGCGCAGGCGGTGCAAAGCCCCGCCACGTCGGCACGATAGGTGGCGGCGGTCGGCGTGTGTTCGCACACCTCGCGCAGACCTACACCCTCTCGTGGCCCGCGTCGCACCCGGCACACAGGTACCTGCGGCCGACCGGGCACGTTCAGCCGTGCAGCGTCGCCGGCGAGTACCTCGCAGACTGTCGCAGTCGCACGCCCTGGGCACGTCCTGAGCCTTCCTTCGCACCCACAACTTTGCATCAGCATCGCCCATTGCATCGTCACCAAGTTCATGTCGACGCCACCAAGGATCGTGTCCAGATGATGGCCTTGACGTGGTCCATGGCGAGGCGTAGCATGCCTCGGTGGTGCTCCTTCAATTCCTACAATAGGCCGATGTGGACGCCGATGAGGTCACCACTGCTCTCCGCACAACGCACACATGGTCCATGTGCTAGTCAATGACTGTCTCGAAGGTGGTCTCGAGCTCCTCGAAGGCGCACTTTCGGCAAGCGACGCTGCAGCTGATGGCGTTGGGGAAGAAGTCCTCGGCGGTGATGTTGTTGGCCATCGTGTCCATGATGCCGTCGGGCAGGACGACGATGTGCTCCACCGCAACCGGTGCCGCCGCCGCGCGGCTCAGGCCGGTGACGAGCCTGTCCACCTGCTGTTCCAGGGAGTGTATACGGCCTTGACTTGGCGCGTGCTGTGGAGCTCGACGACATGTTGCTTATGCCCCAGAAGTGCTCGATTAAATGGCTGAGACAGAGACACAGGAAGACTGGACACGGGTGAGAGAGGAGATGGACATGTCAACGTGCCATGTCAGCAATAGAAGCAAACATGGAGAGATATGGACCTGTGGTGAACAACTTAACAAGTTGATGGATTCAAAAATGCATTTTCAAAGTTTATGGACCTAAGTGACACCTCCTTACAAGTTGATGGACCTCATATGCATTTTACTCAGTAGTTATTTAGCAACTATTCGATTAAAGGTTTCCCTCCATCACATGAAAAGTACGATTCTAGTATTAATAAAGTTCCATAAAAGATTAAAAGGTACAATCCTATTAGCAATTGTTTGTCTTATCTCTTTAAAATAGATTTTGCAAAAATTTGCAAAAATTTTTTTGCACTGAGAAGCTTGCCACGAGAGAGGAAATATGCTTCTGATGTAAAAACTTTTTTGCAAAATTTGTTCAACTAAACAGGGCCTTTGCTTGTGTTTGACTGTATTTTTCCGGAACAACTGCGAATTCGGTGTCGTAAGTAGTTGACAACTTGACATTTTACTACCCACGCCAGCGCCATGCTAATCATGATCCTAAACTTGTTCAAGACGACGCTTGCTTGAAACCATTTCCCGCCCCCAGATGAGGCGGAAGAAAAACAACTTCCCGCCCCCGCGCTGACAGCACCAAGCACCAATAAACAACCCCCGAGCTAGGCAAGAAAGAGGATTAGGAGGAGCGGACCAAGAAATTAACCAACCATTTCAACCGAACTCTCTCTCTCCAAAGTGCAAATCCGACCCAAACCACCAGCAAGCAACACAGCCAAGAAACTGTGCAGCGATGGACCCTGATCCGGCGACCGCGTGTCCAACCGGGAGCACCACCACGGCGGGGGCTTCTCCGCCGTCGTCGTCATCATCGCTGATCTTTCTGGGCACGGGCTGCTCCGGCGCGCTCCCCGACGCGCGGTGCCTCATCCAGCCGTCCGCGCCGCCGTGCGCCGTCTGCTCCACGGCCCTCTCGCTGCCGCCGGACCGGAACCCCAACTACAGGTGCGCGCTGTGCTGCTATGGATTGTCGATTGGTCAACCACTCTTCAATGAAAAGATCCTGCCCTGAAGTATTTTTCAACTGACATCAGATTTGATATAATTGGCCATAGCGACGTATCGATTATAGGCTTCGTTGTGTGAATCCCACCTGCCCTGAAAATCCACTAGCACGGAAGCGCATCAGATTATAGGAAAACGTTACCAGTAAAGAAAATGTACTGACCTTCAAAAGAAAAAAAAAATTACTGGACATCATCTGTAGACATGATAAACCCGAAATATCGGATAAAATTCAAACAAATTCCAAGAAGGATTCGAATAATATTCAAGCAAAATTGAAACAGAATCAGTAACCACAACATATTCTTTGTATCGCTGTCCAACGGTAAAACTGAAAAACTGGGTAAACCAGAGATTTTTTGCTGAAAAACTTTTCAGTTCCAGTATCTTCAGTTATCTGCGCTACAACTTGGCCCTTTCGTATATGCTTAGCTTTATTCATCACTGTGTGAGTGTCTTAGCATCTCAACCAATTCCGCTACATAGGTGTCTGTCAGAACAAAACGATGCTCTCTGAGTAGTATGCAACTATATTTGGGTCATTGTATAATCAAAGGAGGGAATTAAAAGCTCCTCATAGTAAACCTTTGCAAGTGATTATGTGGCAACATGGCTGTCTGCTTTCAGGTGTAACACCTCCCTCTTGATAGATTATTGCAATTACAATGAAACTCACAAGTACATTCTAGTTGATGTCGGCAAGACCTTTAGAGAACAAGTTCTCCGTTGGTTTGTGCACCACAAAGTTCCTTCCGTTGATTCGGTGAGATCTTGATGGTGATTTCTTCATGGTCATTTTTCAATCAACCAAAATTACTGACGATCCATGATCACTGCACACTAATTGTGTAACTAAAGGGTTTCTTTGTGATGCAGATTATTCTGACTCATGAGCATGCAGATGCTATCTTAGGCCTTGACGATGTTTGGGTGGCACTTCCAAATAGTCAGAGAAATGATAGTAACCAAGTTCCTATTTTTCTCACCCAATTCACACTGGACAGGTCATCCTTTCATTTCAAATCGACTCAATGCCAATATGACATTGTAGTCAGGAGTCAGGACATTTATACAGTGTTATTTTGGCTGCTAATTTTTATAGTGTTGCAGCAAGATTCCCCAATCTGGTGAAACAGAGCCTGCAGGAACATGATGACTTTGCCAAGCCTTCTCAACTTGATTGGACGATAATTGAGGATGATGTTGACAAGCCATTTATAGCATCAGAGCTTGAGTTTTTCCCTCTACCAGTAGGAATATCTATGTGAAATGTTGCATTTCTATAGTCATGCATGCTTCTCTGAAATGTCTAACTCGGTTTTGTATGCTCAGGTCATGCATGGAGAGGACTATGTTTGTTTAGGCTTCTTATTTGGGAGGAAAGCAAGAGTTGCATATTTATCTGATGTCTCAAGAATTCTGCCTAGAACTGAGCATGGTACACCTTTCCAGTCCTCCACCATCATCTATTCGAATAGTCATCCTAGAATAATGCTTACTTATGGACAAGTGTCTTCAAACAGTCATGGCATGAAGTTTATTTTCAACTGACATGGTTGGACATAACATGATAAATAATGTAATTCAGAGAGGCAGAAAGATAATGCTAGGTTCAAAAAAAAGATAATGCTGATATTTTAGACTTCCATTCATATTCTAGACTACATTCATAGACTGGGAAGATCAAAATAATTTAGCCTGCTATTCATTTAATAGTTTTTGTTAGGCCTGTATGTCATCTTTGGAATAATGGAAATCACATAAATCTAGAGGGACTTCAGTGATTCATCAAAAGTAATGTTTCCAGTATTATTCTCAGCCACAAGATTATTTCGTATATTATCAGTGATCTAATTCTTAATTTAACGTTTCATTGTTGGATTCTTTGTTTCTACTCCCTCCGTTCCAAATTATTAGTCATCCTAGGTGCCATTTTGAGTGTATAAATTCATGACATCTTCTATGAACCTAGACATATAGTTGTCTAAATTCATAACATCATCAATGAATCTAGTAAAATGCCAGGATGACTAATAATTTGGAACGGAGAGATATTTAGTTGTTCCATTTTACTGCAAGACACTGCTGATGCGATCTTTGCATGCAGCAATTTCAAAGTCTGGTGCCGGGCAACTTGATCTCCTTATACTAGAAACAAACAGGTTGAATGGGGCGGTAAGCCTCTACATGCTCTTCACATGAATAACAACATCTTTCCTGAATCTTCCATACAATACAATAACTTTCTGATACAGATTTCATGTTCTGTTAACAGGGAGATGCTCGCAGCTGCCATTTAACTCTCAGTCAGGTTAATTTGATGTTCAAACTCTCAGTCAAGTTAATCCATCTTACAGCCTAGAACAGAATCGCTCAAAGCCTCAAACCAGGCAGCATTTTTGGCCATGCCTTTGCTGATGCCTCAGGGAATCTAATGGTTTTCCTTAAATACTATGCTAATTTCAACTAATCTTTGTAGAGTCTTGATGCTGTCAAGAAGATTTGCCCTAAAAAAGCTCTGCTGATTAGAATGAACCACGAGTTTGAACATCACAGAGAAAACCAGATGTTGGCAGGATGGTCTCACAGGTGCGCCTAGTTTCTGAAACATATGTGTTGCTCCTGTAGACGCCTTGAGTGCTGATCTGCAAGCCTGCATGATCACAGAGAAGGAATACCAGTACAACTAGCTCATGACGGCCTGCGTATATTCATTGACCTGTAACAAGGTATGGATTGTGAATTGTAAATGCTATGTTTAAGAAAACAATGTTTTGTTAGCATTTTTGAACAACTTTGTTGATACCATTACATGTTACTACATCCATATCTGCTTTGCTCGTTCTAATAGGAAGGCCACTGGTGCTTCAGTGATCACGTTTTGTTTTACCGCGTACTCAAACATGGACATATTGGCTGAAGACCACCTCAAAGTTGTAAAACATACAAATCTGTACCCATTATGTGTGAAAGATTTAAATTTAAAAAACGAAGTCTCAGGTATAGGTGAGGGTGTGATTTACAAATGTATAAAATTTTAATAACAAATACAATCCTGTTAATAAGAGATTAAAAGGGCGAATCGTAGGACTAACCATGTGAATAATACATTTTCATCTTTCTATAGTAACACAATTAGTCTTCTCTCTCTATATATATCAGACATGGTTAATTTTTTACTTCAATTTTTGCATGAATGTAGCGCATAGCCTCACCTATATTAATTGAGCTTTGTTATAGTGCTTGAAAGGAACCTAGAGGAACTAAAAGGAACCAACTCAAAATTGTTTTATTGTAAAAAGGATAGATTAGTCTTTTTATTATTCTATCATCAACAAATCAGATCGGTCCCCAACATCAGACGGAGGACTCCGTGCGGATTTCTGGCCGGTGGCTCTGTGCTCCAGTGGTGGAACGACGACGGAATCTGATGCAGAAGCTGCGATTCGTTGAGGGGAAGCTCCTGATGGTGGACATCTCCTACTCTAGCGCATCATTGCGGTGACTCCCGCTCGACAATGGCCGGCATTGTGCTTTGCTCCGGCGAGCAATTGGAGGTGGCGGCGCTAGCTGCACAGGATATGGCGAGGCGAGGCCCAGGCAGCAGGGTGATGCATAGGGAGCAATTCTCGCTCGCTTTTTATGGGGCGCTGAGGCCGAGGCTGGCGTGGTACGCACGCCAAGGATCGCCGGTGGCTCGTGTTGCCCGGCTGTCTGTCGATGCTTCCGTGGAGACGCGCGCGCGGCCAAGCTAAGGCTGACAACGAAGATGGCGATCGAGGTGGGCCTTCCTGGCCCCGACTCCGCGATTGTCACGGACGCGGCTACCACGCCGGACATCGTGACCGGTCCTATACGGTCACCATCACCTGCTTCTCGGAGAAGAAGGCTGCTTGCGGCGAGTGTGTGCGCTCCGTCCAGTTCGCCAAGGTTCCGGCGGTCACCGGCCGCCCGGACGAGCGGTCGTCGGATTTCCTCCGGCTCCTCAACAGCCAGGAGTTATCGTACGTGACGTACGCCGCCGATGGCACCACCTTCTCGGACTTACGAACTCAGAGCACCTCATCCACCATCACCTGGCGACGGAGCTCCGATCCAGTGAGCGGTCAAGGCAAATACAACAAAGGACTAACATACCCTTTTAATTAGTTTTGTAAATGGTTCCTGGCCCAGTAAATTTAGTCTCTCACCCACAACTTTGGTTCCTCGTAACAGGTTCATTTTAACTTTTAACCATTAGATCTAGGATAATGAATGGTTATTATTATTTCCAAACGTTTTAACAAACCTCTAATTGATAAGACTGGTGAAGTTTTTTTTTTTTTAAAAAAAAACAATTCTGCTCTACGAGAATTCATGGGCTGTTTCACATGAGTGAATATGGACTTTGGGCCACTAGAGCCATGGTCCTGGCCGTAGTCCAAAAATCCCCCATTGCCCTGCTTCAGGAATGTTCGTGTACCCGTGTAACTGTGTTAGTTGCTTCAAATGAAACCCAGCAGTCCTTGCTCCTTTACCTAGCTAGTTTAGGGACACCAGATGATGTTCGAGCAGGACAAACACAAGTGGTGCAAGTTACATGATTCCCATGATGACATCGCATGGACTTTATAGCATAAATTTTTCCTATCCCATCCCAAGCAAGCTCTCCAAGGAATACTCCATTTCGACCCCCTTTCCATGCATGAGATCATTGGAAACACATGCACCACTGTTTATAGTTTGTCATAAGATTCCCTAAATATACATTGTTCACCAAAAAACATTATAGATAAATAGTGTTCTGTGAGCAAGAGGGATGGGATGAATAGAGAAAAATTGGATGAATAATGTTTTTTGGAGGAATTTTTTTTATCTAAACGCACCCTCATGGCAAAGCGGCAAACCTGATTCACCACATACCAGTTGATTTACATGGAAAGACCACAAGTTACGAATAAAATCCAGATACTCCCGTCGTACGTCCTTGAATATACTACCTCCATATTGGTAAAGGATGACGTTTAGGACATTGACATTGTCTCCAAAACTCAACTTTGACTAATAATTTTTAGTATAAAATATTTATAAAATATATTTTAAAAGTACTTTTCTGAAACTATATTTTTCAATACAAATCTACTCATACCATTTTTATACTTCTAAACTTAATACTTAAAAAATTATTTACAGTCAAAGTTTACAAAGTTTGACTTAGGACAATCTCAAAACGTCATCCTTTACCAATATAAAGGGAGTATGTCGTTTACTAGGTAATTTACTTGTCCTAAACGTCATACACGCATTCGAGGAACGGAGGGAGCAGACAGCTTCAACAATGAGCGCCGTTGTACGTAGTCGGCTTCTAGCCCTGCAGGCGCCACGGCCAGATCAGATCGGTAACGCACGCATAGAAGGTGGCCCAATTCACGACGTTGGTCAATGCCTCAATGGTTGGTAAATAATGTGTCCTTGTAATATCACGATCCATTGCTCTGCAAAGGGCACGATGATAGTAACATCCTTGGACCTTGGGGTTAGCTAGCCACTCATGGCGATCGAGCTCTGCTCAGCTGCCACTCCAGCGAATGATGAGCGACGCAGCTTTTTGTTCCCATGCATGGAATAAAGCTCTCGAGCTTGAATCATCCAGATCTTGAATTTGCCACGGACTGCGAATGCATGTGTCCGAGACCACCAGAGATCAGCGTGTTCGTACAGTCATATGTACTACGGGCAGCAGTATATACGAAGTACTAGCTAAGTTTAACATTATGATTTGTGCGTACGTAACTATTAACAATAAGCATAGGTACCCGTGTGTTTCAGAAACTTGTGGCGCAAACATAACAACGTGCGTGTGGCCGGCCGGTTGCCCGTGAACTTGGGAGGACCAGAGGCGCCACAGCACCGTCTTCAATGCATCATTGAAGGCCGTTTGGTCGACCGATCGCGACCCGTGCGAGCCAGCATCCGCCGCCCGATCGAGCTCGCCCAGATCGACCGATCGACACGGCGCGTGCGTGCTGCAACACGACAGGCAAGCAACGTGGCCAGCCGGCCGGCCGCGACCACCGTACCAGCCGAGCCGATGGAGCAAAGCTGCCGGCCGCGGCCACGGCCACCCGCCATATGCACGAGGTCGAGCCGAGCGAGCCAGCGTTGGTGACCGCGGCAGCGCAGCGCACAACGGCACAAGAGTAGTAGTCTCCGCCTCGATCCCTCGTCTCCGATCCGTGTCCCGCATGCGATGCGAGGCTGGCCGTCGTCCGTGATGAGCTAGATGACTGTGACCCTCGCCCCGCTGCATGCATGCGACCCGCGAGCGATGGATCGGCCGGGGAGACCACCCACCCTACGGCGCGCACGCGGAGAGATGCCCATGCCAATGCCGTGCACGCGCGCCGGTCGGGACGGCCTGCCTGCCTGTCCAGCGCGCCCGGCTGCCATCGCCAGTCTGATCTGAAGCTTGGCAGGCTCGCAGTAGCAGATCGATTCCCCTCATCATCTTCATCATCATCCATCACTCGCGTACATGCTCGGACATGCAACGTGGCCTGACGCCGCCATCTTATTCGCTTCCTCGCGCGTGGGGCCCCTGCGCAGATGCCTTTTTGCATGGCATGGCACCACGAAAGGCTACTTTCCTTGGGATAGATCTGCTGGCTGCAGGCCAGGCCAACCATGTATCAGCGTCAACGTACTCCATCCACTGCGACGTACGACGCCACGCCGTCGCCGTGTGATTGGGCGCTGGGATGGGTACGATGCAAGTGCCCATGCAAGGTACAAAACGGGAACAGCGAGGCAGTGTACCGCGCTGTTTGGGGGACGCTGTCACGCTGGGCATGGGTAGCCTGTCATGCCAGGCGAATGTCTGTCTTCCTAGCTTCCCAATTAATGGAGAGAACAAGGGAAAAAAGTTTTTTTTTTATCTTGTTGATGATGAATGGCGCCTCAGTTTTGAAATCGACAAGAAGAAGCCATCATGGGAGATGGGGAAAAGGTTAGTTGTTCCGTTGTACAGATGGTTTCATGCTTCTTATCCGTCTCTAAAGCAGAGGCTGGTTTTTCAGAGGAAAAGAAAGGTTCTTAAGAGCGAGGCCGCTCGGTTGATGAACTTATTCTTAAGTGATTTCACATACGAGTGATGAGTAGTCCACTTGCTTTCAGATTGATAATGCTTTCGTTTTCTTTTGCTTATTATTTGACTAGAAATACAATACATATATATATATATATATATATATATATATATATATATATATATATATATATATATATATATATATATATATATATATATATATATATATACACCAGCACGACAGCCTGTGTTATTTAATTTGCATTGGTTGGGGCATGTAATTGCAAGCTTAATAATCCATTCCAAAGACATTGTGGCACAGCTATTATTATCGGAAGCATGAGAGCTACTCTTATAATTCATTTGAGTTTTTTTTTATCCCATGTTTGAGGACATCACTCGTCTTATTCAAAATATTAGGCAACATATCACATTTTGTATGGCTTCCTTCATTAATAAATAGAAGTTCTTAAAAAATAACTTAAATTTAACTATGTTTATAATTTTGTTGAATAAGACGACCGATCAAACTTAAGAAAAAAAGGTCAAATCAATTGTAATCTGAATTAATTGCAACTATGAACGGCAGCTAGATTCAGTTTTTTATTTGTAAGAACATGTTAGTTAATAAGGAATACTAAAGCATGCACGATATGAGTAACATATAATAATACACTGCAATCACACCACACCTGATGAGATGGAGAAAACGTCATCCGACAGAACGTAGGCTAGATAGTGATAGGGAAAAGACTTGGTGGCGGTGTTCGTTCTTTCGATGGATATCGATCAGTGAAAGGAGGCTCGCCGAATCAAAAGCACGTTCGGTTCGGTTTGGGTTCAAATACCGAAAGATTAGCCAAACTAACTAGTAGCTAGGATGAGGGTAGAGTTACTGTACCTCTTGCTCGCACCCCCTAATTAGTTCGCTTCTTACCGCAAAAAAAAAAAAAAATGTTCGCTTCGCGTTATGCGTCGTTAGCCTAATCTTGGTTCAGGCGCGCGACAGATTAGCACTACGGTGAAGTTCTAACATAACCCGAAGCATGGATGTCCAAGTTTGGTGGAATGTACAAGCCCTAATTGCGCTGCCACACCACATGCATCCTGGCTACCTCTGAACGAACCTTGCAATACCACAGGTGGGGTTCCAGATTTCCAAATTCCAAATCATATATGCTTTCCCCTTGATCGCCATCAGCTGGTTCATCACCAACGAACACAACTACCGCCTCTGCTTGCGCCTGCAAGGAAACTCCGGCCCGATCAAGAGAGCCACGAGTCCACGCGGCGTTCATCATGGACATGGACACACCAGACAAGCTCGAGACAGCCCGCCGCCTCCATCTCACTGACAACTCGACTCAGATCCATCGCCATCATTGTTTGTTCATACAACTCCCAACGCTAACTGACCACTGCACATCAGCAGCAACAGCGGGCTTATGGTGTCCAGATCGACAAATCCAGCGAGCGAGCGCTGAATGCCTTGCCGCCCAGTGGTCCTTGTTAATTGGCTCCAGGGGCAGTACAAGATCGAGCTGCCAGTAGATCGGTAGCTCATGGCTGCATCTGGCATCTCCGTTTGTTTTCTTGGTCAGGAGCTCGAGAGATGAAGGAACGCGCTTAGCAGGCGGTAAGATCCGCTTAGCGCCAGCTAATCGCGCACCGGAGCGTCCTCGATGCTGCTGTCAATCCAGCTCAGTCATCGTCATCTTCATCAGAGATGGTATCATGCCGACATGAGCTTGGCTAGCTCTGAATTAATGATGAACTGGCGCGGTAATTGAAATGATTAATCCATTGATTAGTACTAGTAATTAACAGCGGTGTACAGTACGGCAGCGCTAATAGAGTAGTGCTAGAGTAATTAACTAGTCAACGCGGGCTTGCATCAGCTGGCTAGTGGCTGGCTACCCCAGCTGGTCAGTCAGTCTGGGTCTTTTGACTATGCATCCATCAGCAACAACAAAAATGCTACTCTCGGTTTGATTTGATTTGGAGGCTATCTGAATGTGGACGTCGAGGACGTCAGAGCTCAGAAGTGCTCGAACAGCTGCTGCACGTCGGCGGCCTTGTCGCACCGGTGCAGCGGCGCGGCGGGCGGCGGCACCACCGGCGGCGGCGACGACCGCAGAAGCGCCATGTTGAGGCCCTTGAAGAAGCTGTGCGCCTTCACGTCGGCCGCGCCGCGCTTCGACCCGAGCCTGGTGCGCGGGTCCTTGTCCAGCAGCCGCGCGATCAGGTCGCGCGCCGCCGCGTCGTCGCCGTGGGAAGCCGCCGCGGCGGGGAACTCGAGCGGGCGGCGCACGATGTTGCGGAGCGTGGCCTCGTTGGTCTCCCCCACGAACGGTGTCCGCCCGTAGATGAGCTCGTAGAGGAACACCCCGTAGGCCCACCAGTCTACGGCTGCGCCATGGCCGCCGCCGCGTGCGACCTCGGGCGCCACGTACTCGTGCGTTCCCACGAACGAGCTCGACTGCGCGTCCACTGGCTCCGCCACGAACGTCCGCGGCGGTGGTGGCGGCGGCACGGCGGCGCGACGCTTCCACCGCCGCAGCCGGAGGATCTGTAGCTCCGGGATGGGAAGGCACGTCGGCGCCGGAGCAGGCGACGCGTCGTCCTCCTCCTCCTCCAGCGCCGGCGACGCAGTCGACTCGAGCGAGAGGTCGAAGTCAGTGAGCATGATGTGTCCGTCGGCCCTGATGAGCACGTTCTCCGGCTTGAGGTCGCGGTACACGATGCCCATCATGTGGAGGTACTCGAGCGCGAGGAGCACCTCGGCGGCGTAGAACCTCGCCGAGGCGAGCGGGAAGCAGCGCCCCGGCATGCGGTGGCGGAGGGAGTGGAGGTCGCCGCCGGGGCAGAACTCCATCACCACGCACGAGAAGTCGGCGCCGGCGTCGAAGTCGGCGAACATGGTGGGGAGGAACGGGTGGTCGAGGCGACGGAGGACGCGCTTCTCCGCCGCGGCCCGGCACAGCTTGCCCTTCTTCGCCAGCGCGCGACGGTCCACCACCTTCATGGCGTACGCGCACGAAGACGCCTGGTGGGCGTGGCTGCTGCTCTCGAGGTGGCAGAGGTAGACGGTGCCGATGTCGCCGGCGCCGACGCGGCGGAGGAGGGTGAAGTCGCGAGGGCCGAGGTCGCGGCCACGGATGGGGCCCCACGCCACGTCGCTGGCGCGGTGCGGGCGTGGTGGGGAGGACGAAGGCGTCGCGGCGGTTGACGGCGAGTCGACGGAGAACGTCGACGACCGGTCAGCCTGGCTGCTGCTGCTGCTCGACGAGCTCACGCTTGACGCCGCAGCGTCGGCGTAGGGGGAGGACTGCGGCGGCTCGAGCATGGCGCTGTTGTTTGGAGGCTTGGGTGGTGACGACGACGAGGAGGAGGGAGCGGCGGTGGTGGACGAGGAGGCCGGAGCGGCCATTATATAAGCGGAGAGGAGAGGTGAGGTTGCCGCCGCTGGCGTTGGATCGGTGGATCTCTTCTGGTCTTGTGCTGCAGTTTTTTTTTTTTGTTTTTTTTTGTTTTTTTTTTTGTAATGGAGCTTTGCGCGTTCGGCGAAGGTGGTTGCGGGCGCAGCGCGGTTTTATAGCCGGCCACAGCGGCCGAGCGACGAGCACCCCGGCCGCTGAACACTATGGTGGCTGGTGTCGGGCACGTGGACGTGCCACGTTGCAGGTGACGTATCCACTGGTGACTACACATACGGAGAAGGTTCCCTGTGGGAGTACGACCTCTTGTTCTTTTCCTCGCGATGTTCCTCGTCCCTCTCACTTGGCCATTTGTTTTTTTATCAAGCTAAGTGAGTTTATAAAATTCATGTAAACGAGATTATTGCCTATATTTTGGAACTATTTTTTAAGACAAATGTATAGATAAGATTTCCATGACTTCGACTAAATATCAAAAAAGTTATTATCGATATGCATGAAATGTCTAAGCGAAATCGCGTGGATCCCAAACACTGTGGTTGTTGCTTCTTTCTTACCAGAGGGAAAAGCAAGATCCAAAACAGATGTGCATGTGCCTGGGTGTCGTTTGTACTCTCTTGTTTCTTCACCCTCTTCATGCTCATTCTTCTTCGTCTCACTTTCAACACCTATTAAACACCACTTTCAATGGAGGTTCGGCTTCTACCCTATATGCCATTTTGTTTTTGTTCACTGAGTGAATAAAAAACACTTAAGTTTAGATCATTAATTGATTGATATAGAGCCTGAGAGTTGACCATTTGCTCTCTCGATTAAAACATCCGATTAACACGTTGGTCACGATTATGTTTTTGTTTTTCGTTGTGGAAACAATGATTAATACTCCCTCCGTCCCAAATTGTAAGTCGTTTGATTTTTTTGGCCTCAACTTCGACCACTCGTTTTATTCAAATATTTTCTAAAATATCATATTTTTTGTTATGGCTAGCTTTAGTAATAAAAGAATTTCAACAATGATTTAAATTTGACTACATTTGCATATTTTTTTTAATAAGACGAGTGGTCAAAGTTGGGGTCAAAAAGGTCAAACGACTTCCAATTTATGACGGAGGGTTGGGACGGAGGGAGTACATGATTTTTCATAGTACGAATAGAAAGAGTTTAAAAGATACGTACCAACATTTTTTTTTTCATAGTAGGAAGAGTTTGACCGGAATCGATCACGTCCAAGTGTTCAAACCCATCAAGTTTCTTTTTTTTTCCCCATTTTCTCTTGGGGAGGGGTAAGCAACACGCGAATGGAGGTAGCCATACACGTCTCTCTGGTTCGTTTTCTACTTCCCTTCACACCTTCACTCTCGCAGTCAACGGCGACTAGCTAGCCGAGGATCCGAAGAAGACAGAGAGCAGGCCAGGTAGGCAGGTAGCCGTTGAAGGTGTGCCCGTTTTTTCGCCATTTTTCTTCCTAAAAAAATAGAAGAAGAGAAGACATTTCGCCAAGATTTCTAGATCGAGGCGCCAGATGAGATGAATGTGGAGCATGCATGTAACAAAGCGCGAGCGAGAGTCGATCGTTTGGGCTGTCAGAATGATGATTGTAGACGTCTTGAAGCTGAAGCTTACTCCCCTGAATAAATCAATTAGCAGCAGCCTAATCCTGTGTTAGGAAAAGCCCGGACATCCTAATCCGGTCCAGAGTGTGGTCCTTGCTCTTTACTTAAAGCCAAGGAAGGTATGGCGCGGCGGCGCGGTGCCGGCCAGCCAGCCTCGCTCGATCGCTCGCTGGTCTGGGTAACTGGGTTGCCGCGGCCGGCCGGGGATACGAGATGATCAGACGAGCATTCTGACGGCCGGGACAAAAGAAAAGGCCGGCGGGTGCTGCATGTCGTACGAGGCCAGAAGTGGCCAAGAATCATGGACAAATGTTGTGTATGTGACTATGTGTAGTGTCGTTGTCCAGACTAGACGACTGTTCCCCCCCCCCCCCCCTTTTCTTGAGTCGACACGATCGACCTTCCTCAACCTCTCGAGTCTCGAAGAAGATTATGTATGGTGGCCGGCCGGAGACGGAGATGGAAGAAGGGGCACCTGCTCGCTAGCTAGGGTATCGAACACGGGTTGATTTTCGAGGTTGTCCTCCGATTGATTCTGGGGAACGTCTGGTCGGGGACAAAAAGTCCACCAAGGTCGACCGCAAACGAAACGGAGGATCCAAAAACGAGACCCACCACCACCGCACGTCGACGACCACCACCCACCCAGGAATTTCCGGCCACGCCACGCCATGGCATGGCATGCAAAGGCGATCGATCGATCGTTCGATATTCCTATCCCCAACAGTGGCGAGCAACAGGCGGGCACAGTCCCGAGATATATGCCCGGCCGCGTCGCGCGCCATGCGATGCGAGCGATCGGATCGGAGGCTCGGAGCATCTCGTTCTCGTGCCCCGGCCGAGCCGGTAGGCCCATCCCCGTCCCCATCCCATACGCCCAGTTCGTCCCATCCATGCATGTCCATGCCCGCGACGCAAGCGAGAATAATAAGCGACCCCCGGCCGGCCGTACGTACGCTGCGTGCGCAGCCACCGCGGGCGCGCGGCCGATCGATCGAATCTCTCATGTCAAAAGCGCCGCCGCACAGTGCCCGAGACTGAGGGGAGTGGAATAAAGGCGGCGGCGCGAGACGAGGGGGATTTGTGCCCCCGGCCACGGCCACGCAGCGCGGTGCGGGGAGGGGGGGCACGATCGATCGCCGGCCGGGGCCATCTCTCTGATTCTTGGGGGGCGAGTGGTGCCGGGATCGGCGGCCGCCGGCGCCGCGGACGGGCCAAGCCGACGACAACGTCGTGCAGGGACGTACGTCGGAGGTGACGAACGAGGCGCGCTGGATTCATGAGAAAAATTTCAGCTACATCCAGGACCATATATATGGGCATTGTGAATGCTATGAATGATGTGGCTATATGCATGCGCTTTCAAACTAAAGCAAAGGAAAATGAAATGGCAAGGCCCAATGGTAAAAAAAAATCGATTGAGGAGAGCCTCCAAATCACTTAGGCTAGGGTTAAACACTCCAAAAACTTAGGCTGACGAAGGACTGAGCTAAGGAATTTTTCGATACAAAGTTTTTCAAAGATGAATGATGTATGTGGCTATATGCATGCACTTCCAAACTCAAGCAAATTACAAAGAGAAATGAAATGGCAAGGTCCAAAAACTTAGGATCGATGACGAAGGACGGCGATAAGGAATTTTTGGATACAAAGTTTTTCAATATGGTGAAAAATATAGTAAGTTAAGCGCGCATATTTCCTTTTGGAAAAAGTATATTTTTGGCCATCCAACTCTTGCCTCAGTTTGGTTTTGCCCATCGAACTCTAAAACCAGGTATCTTTGGCCATCCAACTACCAAAACCGTTCAAATTTGACCATCGGGCGGTTTTGATGAGTGGTTTTAAATTTTTTTATTTACAATTTAGTCCTTAGATCTTACAATGATTACTACTTTTTGTCCGTACCTCCGATTAAGGTGATTCTTGCGGTCACGTGTTCCTAACGGCAAGCATTATCTTTTAAAATTATCTTTATATTATTTTATCACTATTTGTTATATTATTTTTTTTGTCATCGTGTAGACAAAATAATAAAAGAAAAATTAAACAAACAAGTATAAAATAATATAATCAACATTTTAAAATATAAAACTCATCGTTACGAACGCATGACCACTAGAATCTCTTAAATCAGAGTTGCAAGAAAAATAGTAATCATTTTGACATCTACGGACTAAAAAACACTAAATTAGTCCTTTTTAATCCTTGGATCTTAAAATTATTATTATTTTTTCTTATATCTCTGATTTAAGTGATTCTAGTGATCATGCATTCGTAACGATGAACTTTATCTCTTAAAATGTTGATTATATTATTTTATAATTCTTTGTTTTACTTTTCTTATATTATTCTTTCTACACAATGAAAAAAATAATATAAAAATAGTGATAAAATAATATAAAGATCACTTTAAAATATAGTGCTCACCGTTGGAAACATATAAGAATCACCTAAATCGGAGGTACGAGCAAAAAGTAATAATCATTTTAAGATCTAAGGACTAAATTGTAAATAAAAATAGTTAAAATCACTCATCAAAACAGCCCGATGGCCAGATTTGAACAGTTTTGATAGTTGGATGGCCAAATATAACCGGTTTTGGAGTTGGATGGCCAAAACCAAACTGAGGCAAGAGTTGGATGGCCAAAAATGGACTTTTTCCTTTCCTTTTTACGAAGTGCACGGCTTTGTGAGGTCACTTTCACGCTGCGCTCATATTTTGTTCTGCTGACCGACCAATTAAGCGGCATATTCCGCGCTTAGTGGCCCAAATCTGAGTGATCATGCAGTGCACCATGCATGCATTCAGATTGCAAGATCTGCTGCAGTGCTGCTGCGATGACAAGTTGCACAAGCCCCTGCATCCACCACCTTTGTATATGTTTTTGAAACAAAATTAACATAGTTATATGCTACCTGAATATGCTTGAGACTTGAGAGTGGCTGCTGCAATAAGCAATATAATCTCTGGATAGATTTAAATTTTGGAGATGAGATACTTGGCACATAGTTAGTGCCAAGCAATTAGGCTAGTTAATTTTGGTGGTGTGGAATTGTGATATCCACGTAGCAGTGTTCTTGGGAACGCGAGAAAGATACTACAAAAGAGGAACTAAAGTGCGATGAAGGCAAAGTGATGATCCACTTTTTGTATCTTCTCCACTAGTAGAAATCAACAAGGAGCGAGGATGGTGAGGTGACAAGAGCTCTTACATTATCAATTTAGCCTCTAGCTCACCCTGTCAAGGGGATCATGTATTATATATGCCTCAAGATCGAGAGAGATCACAGCTCGTTCACTTCACCAGCAGTTTTGCAAGGAAGCTAGTAGGTGGCTAGCCCACATGTCACATATAGGGCTCCCTAAACAACACAATGCATGCAGCCCTACACCATGAGAGGGTGGATTATGTTAAACAGCGTCAGTACACCCTCGGCTTCAATCTGTCCGGCTGAATGCCAACCAAAAGTACACCCAAAGTAATGGCGAGTTGGCAACTACTTCAGATCATCCCCCAAAGTTGCTTCGTGCCAAAGATATGATCTACTCATCTATGGCTAGTGTGACACGCATGTCATGAGTGTGGCCTTTTGATCTATATATACTAGCCTTGAACAATGTTGCATATATATGTTATCGATCTTTAATGCTACACTTCTTGCTTTCTTTTGTCGTCCTTTGACAAAGTTTTTCAGTTCTAGTTGTCAATCATATTGTGGTGCATATATACATCGATCTTTATTTGGGTCCATCTAACTTTCTTTTTTGACTGCTTTCATGGAAAAGAAAACAAGTTTGGAATGGTTTTTTTATGTGCGGGGGCAGAAAAGGAAAATGTCCACATGATCCACACACTCGAAAGCAGGCGCAGAGATGAGCCGGTCACTCGGCAAAGGAATCAGAGAACATCTATAACTAATTGTTCCGGTCCAATTATTTGTGGGCATCGAGGGCCCATGGCTCAGTGGTTCGAGGGGCAAGGAATTATGCACATTTGCTTCTGCCTATTGGACCACTGTCTGCCCCCCCCCCCCCCCCCCCCCCCGATGATGTATCTTATGTTTGACACTGGAACAGAAGAAGCGTTTTATTCCTCAATTCAGTTTTTCTTTCTTTCAAGGAGAGGAGCCACGTACGATTTTATCTATTCATGACAGTAGTACATAGTCTTCCATGACCTTATTAAAATACAATGCCTTTTTTTTTTGCGGAAATCAAAATACAGTGCCTTGGGTTGGATTATTTATGTATATAGATATACATCCATGAGAGTTTACATAAAAATGTCTGTGTGAAAAAGACATAAAAATGATCCGCAGTGTAATCATAAGGTTATCATTTACTGATCAAATAAAGCCAGGACGTAGTCAATCTGAATGCACAGGAAATGAGGTAAATGAGACGAGATGCCCTTGATTTCTGAGCAAAAGTCCAAGCCGCAGCGCAGCCCTGCACCTGATGCCTGGAGCTGCATGCATCACTGTCTGCCTCTAGCTCAATAATCCCCATGGCCAAATTGCCTAGCTTATCTGACAAAGCCTCTCTCTCCCTCCTGGAGAAGAAAAGATTCCGACAAGCTTCACTGACACAACTCATAAACAAGTAGTAACTAACTGATCAAGCACGCATCACGCAGTAACTTCGAAATGCTAAGATAGACAGATCGATAGATGCAAGCGCAGGTGACTGAGATAGAGTCGTAGTAGCTACAGTTGGATCACATGCGATCTTGCTTTGTCATGATCCATCCATAGGCTCCATGGTCCTAGCTAGGCAGGATGACTCACACCCAGTGTTAAATTAACCAATTAACAAAGTGTTGAACTATTCATTAACTAAGCTAATCCATGGTGCATGTGCTGCGGAATGGGTAGCTACTAGCTGTTAGCTTCTCTCCAAAGACAAGTAAAGCTGGAGAGAGCAGTGCAGACAGGGCCGCCAATATTCGCGCTACCACGGTAGGGAGACAGCCCCAGCAGGGGCAGATGCCCTGCGTATGATTATCACCTAAGAGCCCTACATACATCGCTTATATCTAAGTGGAATCCTGTGAATCTCAGGCCAGATTGTCTCCGCCACTGATTGTTTTTTTCCTTTTTTTCGTCATTAGGAGCTATTTAATATGGTAATTGGTTGTGCACACATTAAGAGAGGGATCATAACGATGGGTGGCCACCTAATGACATGGGCACATGGCTGACAGACACACACACACAGAACAGCCATGGTGGCTGTCTCCTCTGTCTACGCTGGGAGGAGGAGCACTCATACAGACATGCAAGCACGAAGTGTTTTTGCTGACAAATGGTTTATCTGAACCTGCACCATCCTCTTCCCCAATATAAATAATTGATTCAGGTGTGAAAACCAAAATATCTAAAAAAGGGTGGAGAAATCAAACAGAGAACTATGGGCAAGAACGTTCACAATCACACGTTACTAGGTCGGGTTTTGGAGAGCTCATCCGTTCTGCAGTGATGCTAGGAAATCACAATATAGAGGGAGTAGTCATACGGTCTGACTACTCACCAGCGTATCAAGGGGGAGTAGCTTTGAGCTGTGGTTGATAAATATGGATGTGTTATGGGTATAGCAGCGGTCGCTTGCCAAGTCACCGATGAGCATGATTAATTGTTGAAAAATCAGGAACAAATGAAGAGAACTCCTTTTTCTCATGGCATATTAAGCACCAGTAAAAATGGTTGCCCCCATTGTAGGTCGAGGCTCCTGTAATGTATTGTAACAATTGTTGCTGACTGCAGTATAGGGTGCAAGCATGCGCGGGCTTGCCTGCGAGCATGCTCGACGTGTCGACTCAGCCTACAAAAACTTGTTATAAGACGGTTAAATTTGAGGTCAAAAAATCAAACAACCCAAATTTTCGGAATGAGTATAATATTGTGAAACCTGAAGAAAAGACAATTCATTCAGCCTGAAAAACATATTTTTCTTTACTGAACTCTTACTGATTGTAATTCCACGCTGAGAGTAATCCTTTATATTTGTTGAAGCTTTCAGCCTTTCACCAATCGTCAAAAGAAACATGAAGCAAGCGATAAGAAACAAGCTCAAATTGGGATCGGCTACTGGCGTTATTGGTAGTAAATGATCCTTTTTCCTACGCGGTTTCCTTTCTAACCATGTTATTTGTCTTGGCCATGATGAAGTTGTCGTGTCCCACCAAGCGTGCGGAAAATGTCTTTTTTGTGTAGTGCAAAAAAATATATATTGATGCAAAAATCGAGTAGTGACTCTTGCGAAGAACCATGTCAAACTGGACATATAACACTACAAAACACGTACCCACTCCGTCCCAAACTAACCGTCTTTCTCACTTTCCAAGAAACAACTTCGATATAAAATATATTAAAATTTATGATAATATACATATCATTAGATAGATATTTAGATTTAATTTTTTATAAAAAAATATTTAAAAATTTAAATATTACATTTATTTTCTACAAATTCATTCAAACTCGCAGTATGAACACCCAAAACGACGCTTATTTTAGAACAGAGGGAGCATGACTTATTCTTGCAAACACAAGGTGGATTGGCTGTGATATGGGTGGGCCTCACGCCCGAGTCACAAGTCGCAACCCAATTGCAATTCACAACCTGCGAGTCCACTCACGCCCAAGAGAGTCACAAGTCGCGACCCAATTGCAATTCACAACCTGCAAGTCCATGGCAGCAGCAAGCCAGCAACTCTATGCTCCGTCTATGAGCCCAAAGCTCCGAGCGATGGAAGTGGTGGAATCTTTTACTGGGCGAAAAGCAGATGCCTGATAGTCGCTGAGAAAACTGTGCACCCGAACCTAACAGCATCAACGCATTGTAGATACACTAGATAGTACCCGAGGAAACAGTGGACACTGGGACAATGCCACGCATAAAAATGGACAATGACACATTGCCTCCCATGACACAAGGCAGGGCAATGCGGAAAAAAATGGTGGACAATGCCAAGGTGGGTTGATGATGAGATGAGTATCGGACAAGAAGGCCTTCCCCAACTTTCCACCAAACCATGCCCCCTCTCGCAGAAACACCAACTCCCACCAACTTGGCACCAAGTTTTGGAACTACCCAAAATACACAGGGACACACGATACTACAGTATACACCAAGGGCTGTACCAGCGTTACCGAGCCTACAGGGTCTCGTAAAATTGAAGGAAGTTCTCTCCAATCAATCAGGCATTTAGGCCCCACCAAAAGTGGTGACCGAATACGTTTCAGTAATAATAATAATAACAAAACAGAATCTTGCGCCAGTAACGTCAGCATAGACGAATCAAACAGGTTCAACCGCTTACTAGAGCAGCTAGACCAATATTGGAAGGTTCAACCAGCTAAAGTACCGGCATGTTACTCGATTTGATGCAACTGATGCACGGTTACCTGTAACACACATTTTCTCGACCATGCATATTTATCCTCTGCCTTGTATGTTACATACAATCAACACTAGAACGACACCCCGGCCCTCTTTGGCTCTTCTGCTGTCTGAATCACATGATCATACATGCTAATGCTGAAGAATTGTCAGTGGACATAAGCTGGAACAAGAAAATAATTTACAACTCCACATGCCAAGTTCAAGCTCCACAACCAACAATATACATAGTATACTCCCACCATATAATGAAAACCTTGTGTACTGAATTTTCCATCTGGGGTAACTACATTTACAGCATAAAAAATGTGTTACAAGATTAGGCAGGTGATACACGCAAAAAAAAAAAAGAAAAAGAAAAGAAAAGAAAAGCTTTCATGGGACTAGGGGGAGATAGATTCAGATTATAATATTTTTTTAGCATTCTTTTAACAAATTCACCACATTTGATAGGAGGAATGAGATCAAAACAACTCTTTAAAAGCCTAAAACACGAGAAGAACACTGGAACTGAATCTGGAAAGATGAGTCACAGTATGCCAGCATAAACAATCCCACGTTCTCTACTACAATTCTGCAGCCATGATCCAACTCATTATCTGGTTTTCCTTTGAGCAAATATACCCACAAAACGGACTGAATAATCAACTTATTTTTATTAGAATAACACCAAATGTACTGCACTGACCAATATATGCCGACACGCAGTGTACAAAATAAGTAACCGAAACCAGCACTTGAAACCAAACTTTGACCAGAGTCAAATAAACTAGGGCTGCTAATTGTCCACTCTGCTTACAACAAGTTACGAGTGTACATCTGGTCTACGACAATGTCCACAAAGAAATTCCTCGCAAAAAAAGAAAGGTCCACAAAAGAACTGTTGCATCCAAGCCGATTTCTGAAAGTAAGTAAATTTTCATTGTTCGAGACAAACTAAAAAATCAATATGCATCTATCGAGATTGGCAATAGTATCTCAGCAGCATGAAAATAAGATGTACATAAATGTTTTTGATAGATAGTAAAAAGAAAAAAGAAAAGGCACAGGTGATCTTAGCTCCAAAGTGCAAAGAACTGCTAAAAGTGAAATATGCACTGATGTGCTCTCAAGGCATATAAGCTCAGTAGAATAACGAATGAACAAGATGCCCAAATGCATGCAATTAAAGTTATATATAGCAAGCAATTGAACACTTCCAAATAAATTAAGCATTAGACCATAAGAATTGAACAAGCACATACCTGTGCTGGAAGTGATATTGAAGATGAAGACTTCAGAGCCACTCGTTAACAGCATAAATGGAGTTGAACTAATAAAGAAACATGCATGGCTGGAAATTAGCGAAATCCATCGCATATTTCACTGATTTTTGTGCTTTTGTGCTGTCATAAAACAAACAAGGAATGTAACAACAACAAAGATGTAATCTTATGAAATATGCTATGACAATTAAATTATATGGCACAGTACTTTTCTTGTGATTTTGGACACTAGCCGAACTTCCAGTTACTTCTTGCTTCCTCTTCTGAAATATCACGTAGAAAATGTTAGAGCATGGGAATTTTTAGCTCAGGCAAGCTCGTATCAAAAACAAATGACAGACGGGTACCTTCTCATGTTTCTTGGAATGGTCACCTCCCAACTCATGATTCAAACCCTTGTCCTTTTTCTTTTCTTTGTCCTTGTCCTTATCTTTACTCCGATCCTTATGACGATGTTTATGTTTCTTCTGCTCCTTCTCCTTGTCTCTGTCTTTCTCTTTATGTTTCTTATGCTTCTTTACTTTGTCCTTGGACTTTATCTTTGGTTTCCCAGATATGGTTGGTATACCTTTCTCAGCCTGTTAGAGTGAAGATTACTTCAGTTGGTAGGAAGAGCCAATTCAAAATTACAAATAGACATGAAAATTCCAATAGAAAGTATCTTACAGAAGGCAAATCTACTGGTGCAGTTTCTCGCAGCTGAAATGCATGTCCTAGTGTTTCCATGTCAAAGGGCTGAATGTAAGCAGTCTTCTCACTTGGGTATGAATTTTGGAAGAGTTGGTCCAACTCCATCCCTTCTCCTTTACGAATTTCTGTGTCGCCCACAACATTGTTAAGATAATTTGTCTCTGAAATAGCCAATGGCAAAGGTTTCTTGCAAAAAAAACTGTGATGGTTCAGCAGCCTGTAGCGGCTAATTAAGTCAACAGCACCACTAAGCTCCCGAGGACCTGAAATACGAAAAGAAATAACTATGGCTCAGTATTTAATCACAAATGGCATTAGCAATTTCAATGAATAAAAAATATTCAGATCATAACCTCCGGAGTCTGGACACAAAGATGGCCTAGCAATAGTGAGCAGTTATACACTTCTAGGATTAGTAAAGGGGCCAAAAGGTGATGATTTTCATTCATAACCCAAAGAAATACTTGAACATAGTGACTTTCCCTTAGGAAATCGAGGAGTCAGCAACCTAATTTGTACACCACTGTTCTACATAGAGCCTTATCACCCAAGGCATATGGTACTTATTAATTTATCAAGTCAATACCAAGGATTCTAATGGCATACATGGTCCCACATATCAAGAGCTAATGCGCTATTCAAAAGGAAGCATTATTGTCAGATATCTCGTGGACCAATTGGACAAATACCACCATCCAACAGGACGACAAGTTGATTATGTTGGAAGTAGAAAAGTTACGCAAAATTTCACATGGCACTGTCCACAAATCAACAGTATTAGCCAACACTCAACAGTAACATAGAGCGAAAGAGGATGGCAAGAGCATGAACCTAAAAAGACATCACCTCAGCAAGAGCACAATCACTACAACATTTGCAAATGAGGCATGCTTATAAAACCTACTGAGTCAACCCAACATGATACACCAAAATATAGCCTGGAAGTCTACATTTTCCCCTTTGCTAATAATTGAAGATTTATTAAAATAGTACCGAAAAGCTTACCTCTCCCAAACTTGCCGTCAGAACCCATCGGATTAGAGCTAGACATATTGGAAATGCATGTCCACCTAAATTTTGATTCAGCAAAAAATCATATGTGAGTTGGGCATACATGGATTTATTTCTATACTTCTATTAGGCCATAGAGGCAAATACTAATGACGCTAAGATATATTACACAAAGCATGTTTGTTTTGGCCTACTGGCGGGATGGTGGCCCACCGACTACAAGGGAACCAACTAGGGACAATTCCTACAATTCCTGCACCCACAATACAACAAGCATCGGCAAAAAAACTAAATTAGGGCTGTGGTGTTGCGGGCATGGGCGTGTCGGCTAGCGGCCAAACATGTGTCGGTGCATCTGCAATTGGTGGGGAGCCATTTGGCGCCAAACCAAACGCACCCTTCACCCAGCAGACTGGCGTAGCATTCTCCAACCATGACACTATAACATTTATGTCCTCACAAATAATGATCCTTGTAGAACTCATCAACAAACATGCCAAATGCAGTTTAAATTTCCATAATAGTTTAAGTCCCAAACAGAATAGTATTATTGCATTATGTCCTACCTGCTATGCAGGTATAACACTGCTGCACGTGTCACAGAGGAGCTGCTAATCTAGGAACACAGGGTCACAGGAACACAGCCAGGAGGAAAGACGTGTGATGGCACGAATTACTACTTAAGATATAGCAAGCAATGATAAAGGGGCGCATATCAGTGAAAATGCAGTAGTTGTTCCAAATGTATAAATATGAGGTCCATATAAGTTTAAGAAATTCTGAAAAACTAGGAAAGAACATGTTCTATATCTATGTTAGATTTCAGGAATTATGCCTACAAGAATAGAGCTTCATGAACAGTGCACATTCACTACTCACGTAGTAGTCATTTCCATATAACTCGATAAATTCGAGTTTGCTCCTGAAATTTTGTGGAGATGTAGAAGATCTTGCTAACTCTAGTGCCCTTTGACTTAGAGAACTTTTCAAAAGCTTAGAAGATCCCATTTTCATGCATTTCAGTAGTAAGTGCATGTTTACCATAATAATCGCATATGCTTGTTGAACATTTGGCTTAAATGTAAGTCACCTTCCATCAACAAACTAGATAGCATGGTATGGTACCTCACAACTTTAACTCTTGAATTTAGACATAGTAAGAATAACACACATACAAAAACAGAGCACTAGAATTTGGCTCCAAATTAAGCTGTCACTGTGTGGGGCCTCCAAATTGTGTGGCACTGTGTGGCATGAAAAAAAAATGCACGATTGGGTTACAAACTAATCATTCCTAGAGAAATAAGAGAAGCAGACTGCACACTTATCCACCAATTCTACATGAGCAGACTTTATGGGGTGGCATGGCCGCACGGGGATTCAGTTAAAACTTAAAAAAATGCAAAATACAAAGCGCCAGCACCTCGCTTGATCCTGCAAGCTGAACAAGAACAAGACCCTAATCTAAGCATCACGCGGAGCACGAATCTACAAACGTCTACTAACTGAATCCAGAGAAGGAAATGTTCGAATCTGGCAGCGCACGGTCAGAGCCCAAGTAAGGACCCCGAAGCAAGCTTAGGCCACTAGCCTCGTGCACAATAATTCGATCCTGCCCCCGATGGATCTCCACTCCGGGCAAGTCCAGTACCAGTCAAACGCGGGGAAGACGAGGAGGCAGCGCCTCTCGACGAGGGAAAACTTAAACGGACGGGAGGCCTAGCTTGCTCCGTCCCGTCACCGACGGTAAAGCGCGACGGATTGTTGCGGCGGCGGCCGTCAGAGCGGCGGCGTATAGGATTGTATTGTAGCGCAGGAAGGAAACCCTGGGCTACTCGAACTCGGAGCCGAACTCGAGTTCCCCCCTATATTTTTGTTTCCGGTATTGCCCCTAGATCCACGGCCTCCTAAAATTTGATGGAGGATGCTGCCGATGCCGAGCTTGCCAGCAGCGGAGGGCGAGGCGAAACCTGTAGTGCCGTGCGCTTCCCTTCCTTGCGGTTCCTCCCGGCGGCGCGGCGAAGAGCGAGCGCGGCGGGGAGCAGGGGAGGCCGGCGGGTGCGAAATCCCTAGAGCGCGGCGGCGGCGGCAAGACGGCAAGCGAAGCAGCGAGCACAGCACAGGTGAGGTAGCGTGAGCTTCCTGGCTGCTGCGGAGTAGTATGGGAGATGATTAGAACTGTTGCTGCTCACGTGGGCTAACTTGTTAGTTTTTTTTTTAGAAAAGGGCTGACTTGTTAGATGAGAAGAAAATATGGAATGGGCTGAAGATACAAATATGGGCCAAATGAGCTGAAAATACATGCTGTTTAGGAGATGAGCCCAGCCTACGAAGCCCATTACTCCGTGCAAACCCTAGCGCCCGCCGCTGACTATAAACAAGTCGTCCTTCGCTTGCTCAGCCACTCGTGCCTGTCTGCCTCGCCCGCCGCCGCCGCAGCCGCAACCGGGAAGGGAATAGAGCTTGAATTCGTTGATTTCCTGTATTTCCTCCTCCACTTCTTCTCGTGTTGATTTGCTGGAGTTATCTGATTGGGGATGAAGTGAGGATTCTCAATCCATACACCATTCTCTGCATCATAAGGATGATGATTGCCAAATTACATGCACTACCATCTGATCTCCCCAATCGATCTTCTCTTTTTTGTGTTTTTCTGGATTTTTCTTCTCTTTTTTTATTTTATATTCTGATGCAATCGGTGATGAAGTCGTTTAATTGTGCTGAGTTCCTCGGTGATTATCGCACAACAAAATCACCATCTTTCGGCTGAGAGATTGCGCTCATGTTCACCTGTTTTTTTTTCTGCTTGTGTTTGGTCTTATGGTTTGTTTAGGAGCAAGAAAAAACTCTTGGATGAATTGAAATGCCATGTGGTATCTGATGCCTGGTCTTTTCCATGGCCTCGCGTCTCGTAAGAGTGGCAGAAAGAGATTGGGCGGGTTCTTTGCGACACTGGCTGCTCTGCAACAATGAGCTTCCTGTTACTATTCCCCCGCAACATTTTGTTGATGCTGCTAATTCTATCGGTTTTTTTTTGCCTAATGAGCTTCATGGAATCATCTGCTTTCAGCCTCAAGAGCAATTAATCTGCCGCTCATTTTAAGACATCTTGGATAATGTACAATACTGGCCATGATTTTATGGGAACCAATATTTCCTACCAAAATCAATCAAAAATTGCCTTATAAATTCACAATTTCCCACAAAATTACCGTCTAATATTTAGGGCAATAAGCAGGGGATGAAGAGATCCAGAAAAGATCCGGGTGAAGGCTGCCAAGTATTCATTCTGTATTTCAAACAATGAACCTGAAATGTTAGAGCAATTTCATGAGGTGTAAAATTGGCAGTATTATGTTAACTCATTGAACAAGAACTTCTAATTCAAAGATGATGTTATGCCCAAAAAAAGAAGTCTTCTTTCAATAGCTAATGTGATGCAATTAAGACACAAGTAGGATTGTCACTTTGGTCACATGTATGTGTTAAAAATGCAAGTTGAACCCCTCCGAACACTTGCTGGGCAAAGTCAGCGGATGGAAAACCGGCAACTAAATTAGAAAATAGTGAAAGCTTTTCTAAGATAGAAAATTTTTTGCCTTATAACTTAATGTCATTTATATTATTTATGTACCCTTAAATTGTATATCCGGTTATCTAAACTTGTCTTGATATCATTTAGGTCCTGTTTGGATCCAGCGTCTTAAATTTTAACAAGGTGTTAAAAGTTTAATCCAATTATACACCTCAATGTCTTCTTCTAGAGTTTCTTCGATGCTGATGTTAGGCCTTGCCATTCTACTGCTCTCCGCCAGGGCGTGTCCATGAGGGATTTTGTTTTAAACGCCTCAAAAGATGGTTTTCATCCATGCAGTGAAAGGATCTGGTCGAATTTAGCATTGTGTAAGGCCATGTTTGATAGGGATCAAATTCTTACATAAACATTTTAGGCTAAACAAACAAATTTTTCAAAATGAGAACTAGAATCAGCAGAAACCAAGTTGCGCTTCTTTATTTGAAGTAGCATAAAAATGAGAATCAGTTATAAGTTTAAAACCGCTTCTCCTAAAATGACGTTTAAAAGTGATTCTAGCGATTTTTACCCTAGTTCAGAACAATTTCCAATTTCCTTTTCAGCTACCGTTGTCTTGCCCCATCTTTACTGTTCGCACAGCTCGCAACCGAAATCGAGAATGCTACCACGCCAATGGTAGTGGCAAGCAGCAGACTGCGTCTCACTCGTGACAAGCATCACAATTCACAACGGCGATCCGAGAAGACTCAACGACGATGGCCGCTGGCCTTAACAATTTGGCGGCAATGTAAAATAAAAATAAAAAAAATCAGCGGCGGCGCTCGCTCCTCGGTCTCCACTCACCGGCGGCGTCACCCTCATTGATGCAGTGAACCAACAGGGAATGGCCGGCGGCGGAGTGATGCCCCCCAAAGTTGCCCTTTGCTTCTTCGGTGTGGGCGTGTGGCAAAACCGCAAAAGCGAGGTGCTCGTGCTTGCCGTCGGATGCACCATGAACGACGATGCGTGTTGGGCGTGTGGCAAAAGCGACGATCTGGTTTAGTGGTGGTTACCTCTCCGATAGTCCGATTCTTTCCCCTCCCCGAGTCTCCCTCCCCCGCCGGCGGAGAGACTGGGCGAGCAGCTCTGCAGCGGCGCCACCCGCCACGTTTGGCGCTTTCTCTCTATCTCTGTCCTCTCTTGGTTTCCCTTTCCTGCCGGCTAAGATTGGACGAGCAGTGGCGCCATCCGCGGATCAGCCACGCCTTTGCCGGGGGGCCCTTTGCCATCGACGAACACCAACGAGGACGAGGTATGCCCGAACATTCTCTTTCCTTCCTGCTGTGCGAAATGGATCGGCCCAAGATCCTACCCAGTCACGGTATGCCTGCTAACTTCGATTTTGTTTGCAAAAATTATCGGGTGTACACATGGTCCGTCAATCGAATCGAACCCCAGACTCCACGCTAGGTCCCGCCCTGGATCTGGGAGACACAAAATAGACCCTGGACTGTGCTTTGCTAAGTTTGATATGTAGCCTTTATGTGCCTTATTATGACTCCTATGCCAGAATGTTTGGGGATAAAAATGTAAGCAAACCATTTCTAATGATTTCTGTTTGAAAATTCCACTGTGATTGCGGCCTGTGCCTGATGTTTAAGATGGTTCCTCTGCTTGATGTTTATTAGTAGCTGCTGATGTATAAGTTGTGCCATAATGGTGTTGCAATGTTCCTGCTGCCTTGTTTTTTTATGCAGGATCAGTGATGTGTCTTTTGTTTAGAAAAAAAGAAGTGCTAAAGTTTTTTAAGTTCATTGCTCTGAAACAGTATCATGGTTTCTTCGGAAAAGTGTTGCCATGCCTCTATTGGGTATCAAGTGTCAGACTGGCAGTGTCCACTGCCCACCATTTCTCCTTATTTTTTTTGTTTCAGCATCCCTGTTTCGATTTGATCCAAATTCTAGGACATGGATTAGTGATACTGCTTTTCTTGGAAGGACCAGTTATGTGAGTCAGCGTGTGGTCTTACTCAAAATAGTCATTATATACCTAAATTACTTTTCCAGATTTTAATGATGAATTAGCAAAATAGGTTAGACGCTCGCCATCTTACGCTTTGATAGTTTATTGAGTTTGTTCCGGCAGTCACCTACGAAAATCTTGAGCTGCTTGGAACAATTTATTTTCATTCATATTTCAGATATATGATAGGATGGGGGTGACATTACTAAGCAATTTCCTGCTTTATGAAATCTGCTAAGAGTTAAATTTCCTGTTTACTCAGCACTTGTATCAGCCCCAAAAAAGAAATATTTTATGTTCGGCACTTAAAAAAATCATGTAGGTCTGTTTTAATACATTAGTGGGTTAAGAAATGATGTTTTTGACTTAGGAATGGATTTACCATGTATCAAGTATAAATGACCAAGGCTTTCAAGTGACCTGACCTGCCAGGTGCCAGTTTTTCATGTTTTAGCTCAAACTATTTATATGAAACAAGCAGTTCTGATTTCTGAAGTTACTGTGGAATGCCTATGCAGCTTTGAATGGTCGAATTGCATAGGCCATTCTTGAGCTTAGTACCATTTCGATTAGCATGCAGTATGTATTACTATATTGAATGTGATAGTCTGTAATTGATGTGAATGATAATGGAGCCTCTGAGGTGCAGTATGGCAAATGTTTTATTTATTAGTTTCTAGGTTTGTACATATTTGCATGTTACCTCATAATTTCCCCCCTATTATTTAGTGTATTCAAGTTGTAGTATGGACCTGGTCTTGCTTCAGCCAAAAATGGCTGGATACTGTACCTGTGTTTAGTGTTCTTGCATATTTTTTTTTCTCAAAATGCTCTTCTAATGGACATTTTCAGAATGCTCCTTGTAGGTTTATTTACCAGCATTTACAATGTTCTAATGGATTGAATTCATCTTAGAAGGTGCACAGTCGTGTTCAAATTATACTGGTCAGAGGAAATTAGGACTTAAGCATGGGGGTTCCGAAACAGAGGTGGACATCTGAGGAAGAGGCTGCTCTTAGAGCTGGAATAGCAAGGCATGGAGTTGGAAAATGGCGCACAATATTGAAAGACCCAGAATTTAGTTCCACCTTGTCCTCTCGCTCAAATGTTGACCTTAAGGTTCGAATTTTTCGCTCTATTCTTCTTACCTAAGCTTGTTTTAGTGAATGGCATTCCAAATTTCTAGTTGATTATGAGTCATTTGTAAATTTCTGCATGTTATATTCAGTCTCTGTTTGCATGCTTCAACTGTACTAATTACTATTTAGGACAAATGGCGCAACATGAATGTCATTGTCAGTACATCAAGTTCTCGTGACAAGGGAAAGAATGCAGTGAAGAGAACACGGACTACTCCCAAGAATAATGATCACACTGTGGCAGTCAGCACAGTTACTTCTGATATTGATGACGGGATTGTTGATGAAAAGCATGTAGCATCAGTGCCTAGTGAAACGCAGAATACATCAAGTTCTCGCGACAAGGGAAAGAATGCAGTGAAGAGAACACGAACTACTCCCAAGAATAATGATCACACTGTGGCAGTCAGCACAGTTACTTCTGATATTGATGATGGGATTGTTGATGAAAAGCGTGTACCATCAGTGCCTAGTGAAACACAGAATACATCAAATCCAAAGAAAGCTCAGTCGAGGTATATGTACAACTTTAACGCATAAATCTGACATTTATCTCTCTTTTGTCTATGTTGTTAATAGAAAACTAGATAGCTTGGATGCTCCATCTTAGTTTAATAACTTTCCTGCAGACTAGATAATATTATAATGGAGGCTATAAAGAGCTTAAATGAGCCTACAGGGTCTCACAGAACTACTATTGCTAATTACATAGAGGTACAGATCCTTTTTTTTGTTCCTTTCCAGTAATAGATCTATATGTTAAATGCTATTATTACAAATGAGCATTTCTAAAGCTGTCTTTGTAAGCATAATGATACTATTGCCTCGTCCATCCATGTTTATCTACTTTTATTGTTGGCAACGTATCCTATGGAAACCAACCTATTCGTGGAAACTTTGGAAACTACAATCTAGACCATCCGATCTTAATCCAAGGGGGCGCTCGTGAGAGGTGGGAGAGGTGATTTGCAAAGCTCAAGTGAGGTGGGAGGGGTGATCTGTAAAGGCACTTCTGTAAATCACCCCTCCCACCTCTCATGAGCACCCCCTTGTATATAGATCGTGTGGCCCAGATTGAAGTTACCATAGTTTCCACATAGAGGTTGGTTTCTATAGGATACGTTGCCTTTATTGTTAGCCTTCATTTTTATTCTCATGTAACTAGTGCCGCCTTTGTGGCACTTTCCATAGCATGAGTCGTCTTAGACTCCTTTCTTCTTAATATAATGCGTGGCTCCCCTGCCTGTCTGAGGAAAAAAGTGTTTATTGCTGCATTTTCTGTATATGTTTGAGTTTTGTCAGCTTAATGTTTTACATAGCAGACAGTTATACATGGACTCCATTTATCTTTGATATACTCACAAATCAGATTAGGCGGATCTACCCAGTTGCTGCAACTTTTTCTGAATTAGCAGGCTACCTGAGTTGGTGGCGGTGGATATCACCATTCATATTTGTTTGGGGCTCATTACACCTGAAACACATAAGCAAAATTTCAAACACAAGTTTGTATCAGATTACCAGAATATAAAACCACAGTACACCTACTGTATTGTACCAAAAGAAATTATTGAACCCAAGAGATAGGGAAATCTGTTTACATAAGTTTTCCTGTGTCTTTTTGTTCAAGAACTGCAACCAACTTTGCGTTCACCCTCTTCCTGCTTTGTGAGAGGCAGACTGTTGCATTGCATCTTCTGCAAGTTCTGGTGTCATTTGAAGTTACCATGTTTACACTTGATTATTTGCAAGTTCTTATTAAGATGAGCATGCTCGCTATTATTTGCTACATATAGTCAGTTTCTCAATCTGATTTTGTGCAGGAGCAATATTGGCCACCTAGTGATTTTGACCACTTACTATCTGCAAAACTGAAGGACTTGGCCACCAGTGGTAAATTGATAAAGGTATGCCTTCTGTGAAACTACTACACCATACCAAGTGGGTGCATTAGTCAATTGTGTGGCATAATTACATTTAACCTTTGGATGAAACCTTCATAATCTTATTTTTCATGCAACTGGAATAGTTGACATGCCATATTTGTGAAGACAGTATATACGAAGGTTTCCCAAGATATCTGTGATAGGGAATATGTGTGTGCGCTTATGCCATGTATGTACTAAAAGGTGCGTGCACTTGTTCAGGCATACACCGTTAATATACTCTTTGTCCGTTACTATAATGTTGTGCGTACACTTTTTTGTGACTTGTGCGTATCGACAATCAATTTTGCATAGTATTTATTGTTTAGTTTCGTATAGAATTCTTGTCAAACTGCAGGCTTGATATTTTTCTTGTACTTAGCAAAATGCCATGTTTCTATGGTGTTCATGAATAATGGCTCATCTGTGAATGCTTAAGCTGAATGTCCTCACTTATCAGAATATGCTCTTTCTTACACCATACCATGGAAATGAGTAATTTTCTTTATTGACACTAGATTATAGTTAGTACATATGCTAAGAATATAGAACATTTCAGTTTGTGACATTTCGGAAGATTGCAGGTGAATCGTAAGTACAGGATAGCACCTAGCTCGCCGAACTCAGAGGGCCGAAGCCCTAAGATGCTTTTGTTGGAAGACGTGCAGAGGGCTCCCATCAAAATAGGGAACAATGATAGTAGAACCCTTACGAGATCTCAAGTTGATGCTGAATTGGCACATATAGCAACCATGACTGCTGAGGAAGCTTCAGCGGCTGCTGCTCGTGCAGTTGCTGAAGCAGAGGCTATCATGGCAGAAGCTGAAGCTGCGGCGACAGAAGCAGAGGTTGCAGAAGCAGATGCTCAAGCCGCACAAGCCTTTGCTGAAGCAGCATTTTTGACGTTGAAAAACAGAAACACTGCAAAATTGGTAATAGTTCTAGTCCATGAATCCTTTGTTATAAGTCTTATTCTCCTTTCACATGTAGAACCAGATTTCATAATCCCTTCTGCAACTTAATGCTTACTTCTGGCTACTAAAAAGAAAATCCTGAAATGATCCGGTTTTCATAAATCTATCTTATTCGATGATTGTGATCCAAAGGTACTATGCAGTTAATAGAAAAAAGACAATTATTCCTATAAGAACAGAACCTTTTAGTCTCAAGCAAGTTGGAGTACACTAGAGATACAAGTATTTGACTCAACGAGAGCCACAAATAACGAGGATAGAGATGTAAAAGAAAAAGGTATTAACAATAATATTGCTGTAAACAGTATAAAGATGATGTGAAACATATTCATTTTAACTTTCTTCTTCTTGCATTATATCATGCATTTTATTTTCGACTGAGATGTAAAAAGATACAAGATTTTTTTTGTGCATTAGAGGGAAAAGTGAAGTCAACAGTACTGAGTTTGGCTACTGATTGTAGCTTCCGAAGTATTTCCTCATGTATAGATTAATTGTATGGTACCCAGGATTCACAAAACCGTGGGTTGACGGTTTTTGTTAGGGAAAAAACCGGTCCGGCTAACCGGTGAAACCGGCTGGCTAACCGGTGGTAGCGGTTTTATAGTGTCGGTTTGGGAGCGGTAACCAGGGTTTTTTTGCAACCGGGCCGGACTGGTTTGACTGGTTCCCGCGGGAACCGGCCGAGCCGGTTTTGAACGGTTTTGTTAACCCTGATGGTACCTCCTGTTGCATCCCTTTTTTATGTCCATTTCCTTTAGATGTCCAATTTTGAAATCCCTCATGAGATGAACATGATCAACCACCGTTTGTTATTGGGTGTTGTGATGTGGAATATATGCACATCAGCTCAGTTTGCAGATTTTCTTTCCTCCCCATCTTGCATCTGTGTACATGAGGATAAAACAACAATTCCTGACATTTGTCGAAGGAACTTGCTTTGATTCTAGTGTCTGGTCCACTGCACAATGTCTGCATATGCTAATACTGTGAACCACCAAAGTATCCACTGAGCCCTTTGTAGAACAGCCCCTTCGCAGTGTGGCAGTCTTTTGCTTTAATATTTGTGAACTTCTCAGTTTGAATTCCCTACATTATTTTGAGCATGTGATCCATCCATGTTGGATAGTGTACTATCAGAAACAAAATGATAAGAGCTTACCCATTATGCACATTTATACATAGATAATAAAAAAGTGAAATCACATAAATACGGACGTTCGATGCTGAGAAATGTGGTATGCTGCTCCATCGTATTCTTACATCTTCATGTTCATTCGCAGATGGCCCAAGCTTGATGTACCCGGAGCTGTTCCAGACCAGCGCTGCCAGCTACTACCTGTGTTCAATTGTACATGTTTACTGTTGTCACTGCTGCTTGGTTAAAAAGCAGCTGTCCCGGTGCTTGTATTGTATCACCTTTGTGTTAGTGTCAGACCCATGTGAGCTCCAACGCATGGTCATCGGCAACAGCATTTCAGAAAGAAAACCCAGTGCCGTCCTCTGGCCCCGCCACGGTCCTGATCCTGAGCACGCTAACCCCTTTGCCGATCTCAAATGTTGCGCTGGCGAATTGCCTTGGCGTCGCTGCGCTGCCTGCCAACAGCCGGACCGGGCGCTGAAAACGTTCGTTCAACGGCGAGGATCCCTGCATATCCTCTACCTAATTGACCTGATTGATGTTCTTGGTGCCATCCCATCCGAGCGAGATTCATCTACCTCGCTTTCGCAGTTGCAGGTGGACTCATACAGTGACCCAGGCTGGAATGGGGATCACACCTCCCATCTACCACCATCTATCTTCCATGCTCCTTTCAGCTGGAAGCAGTAGCAGCAGTGGGCACGCTTTCTCTGTGGTCTCGGATACTTCTGCATGACAGTATCTGCCCCCGGCATGTGATAAGCTCTCCTCTTTCTAGTACCAAAATGATTTCCGTTGAAAAGTAGAGTTTCCCTTACGTTCCAGCGTTTTCTGCAACAGAATGTGTACGTCCCGGGCATACAGGCGATCTCTCCCATTTTTTCAGATTGCTACGTCCTTGCTATGACCGCGACAGGACAACCCGGGATTTGATCGCCCAATGAGTAGGCGAAATTCGTAGGCATATCGTCACATCATTTTGAAGATCATGCATACTATAGCTTGTCTCAACAATTTAGGTTGATTTTTCAAAAAGAAACAATTCAGGTAGAAAACGCCTTCTAGTCAGTCGATACCAAGACGAAGGTTCAGACATTGGAAATTGGAAGTAGCATGGCTGGCGCTGTTCCTGCCGCGCCGCGAACCTGCCTGCGTCCATGCGCGGAACAAGACGAGACGAGAAGTCGATAACGCCGCGCGCGCGCGCGCCGACGACGACGACGAGGCGGGAATGGCATGGGAACGCACTCGGTGGCGCCGGCCGGGGCGGCGCCGTGCCCGTCGGCGCCGCGACCGCATGGGAGCGAACGCGCGAGCCGCCGCCGCGTGGACCAAGCGGCAAGCAACCGCGCACGCTGCCAGTGCGCGCATCTTGCTCTGCGTGGCCCAAGGGGAGGAAGGAACCTGGGGTAGCATAGCACAGGGGCAGGCTCAAACAAGCAGCGCTGGCCTCGAGCGCGTGCGCCGCCCGGCGGGCAACGGCTCCGGCACGCACAAGCGAGCGCGCGGCGGCGGACACGTACGCCGGGCTACGCTAGGGGCTGCACGGTTCCCCCCGATCGACTCGGGGTAGTGGACAGACATTTGCTTGCGCTGAAGGCCTCGATTTGTTCTTGGGAATGTTGCAGCCGAGCAGCGGGAGTCATCGCCGATGGTGCAGTGGAAGTGGAAGCTAGAGAGATTTTGGTCCTCGTGCACAGATTGGATGGCATCTTGAGGCCACGTTGACTTCTTATTACGAGGTTCGGAGGTTGCAACTTGCAAGGCCTTCGTTTGTTTCCAACTCGCATAGATTAATGTGTCAAACAATTCGAGTCTCGAAGGTTGTAACTGGGATGGAGCTAATTGTTGGATCTCATAACAACTAACATGACATGTTGATCGTTAGTATTAGTTACCGTATGGAGTGCGAATTTCAATTTGTTTTCAGCTTTTATGAGTTTAATTTTAACAAGTCAAATCAATATTGTAATAAGTTTTATTTTGAAACGGCATTCCCATGAATATTTGTTTTAGGTTTTACTAGTACTAGGAAACATGTCCGTGCGTTGCAACGGGGACATATAAATATATTATTTTTATCAAAAGATAAATATATTATCGATTGCATTTGCTACTAAAATACTCATCCTGAGACACCAATGTCACAATACTCCTGGATACTTATCATATAGTTCACATCAATGTATCCTATAGAAACTAACCTCTCCGTGGAAACTATAAAAACTTTAATCTGTGGCACACAATGTCGATCTAAGGACGTGCTCAGATGAAAAACACATGGTTGGATCTGTAAATAAGTCATGTACGGATTGTTGGCATCGTGCCATCGTCTTGCAGCGTGCACACTTAGAAAAACAATCAACCATGTATTACTGGGTCACAAATTCTGTCAAATCTTGTTGGCTAAAATTAGCCATGCGTTGTTTGAATATTGGGCTATTTGTTAGCCCCAATAATGATAAACTATTCCTATGAGGAACTAGGAGAAAGAGGTAAGGTTTTGGTGGAAGAGTAATTTTGATCATTTGCGGTTGTTGTCTGTGTTCTCCTTGTACTGGGTTCGGAGGGCTAATAAACTAATGTTTAGATGGGGGTTAGTTAATTTTCAGCCTACCTTTAGGGATCAGCTACGAGGCTATTTTCTTAATTGGCTAAAGTTTAACCTTTTATCTAAATAGACCCTAATTATAGTTAATTCAATTTTAGCTCTCGGCTAACCGAGAACCAAAAGAACCAAACTATATAAAGTATATTTGAAGTTATGGCCCAGACCCAATAACATCTAATAATTATATGGCTCACCACACTTAATACCTCGTTTGTTTCACTCATTTTGATTATCATGGCAACGAAGTTTGATTTAACGACTGCGAGGTTTGATTTAAAAGAAGTACCATCCTATGCTACATATATTTAGTTGGGAGTTTGATATGCCTTGCTAATTTCTTAGCTTTACCAACTTTTTTAAAATGTAGAGTGCATTTATCGGTCATGAAAAACTCATTTACTATTTTTTTATTTGTAGTTGCCTAATAAATTCCACGTTGTACCAAGCTGAGTCCGGTTGAGGTGTCCACTATAGACCGAGTCAAATAATTTTGCACGCCGTAATGTCGCAAATGCAAAGTAGTCTCGTTGGTTGGTGTCTGTTTGAGAATTGCAGAGGTCAGAGGTTTGAATCCCTGTGTCCACTTTTTTTTTCCTGTTTTTGGAGCTGTTCCCAAGCGTCGCTCGGTTTTATCCTGCTGCGGCATTCCCATGAATATTTGTTTTAGGTTTTACTAGTACTAGCTGTTACCGGTCAAAGTAATACATTTACGACTGTTATTAATGTCGAAATACTGCTGTTTTGTGACGAAATGGCTATGAAACGCATGAGTGACGTACAGTGTCGGCTTTGTTAATAGCACAAACGTGGACCTAGAGACAAATATGAAATGTTTTTTTCTTGCGAAAGACCCCAGCTATTTGCTCTAATGTGTTTGTTACTTTGTTTACTCTGAGAACTCCTCCCCCAACCCCCTTCGATCGACTTCTGCATCAATTATACAAAAGATCATATGTATATGCGCATGTTATCCTCTCCTTTGCATCCAACTATAAGTAATTGCTACCGTTTCCAATTATAAATTATTATAATTTTTATGAAGAGTCACATTGTTTTTATCGAAAGTATAGAAGAGGCCATAAAAAAACTATGACACCGAATAAATATACTATAAAATTATATTTAATAAAAATTAATGATTCTTATTTGATATTATGTACTTTATTATATAATCTTATCTTAACATGCCCATAGTTTTCCGTGATCTACGGAACTAGCCAAGGTCCAATGTGCCATTCGCCAGCTAGCAACCTCCACTCTGACATGCATGTATGTCACTACAAGTACGTACAGTACGTCTATAAATTTTAACGGTCCCCTCACCTCTCCTCTGCTACCTGATACTTCCTCCGTATTGGTAAAGTATGACGTTTTGAGATTGTTTTAAGTCAAACTTTGTAAACTTTGACTATAAATAATTTTTTAAGTATTAAGTTTAGAAATATAAAAATAATATGAGTAGATTTGTACTGAAATATAGTTTCAGAAAAGTACTTTTTAAATATATTTTATAAATATTTTATTCTAAAAAGTATTAATCAAAGTTATATTTTGGAGACCGTGTCAATGTCCTAAACGTCTTCCTTTACCAATCCGGAGGGAGTACATGATAAACCACGTCAACCATATGGTAGTGCCTGCTCTACTGACACGTTTTAGTCTTGATTATCACATTTTTGTTTGGAAAAAGTCCATTTTTGACTATCCAACTCTTGCCTCAGTTTGATTTTGGTCATCGAACTCAAAAACCAGGTATCTTTGACCATCCAACTATCAAAACCGTTCAAATTTGGCCATCGGACTGTTTTGATGAGTGGTTTTAACTTTTTTATTTACAATTTAGTCCTTAGATCTTAAAATGATTATTACTTTTTGCTCGTACCTCCGATTTAGGTGATTCTTAAGGTTACGTGTTACTAACGGTGAGCACTATATTTTAAAGTGATCTTTATACTATTTTATCACTATTTGTTATATTATTTTTTTTGTCATGGCGTACAAATAACAATATAAGAAAAGTAAAATAAACAATTATAAAATAATATAATCATCATTTTAAAAGATAAGTTCATCGTTATGAATGCATGACCACTAGAATCATTTAAATCAGAGATAGGAGAAAAAAATAATAATCATTTTAAGATCTAAGGATTAAAATGGACTAATTTTGTGCTTTTTAGTCCTTGGATGTTAAAATGATTACTATTATTTTTTTTCTTGCATCTCTGTTTTAAGTGATTCTAATGGTCATGCGTTCGTAACGATGAGCTTTACATTTTAAAATATTGATTATATTATTTCATAATTGTTTGTTTAATTTTCTTATATTATTTTTTCTACACACCGACCAAAAAATAGTATAAAAAATAGTGATAAAATAATATAAATATCACTTTAAAATATAGTGCTCACCGTTCGTAACACGTGACCACAAGAATCACCTAAATCGGAGGTACGAGCCAAAAGTAATAATCATTTTAAGATCTAAGGACTAAATTGTAAAAAAAAAGTTAAAATCACTTATCAAAACAGTCCGATGGCCAAATTTGAACGGTTTTGATAGTTGGATGGCCGAAGATATCTGGTTTTGGAGTTCGATGGCCAAAACCAAACTGAGGCAAGAGTTGGATGGCTAAAAATGGACTTTTTCCTTTTTGTTTCGCCAGAATCTTTGCGGGTAGCACCCCTACCAGCCACATGGGCATATATGTTGTAGTTGTAGCAACCAATTTGACCGTAGGTAGTAGAGTTCGTCTACATTAAAGAAAGGTGAGCGTACTTAACATGCAGGTAACGTTGTTAATACTTTGTGAAAATGACATATCTATCCCCATATATATAATCCTGACACAACTGAGAACGAGGCCGCCTATATTTCACACGTACTGTACCTCCTCCACTCTTGAATATTTGACAGCGTGCTAGTTTTTTTAAAGCAACTTTTGACATATGTTACTCCAAACTCCAACGTTGCAGTAATCAATCCCCAATATTAGAAAATAGATGGTATATTTTCCCAATATCATTATATCCCATCAAAATGTACTGAGTATATTCCCTACCCAATTTTATACGTATATACCATGGTAACATGATCTTTGACATGCACGGCTTACAAGAGCATCTCTAGCAGTCAATCTAAACATGTCTTTATCTTAAATTGGAGGGTGTAACGAAAAATTTACACTCCAACATGCCCTCTATTTCAGACTCTATTTTAAAGAGGTCTCCAAATCTCTTCACTCTATTTTAAAGAGGTCTCCAAATCTCTTCACTTACCCTCTTCCGGGGTGTTGTGGAGAGCTCTCTATCTACCAACAACTAGGTCCAACTCATTAAAGGAGAGAGTGATTTAGAGGGTGATGTTGGAGATGCTTCTAACGTTGAAGATGGCAGCAGTGGCACAGTAGCATGAACTTATCCACAACCATGGACAGTGACAAAATCCGAGATTTTGGCCATGTTTAGTTCATTAACTTTCTACTAATTTAGCATATTGACAACCATGTCCTCTTACAGAACAAATTTCGTAGTGTGCCAACTTACCACCAACTTCAACAGCCATATCCACTCTCACAGAATACATTTCCCTGTCCACGCATATTTCATCAGTATTTTCCAGTTTCCCTGTCCACGCATATTTCATCAGTATTTTCCAGCTTCCTTCTCTGTACGAATGTGACAGTTCATATGTGCACGTATATCTATATTTACAGAAAGGTACTCGGCACTTCTACTGCATCTTGAGACAGGAATACAGTGTACTAGAGTACAAACTAATCGAAATAAATGGATAGTACTAACACCGACAAAGCCAAGATGAGGACATGAAGGTGATGAGGTTCCTCTTCTGTCCACAGTGCATTGAAGAGCTAGTGCCATGCCAGCGCGGCATCGCGCAAAACAACAGCATCCATGTTTCTCAAAAGATTTCTTTTTAAAAAAACAAATGCTTAATCCTCCTCTTTTAGCCGTATTGTTCCTCGTTATCCCTCTTTTTGTTCTCAAAAGAACGTGAATATTTATAGAGCTTTCGAAATGTAGGGAGAATCATTTGTAGAATGGCAGATCCGGGACCAGAAGCACTTTCCAGCTTGTTTGTCCACCCAGGAACCTTTGGAACCCTATTTTTTTAAGCTCCAGACGGCGACGTGTGAAGGAGCCTCGCAGAGGACAGACGAGAAAGAAGAGACGACGCGCGGTCGCTAATCCACGGCGTAAACCCCACCCCAACTGCCCAACAGCCCAAGCGTAAACAAAAGCTGCGGGGTACAGCGAATCTCCGTGCGCGCGGCCCCAGGTTTCCAGAACTTTTAATGCCCCCACCTCAATTACTCCACCATGCTCCACACAGTCCCACGCCCATGCACCCCCGCTCCCAAATCCCCAAGCACGGGCACGCTGCACGCATGCCGCCGTAGAGTAAACAAAAACTTGTTTTCGCCCTGATTTTCTCTTTTTCTTCCGTGGTAATTAAGGAAATGCTCGTCCTCGGTCCTCGCCTGCCAAAATGCACCGTCCCGTTGCCGCTTTATTATGGCAGCAAGAGGAGGAAGGAGCGACCTGATCGATGATGCTGAATTGCTGACGCACCTCTCAGCTTTTGTGACGGACTGCTGCTTTTGCCGTGTCTTCTTCCTCAGTTGCAGGCTCTAGCACGAATCCTTCTTTGCTCTCCTCCTCCGGTTTGCTTCGCTGCTTGCCTGGCACACTGGCCACTATCACGTACCCCAATCAAAACTTCAAAAGAAACTAGTTAGATTGGGAGGTAAAGTTGGTGAAAGTTGGCGAAATGTCACATGCATCCTTTTGATACTAATTAGAATGACTAAATATAAACTAATTACACAGATGAACTCTATATCGCAAGACGAATATATTAAGCCTGATATGTGCCGTCATTAGCGTATTTTTAATGACGGGGTACTATAGCATGACAGTGTCTAATGACGAATTAATTAGGCTTAATAGATTCGTCTCACGATGTGGAGTTCATCTATGTAATTAGTTTTTTTATTACACTTATGTTTAATACTCCTAATTAGTGTCAAACATTTGATATGACAAGACCTTATCTTCCTTTGGCCCCAAACAAGTGTGCTAGTACTCCTCCCGGAAAACTAAGGGCATGTTCGGCTGGCTGCACGTACAGGGCCTAAAACAAAAGCACCTCCACCATCACCATCTCCTCCTCGGTGAGCGAGGAGTGATGATGGAGAAGAGAGCCTGCGCGTGATCCTTGATTATCTTAATTAAGCGCGCTCAAACCCACACGAGACGAGGGTGAAGACAGAACAGAAACTACTGCCTTGCTATGTTGACCCTTTTTCAAGGAGGTGCCCCCGCCGCCTAGTACAAGGCTACAACTCCACTCCCCCTCTCTCCTCTCTCTCTCTCTCTCCAATCTCCATCCCCCACCTCCTGCCTGCCTGCCTGCGGCCTCCGCCTCCTCCTCCTTCTCCTCCGCCTCCCCAGCTGCTCATGTGTGTGACCACCCCGGCATTAACTACTTGCATTGGTGGCGTCCCGGGGTGGTTGGATTAGGTTGCTGCCCTGCCCTGTCCAAAAGCAAGGGTTGCAACGCTCAGCTCTTTTGGTTTTGGAGACGGAGACGTGGAGCTTGGAGGCTTGGAGCGCAGGCGCGGCGATGGCCTGAGGTCTCGAGTTGGTGGTGGTTGTGCGTCGTCTCCCCTCTGCGTTCCGCGTCCGCGAACGCCCCTACTTAGGCAGTTAGGCTGCGGGAGGAGGAGTTTGCTTGCCGGCCCGTGATGGCGTCCATGAAGCTCGGCTCAAAGCCTGACGCCTTCAAGAGGCAAGGCCAGGCATGGTAAGCTCTCGATGCGCTTTCCTTATCATCCTCCCCAAGTTTCCTTCATCTTTTGCGTTTTTGTCATTGTGTGTGCTGAGGGCGATTCCTAGCCGGTGGCCGCGGCCGGGAAGTCCGGGATAGCTCGTTTCCTCCCTTCTTCTTCTTCTGCTAGATGGTGATGCCTCCAAATTTGGGGAATTCCGGGTGGGTTCCTGCTCAAATTGGTGCGAATTTCGTACTGTCCCGTCCGAAAATGTCACAGGTCAAACCAGTTTCGGCCGTACCGCACGGCTGTCCCGCATGCGGCGCGGCTCCTCCCAGGGGGATGCATTTACCGAATTACCGTCCGTTCCGAACCTACCTGGTGCTACTTTCAGATGGCGAGGGCGATTAAGGCTTCAGTCCAGCTCTTCTGTGCCTGAGCATCCCGATTTGCCTCTGGTGTTCGCGTTTGAATTTCAGCAGTAAATAATTGGGCTTTGCTTGTCTTCTTTCCCTTGTTCTTTTGCTCGCCCACACATGGAAGCAGAAGAAATCTGGGGGTAAGGACTGTTCTTTCTTCAAATCGGTAGTTTAGATTGGTCGTAGTGTACAAGAGGTCTATCTGTGGGCCTTGCTATTTGAATAGATAAGGCACTGGGATCCAAATCCTTCTGATTCAGTTCAAATTTTGAACTACAACCCAAATATTCCTTCCTCCCAGCTCAACCGGGACCTCTAATGTCAGCGTTCAAAGTTTATCTGCACTGTGCTTGGATTTGTTCACTTGTGTTTATAGGCCCCATGCTGCAATGTCCAGCTGCAAAATGATGGATTGAGTATTCATGTATGTGTGCTGTCATGAGTAGCTTGATGTTATTCTTTACAAGCAGAATAAAACGGGCCCATATATTTCGGTGGTTACATGCCCTGCATGAGTACCTTATTGTGCATACTAAATGCATTTAAGCATGGTGGGTGCAGTTAGTCACATGTTATATCGACAGAAATTCTAGTTAATTATAGTTGACTGCTGCTTTCAATAGTTTATGGGGCGGGCCTCATGGATCCACATCACATTAGTTGGCAGTGAGATGTTATTGTACCTAATAATGGAGGCAGATGTAACCATCACGTAATTATTTAACTAGGAGCATATTTTGGGTTGGTTTCGTGGAGCAAGTCCAAATCTGAAACCCATCATCTCCTTCTGGCTGATTGTTCGCAATTATATTGATGTGCCTGTACTTAGAGTGATCACAATGATTTTGTGTTTGTGGATAATATACATTAACAGAATATATGCCTTCTACCATAATTTGTTGGCTGGTATATTGTGTTTTTTGGGTCAGAAAGATGTTGCAAACATACTTCTATGTATTTACACTTGACTATGCAGTAGGTACAACATCATCCCCTAGAGCTGTGTGTAGTTGGGATGTACAAATAATTTGAATATGACACTAGCCATTTAATGGTGTGTTTAGTTCACCCAAAGATTCCCCGAAAATACACTGTTCACCAAAAAACACTGTAGATGAATAGTGTTCTGTGAGTGGGGGATGTGATGAATAGGAAAAAGTTGGATGAATAGTGTTTTTTATAATGGTGTGCACATCATTGTTTCTTGTGACGTTTACTGACTACTGAGCCTCCTCAAAGATATCTTTCGGTTTTCTCACTAGAACTATGTGCTGTAAATTTGTCTGAAGTCTGATTGTTCTTCTGCTTGTGTATCTCTAGGTTCTGCACAACAGGACTTCCTAGCGATGTTACTGTTGAGGTTGGGGATATGTCCTTTCACCTTCACAAGGTATTGCGCCTTTCTGTGGATATCTATAACCCATTAACTATGTTCATCGTATTGTTGAACCCTATAATTGAAACTATTTAGAACTTTATTTGTTTCATGGAATAACGATGAAAAACTGTTCAAAATACACTGGGAGTACTAAAACTTGTGTAACTTGCTAATGTTCTCTATACAGTTCCTGTTGAAATAACGAACAGTTGATTTGAATGAAACTCTAATCATACTATGTTTGAGTTCTGTGTTTTCTGGGTAAATTAGCTTCTAGTGGCATTTAAGAAAGAATTCGAGAATAGTTATAAACTTTTTTACCGTTGTTCTATACTTACTTTTTTCCCCTGAACTTGCTTAGCTTGTATGCCTTGACTGAACTTCTCTTTATACTGACTATATTCTTCCTAATGATGTCTATCTTATTGCAGTTCCCTTTGCTGTCAAAAAGTGCCTTTCTTGCACGATCAATAGAGAAGAATTCAGACCAAGAAGAATGTGTCATAAAACTAAATGACATTCCTGGGGGTGCCAAATCATTTGAGCTAGTTGCAAGGTTCTGCTATGGTGTTAAAATAGAGCTTTCTCCTGCAAATGTTGTCCACCTACGATGTGCCTCTGAGCATCTTGAAATGACTGAAGAAGTAGCTGAGGACAACCTGATTGCACAGTCAGAAATTTTCCTAAACCAAGTGGTTCTCCGCAACTGGAAAGATTCCTTGATAGCATTGGAAACATGTGATGAGCTACTTCCTCGTGCTGAAGACCTTCAGATTGTGAAGAGATGCATCGAGTCGTTAGCATCCAAAGCTACTACTGATCCAAACCTCTTTGGGTGGCCGATAAGGGAACAAGGCATCATGCAAAGCCCTGGTGGCAGTGTACTTTGGAATGGGATCAGCACAGGTGCAAGGCCGAGGAACTTCAATGCAGACTGGTGGTATGATGATGCTTCGTCATTGAGCTTCCCCATGTACAAGAGGTTAATTTCCACCATGGAGTCTCGAGGTATCCGCCCCGAGATAATTGCTGGTTCTTTGATGTACTATGCCAAGAAGTATCTCCCAGGTCTCAATAGGCGTCATAGCATGGGCACTGTCCCTCTTACTGCCACCCTATCTGAGGTTGAACAGAAAAACTTACTTGAGGAAATTGATATGCTGTTGCCTGTTCACAAGGGTATTGCACCAACAAAAGTTCTGCTTGGGCTCCTTCGCACAGCCATGATTCTGAAAGCCAGCCCGGCATGCATCTCCAACTTAGAGAAACGAATTGGCATGCAACTAGACCAGGCCACTCTAGAGGATCTACTGCTGCCGAATTTCTCCTACACAATGGAAACTCTGTACAATGTTGAGTGTGTGCACAGGATTCTTGATCATTTCTTGGCAATGGACCAGGCAAATGGCAGTGACTCCCCATGCTTGGATGATGTGATGGCATCCCCATCCTTGACACCAGTCACAAGTGTAGCCAAGCTAATTGACGGCTATCTTGCAGAGATTGCACCAGATATCAATTTGAAACTTCCTAAATTCCAGGCTCTGGCTTCTGCTGTCCCTGAGTATGCTCGGCCATTGGATGATGGACTTTATCGTGCCATTGATATATACTTGAAGGTACATAAGTTATTGTGTTTCACTACAGTAATTGCACTACTTGTTCATTACTTCATTTGCCACGTCGTAAAAATGAACATGAGACAGAGTGCTACTGAAATGTCTGCGTGAATTGTCCAAGAAAAGTATATATTTTCAGGCTTTGAAGTGTTAATGCTATATATCTTCCTTTTACAGGCACACTCTTGGCTATCAGAAGCTGAAAGAGAGCAGCTCTGCCGGCTGTTGGACTGCCAGAAGCTCTCCTTGGAAGCATGCACCCACGCTGCCCAGAATGAGAGGCTGCCGTTACGCGTGGTGGTACAAGTCCTCTTCTTCGAGCAGCTCCAGCTACGAACCTCTATTGCAGGGTGCCTGCTGGTCTCTGACAACCTCGAGGGCTCCAGACCCCTGCGAAGCGGCATTGCGACGTCAGGTGAAGCCGGGGGCTGGTCTACGGCAGTCCGGGAGAACCAGGTTTTGAAGGTGGGCATGGACAACATGCGGATGCGGCTGGCCGAGCTGGAGAAGGAGTGTTCGAACATGCGACAGGAGATCGAGAAACTAGGAGGGCGCAGCAGCAAGGGTGGTGGAGGCGGATGGGCCTCCCGAGTCGTACCACGGCGGCTCGGCCTGAAGGTGAGGTCGCAGATGTGCAGCGCCCAGGAGGGTTCCGTCAGCGAGCAGCAGAAGAGCATGAGCGCCAAGCTCGAGAAGCTGCAGGCCAAGGTGACAAAGCAGAAGAAGCAGCTGGCCGCAGATGCCTGAAGTGGAGTCCTGAGACTCTGGCTTCGCGGCCTGACCTTGTAATTTTAGCCCGGTGTTAATCGCTTTTGCCTCTTTTGTTGCATGTAGCTGCTTAGGCTATGAAGTGCAGTGGTTGAGTCCGTGGGTGAGAATCCAAAGTGCCCCCGTGTTTTGACTGAAGTAGCAGCTGTGAGCCTGTGATCAGTAGCTGTAACTGTAAGGACTTCTTCTGCTTACTTGGCGACCGTGATCTGTGACATGTCAGTTGTTAGTGCTATATGCATGTTTAAGCGCAGAGCTTTGGTCACCTGAATTGTTTGCTTGTATTGCGATCTTCCAGCTAAGATGGTTGGACAGTCATGAACTGGAGATCGAGCTTCACTCTTGCAGCAACGGTCTGATTATTCTGCAGAATGTTCAGACACACAAGTCCGGTGTTCTTATCATGACTGGTTGATACTAGTAAGTACGAGGTGTGAACTGGAGAAAGAGCGTTAATACGACACTGCAGGATGTGCAAATGGGCATGGAAAGTCTTCGGTTTAACTAAAAGTTGCATAAACTGTAGAGGAGGAATCTTTGACCTGCTAAGAATTCTGTTGCTTGAAGCGTGCGTTCTGGAAAGGCCAAATGGATTATATTGGTGCTGTCGCTTTAAATCAAATGCTACAAGATTCAGTTTTAGCAAGTGAATCAAATGGTTGAAGCGGCAGTAAGCAACTCCCTAATTGTTTGCAGAAGTTCAGGTTGCCGTCGGCGTCAATGGTTTAGGCCGTCGTCAGTGGATGCATATATTTTGGTTGCCGGAACGTAGAGTGATGGGATACCTTGATATCTCCACTTCTTTTTTTTTTCTCAACTGTGAAAGTGACACGTTTCGATCTCCTGATTTGGAAATTGTTGCCATCTACTGATAGTTGATGGCTGTGTACAGAAATGATGTTGGATTCCTGCTTTCCCTGTCGACTGATCGCAATACTCCGTGCTGCTCGGCTCCTTCATCCTCTGTTTTGTTCACCTCCCAGAGGCCTCCCAAGGGAACCGGTCCTTCGTCTGCCCATTACGATAGCCATCGACTTGTTCTCCGATCGTTTGTTGCTTTGCGGAAAATACTCCACTTATCCTTCGTAACACCTGACAGGTTCAAGCCAGCAATTAGCCAAATAACCAATGCTAGGATCATTGCGTACTCCGAAGGGAGACATGGACGCATGCAGTTGATGGGAACATGCATTCTTGTTCACATATGTGCGTGTGGGCACCTTTTTTTTAGCATAATCCGGGACTTCATTGATCAGCCATGAGCAGCATCACAATTAACTTAGATATGGATCTAATCAAGATTATACTGATGTTTAGCTACTAAACTTTATATGGGCTGAACTTTAGCTCTAGACAATCTAAACCAAACAAGCGAAACTTTATATAAGCTAACCTTACGAATCATGCTGAACCTTTTTTTTATTCATGTGAAAAGCAACAGAGCAAACCGGCGTATGTACTATTGTGACACGTTTTGATCTAGTGCGTGGACAGGTTTCTTTTGCCATATAAATATGTTACATAATATCAGAGACGTATTTATTTTTCTAGTTATGTATGTAGGGATGCAAATTATATTCATGTTGGATCATTTGGTTGACCAAAAACTCTATAAAATGAACTAAAAGAAGTGTATATAGTCGATTTTAAAAAAAAAAACTATAGTGATATACCATTGTTACTCAATTGATAACAAAATACCATTGGATGGGTTGCATCCTATCAGGATGTTCCTGGTGTAATATATTATGTAAGGGACTTGGCAGGTGGCAAGGAGCAATGAATAATTAAGTACCTTAGCCTAGTTTGACTTATGACAAATTAATAATCTCATCAAATTTAGAATAGTTTTAATTAGGATAAATGTATAACCCCTTCATATTTTAAGAAGGGTAAAATATTATGCCTTTTTTTCCTTAAAAAATCATGTCTTTTTCAACAGGGCAGGCATAGTCTCTATTATAATGTCTGTTTATTATATTATTTGCGGCTATGAAATTGCTAAAATGGTTTTAAAACATGGGGGACACCTCCACTTAGTATATTTTCGAAAAATATGTTACATTACAACAAATTTTATGTCATACCAGAAGGAAGTTACATAAAGCAAGAGAAATGAGAGTGACATAGAAGATGAAGTCACAGTCACCAACCGACTAGCCCTGAACCTGAAACAACCACAATGAGCGATGAAGTGTCACCACCGTACAACATGCTTGCCTTCATTATAATTGCTATTACATGCCCACACTACTCGTCGTAGCTACGTCGTCCTATTTTCACCGTCCACCATCCAACAAGGGGAGGAATCCTTGAGAGACGAATGGGCCGCCCAACAGGATGGGGATTAAGGGTAGGGGAAGCACGTTGACCGCTATAAGTCGGACAACATCTCTCTCCCTTGAAGTTGCCAAAGGAACATTGGGAGCATCCGGTCTCCACGAAACCACCATCCGACACCCTTTGTGGGGAGGAAACCACATAGGAGGGATGGCCATTAAGTATGGATACACACGACATTTAATTCAATGACTGTGCTAACAAGGAGCCCGACCATGAAGCATAGGCGCCAGCAAAAAAGCAAAAAGCACTCACTGAAACACAATGGGAACCAACACCATGGCCAAATTCATTGAGTGCGTGAGAGGAGAATGATCACCAGTTACTCACAGCGTCCTAGAGATCGCCGTCACCGACACTAGCAAGGGGTTAGGACAGTGTGTGGTGGTGGGGGGGTGCTGATGGACGCCTCCAGGGAGGAACCTCCAAGCTTCCGCTTTGACTTCAATGAAACCACCCATAGGAGAACTGTCGGTGTCGTGAAGTTGTTTACCAGGGTCCGTAGGCGCTCATCAGCCATGGTCGGCTAACAAGAAGAGTACATGCGAGGCATTGCACCCATGGTCACGCAGCCCCATCGTCGGCATGCCCACGATCAACTGCACGAACCGGGGGCCACACCCGTAGAGGTCACATAGCCCCACTGCCAGCAGCTTGTGGCCAAACTGTGTCCTCACCAGACTATTGCCACCATTCTCATTTGCCCCTGAGACCCTAGGAGGAGCATAATCCCGAGCTTAGGGGAGCAGAGCCGTCCGTGAGGGCCCTTGATCACACCGAAGACACCGCTTTAGCAACAGTGAGGAGATGGAAGGGGAGGAGGTTGGTGGCTGATGGGGCTTGCGTTCCTCTCAACGAGGCTCCACGCCTCGCCAACATGCAATACCATCGGCGATGCGACGACCTACGGCAGACGCGCACTCACGTCCGTCCGCCTGGAACCGCATATAGGCGACCAAGTCCGATCGCCGCCGTCCTAGCGGTCGTCCAGGCATCCGGTGGTGTCAAGGCCCGTTGGAAGGGAGGGAGCCCTGAGACGCATCCTCAACGCTGCCATTGGTGCAGTGTTGGTCCATCCCCAGTAAGCCTGGATCCAGGCTAGGGACGATGGAGTAGTAGTCTGATTGCTATCGCCGCTATGGCCAGCGTTGCCGCACCGTCGGCTAAGGCAGGAAGAGGGCCCTGGACGGAGAGAGAAGCCCTATCACCACCTTCCTAGTAGGCCACAGGCTTTTGGTGCTCTGCTTCGACAAGACGAGGAGGAGGTCGGGTGGCGGCGGCGGTGCGGAGGGATCGCCCGAGTTGCCCCCTCTGGGAGATGATGTGGGCGCTGGGGAAGTCTAATTGCCAAAGGTAATCTTGTTTTAATATGGATTTAAAGTTACTAATTTTTGTGGACTAATCTATAGGTTTTTAACCCGATTTGTTTTTAAAGGGTGCTCATTAAGATTAGGAAATTTTCAACTTGGTACTTTTAAATATGAATTTAATCTGAGCAAACTAGTCGATTGAGTAGCAATACGACAGGCTGTATCCGGACCACCAAACCACGGGCATTTTGGAGTAAGAATGTAATTTATACGTGGCACAGCCCAAAACTAACCACCATACTAAATGACAGTGCCACTGCCACGCCTAGGCGGCCAGTATCTACTGGTGGAGTCAACGTCATGGTTGACCAAGCAAACTCTATAATTTTTCATCCAAATAGTTTATTAGCAGCTGCATGATGGAGTCGCATCACGCACATGCGTGCATGACGCTGTTGCTTGACTCGCGCGAACCAAGCGAAAGCCCCCAGTTCCTGATCAGCAACAGCAATCAGTGTGAGCGCTCCCGCGCGTTCCCATGTTACCAGCTGCTGCGGCGTTGACTCCGCCTCCCGTCGACCTCGCTTCGCTTGATGGTATGCTCCTGCCGGGGCTGCCGCTTGATGAAGTGTATCGTGTGCTGGAGCAGAATATATGCACACTGTATCTGCGCATGCGTAGGGTCGTCGCTGGTGTCAATGTTTCTGATGGCGTCTACAGTGCTCAAATTGCGACCCGTTGTTGATTTAGGTTCGGGGACGATTTTTTGTTGAAGAAAGGAAGGACTACGGAATATGGATGGTACAGTAGTAATCTAACTTGGCACACGCTGGAGGATGGGGTACGTACCTCGCTCTCTCGAGTCAAGAAGTGTTGTACGTTATTTCTCCCATCTATCGAACACCTTACCGTGTCATCAGTTTCTTCACACTCTAAAACTCTCTGTTCTTCGATGTGAATTGTCTCTATCCCTTTCTCTCTAACGCTGAAGTCTAACCACGTTAGAGACTTGGAGCCGAACAAAGACAAGCCTGAGTACGTCGTGCTCGTGCAAAATGCAAATTTGGCGGTTTGGAAATACTACTGGTCAAATACATGAGCAGTGGAGCGCGGAAGGATGATTCATTCGTACAAGAGCGTGTACCTACCTACCCTTGTGAGAACGAAGCTGAGACTGTCACCATTTACACAGAGACAGCAGAGAGATCCTGTTGCCATCTCACCGCCAGCTTACAAACCCGCGGCTTTCCCACTGGGGAACATTTCTCATTACCCCTCTCCTATTAAAACCCCCATCACGTATCAAGCTCATTGACCACTCCTTAAATTCCCTCCCCATTTCCATCCTCCCCAGCTCCCTTTCTATATAAACACACGACCCGACTCGAGCCAAACTAAGCCATACTACACAAAACCAAGAAGAGGAGCCGGGGCAGAGAGGAGACACGCGCGGCCATCCATGGCGGTCGGCGATGCGACCAACGGCGGCGGCGGCGGGGTGAGGCAGCGGCAGCGCGGGTGCACGTGCACCAAGGCGGATTTCTTCCCGGAGGAGTCGTTCTCGAGCTGGTCGGCGTACGGGCGGGCGCTGCGGAGCACGGGGTCGCGGCTGGCGGACCGGCTGACGTCGAGGTCGCTGGACTCGACGGAGCTCCACGAGGTGCGCGCCCAGAGCGGCGCCGACATGAAGCGGGACCTCACGTGGTGGGACCTCGCCTGGTTCGGCGTCGGCGCCGTCATCGGCGCCGGCATCTTCGTGCTCACGGGGCAGGAGGCACGCGACGCCGTCGGCCCCGCCGTCGTCGTCTCCTACGTCATCTCCGGCGTCTCCGCCATGCTCTCCGTCTTCTGCTACACCGAGTTCGCCGTCGAGATCCCCGTCGCAGGTACAAGCTCTAAGCTCTTGGTTCATTTCTTTCATCGCCTTGACATCAAACAGCTCCTAGACGTGACAGAAATTTTTGTTTTTTATTCAACTAGAAAGAGTATTAGGTCGATGGATATTAGGTAAACATATATACTACTACAGTGATGAAACGGGAAGATTCTTCTGCATCTACACCCCCAAGAAAAAAGATTCAGTTTTTTACTATATATAGGGCTGTCGATTTTTTTTAAAAAAAAACTCTGAACATGGAGAAATCAGTGGAAAGATTCCTGCTATAAGAAATTGATGGAATCATGGAAAGTTTATACATAGTGCATGATTATCAGATTATGACCATCCCATACCAGTTTCGTCATATCCAGTCAGCAAAAATTGTATGAACAACCAACGAGCCAACTATAATTGCTGAGCAGTAGAGTATACCATCGGTAGCTGTTGACTGGAGTGCTATTTTCTCTCGGATCAATACAACAGCATGTCACTGCCAGGACAGTGTGGCAGCGTTTACTAGTCGTCTAAGCGCCTACTTGTTCGTTTTGTATTGGCTTTGGTCAGTGGTTCCCAGCCACTGCAGCTTTCTTTAGTACGTACGTATCTTCGTTATCCTATCCAGTTGATCAGACTCAGGCTGAGGCTCTCCTCACACATGGGAAGATCTGAAACTCTTTGAATCTTTTCAACCTAATTTCATTCTTTTTGTGCGCTGAAAAACTACTTTAGCTGTGAAATAAAAAAAAACTGATTTTGGTTGAAAACCAGATCGTACGTCACATCAACAGGTCATGGTCTCATAAAATAAATCAAGCAACTGGGGGTGGGCGAAATTTTCTGATAGGTTGCGACGAAAATTCTCTACTTTGACCAGACACTGTGCTTCTTGAAGGAGAAATATCACATACTTTGTTGACTTGGCGACTGCATCACTCATTGGTAGCGTTGTGGCCTTTGGAATTTGCTTGATGAATACGTATATGTGCTTGAAGTGGTCCTTTCTCATTTCAACTGGGTGTGTCATTAGGCTGCTTAATTCAAACAATTAGCAAATTCATTACTCTGGCCATTTCAGCAGGAGAAAGCGTTATTAGGTTGTCGCATTGAGAAAAAAAGGAACCATATTTATGCATATGCTTTGGCAGGCCTGCCTATATCTATATATTACTGACCATTTCTTGCAGCTTAGAGATGGTCCTGCTGCATAATCCTTTAAAAAACAGAAGGCTGCTTTCAATTTTTCCATAGGAGGATGATTTCAAATAAGTCAGAAATCACAACTTGGAGCATATCACATTATCACGGTTGAAATCTCGTACACTCCGATCTCGAAATGGACTTCCACGAAAATTATGCATCGCTTAAGTACAACGGCAAAGTGCTCAACCACTTTAGCATAGTAATTTCCTTTTGAAAATCATCTTCTGCTCTTGGTCAATGAAAGAAAAAACCATGCAGCTAGCTTAGCAAGGCAGGATGTGTTGGATGAAACTAGTGCCAACTGGCAAACAGCAAATGACAATTCCTCTGTTCGAGAAATGCAAATCGTGAGTTCATCGATTCAACCATTAATGATGAATTTGCAGGTGGATCTTTCGCGTACCTGCGCGTGGAGCTGGGCGACTTCATGGCGTTCGTGGCGGCGGGCAACATCCTGCTGGAGTACTGCATCAGCGGCGCGGCGGTGGCGCGCGCGTGGACGTCCTACTTCGCCACGCTGCTGAACCACAAGCCCAACGACTTCCGCATCCACGTGTCGTCGCTCTCCTCCGACTACTCCGAGCTGGACCCCATCGCCGTCGTGGTCATCGCGCTCGTCTGCATCTTCACCGTGGTGAGCACCAAGGGCACCTCCCGCTTCAACTACGTGCTCTCCGTCGTCCACATCGCCGTCATCATCTTCATCATCGTGGCCGGCCTCACCAAGGCCGACACGGCCAACATGCGGGACTTCACGCCCTACGGCGTCCGCGGCATCTTCTCGGCCTCCGCCGTGCTCTTCTTCGCCTACGTCGGCTTCGACGCCGTGAGCACGATGGCCGAGGAGACAAAGAACCCGGCCCGCGACATCCCCATCGGCCTCGTGGGCGCCATGGCGCTCACCACCGCGCTCTACTGCGTGCTCGCCGTCACGCTCTGCCTCATGCAGCCGTACAAGTCCATCGACACGGACGCGCCATTCTCCGTGGCGTTCTCGGACAGGGGCATGGACTGGGCCAAGTACATCGTGGCCTTCGGCGCGCTCAAGGGGATGACCACCGTGCTGCTGGTCAGCGCCGTGGGCCAGGCGAGGTACCTGACGCACATCGCCCGGACCCACATGATGCCGCCGTGGCTCGCGCAGGTGCACCCGCGGCTGGGGACGCCCGTGAACGCCACCGTCGTCATGCTCGTGGCCACGGCCATCATCGCCTTCTTCACCGACCTCAACATCCTGTCCAACCTGCTGTCCATCTCGACGCTCTTCATCTTCATGCTCGTCGCCGTGGCCCTGCTGGTCCGCCGCTACTACGTCTCCGGCGAGACCACGAACGCCAACCGGAACAAGCTCGTGGCGTGCATCGTCGCCATCCTGGCGAGTTCGTCGGCGGCGGCCACGTGCTGGGGCGTGAACGTCGAGGGGTGGGTCCCCTACGCCGTGACGGTGCCCGCGTGGCTTGTTTCGACGGTGTGCCTGTGGGCGTTCGTGCCGCAGGCGAGGGCGCCAAAGGTGTGGGGTGTGCCGCTGGTGCCGTGGCTGCCGTCGGCGTCCATCGCCATCAACGTGTTCCTGCTGGGTTCCATCGACTCCAAGTCGTTCATGCGGTTCGGGGTATGGACGGCAGGGCTGCTCGTCTACTACCTCTTCGTCGGCCTGCACGCGTCCTACGACACGGCCAAGACGCTCGCCGCGGAGTCTGCCGCCGCCAAGGTAGAGGACGGCGAGAGCAAGCCGGCACGAGGCGGAGTCCACAGCGTTGAGTACTGAAAAAGGGAGATGTAATCTTGGTCTTGGATATAAGATTGTTACTAGTGCTTGATGTCATCACAGCAGAAAACTATTAGTCGAATAGAAGCAAGTTTGTACAAATCTTCAGCGGCCATCAGACTACGCTCGCTGTAATTAAATCGTGCTCAGTTCATGTTCGTGCGCTATTTGACTTTTGTCTTGGAGATCCCAAGTTTCCTTCTGAAATGGCTCCATGGACATTCCTGAATTTTGTCATCAAGATGTCTCGTGTCCTGACGGTTCTGCGACGCACAGCGCTAAAAGCAGAGTCGCGTGGTGATATCCTTTGGTAATGATATGTGAGTATGTCTCTGACTGGCGAAGCAGAACGGCTAGCGCCCAGACGTCCAACGTCCGAGTGCATCGATGGACAATAATTCATTATGATGTTGCATACAAGATTGTGTGGAATTTTGAAACATGCTAGGAAAAAAACGGGGCCGAAACAGATGTTTGGAACATACGGGCGAGTTGGAACATTAGCGGTTACCGTTTTGAAACATTTTAATGACCCGGACAACGAGTATGGAACAAAATCGCAAAAAGCGGTCGAAACAATTTGGGTGTAAGAAATGTAACATTTTAGTTAAAAAAATGCAACAATAGCCACAAATGTTTTACAAAGATGTTGTATAGATTGGAACAAATACACTTGCATGGTTGAAACAATAACCGATTGAAACAAATTAGAGATGGAACATTCCATCGTTGGCTTGCAACAATCCATCGTCGGCAGAATATCCAGCGTGTAAAAATTGCAACATTCAGTAGCGCCATTTGATTACGATGTTGCACCGTTCGAAACAAAATGGAAGTGCAAGATTGAAACAACTAGCAGTTGAAACAACTTAGAGATGGAACATTCAATTCAGAGCACAACAAAATTTCAGAGTAAAGAATGTAACATTAAATGCTGCCGCAAATCTCAAATGTTGCACGAATTGAATAACAACGCGGGAATGGTTGAGAAAGAGGAGAGCAGTGGGCTGAGAATGGAGGGATGGACGGTGGATGATGCGTCCGACGGAATTGGAATCATCCAAACGTTAGTGTCCAAGCATTATCGTTGGCAAAGTTCAATCGGCAGAAACTGTTATAAAAGAGAAAAACTAGAGCATCTTAAGACTAGCTAGATGACTTAACTAATCAAATTTTGGTTACTCAATACTAAAATAGCTTTTCAACATATGAGCTATCCAACTCACCCTCGAAATTGGCCAAAGTTAACTACTGTAATGTACAGAATGGAGAGTCGGTTAGAGAGTAGAGTAAGGTACTCACTAGGAAGTAAAACTGTCATAAAAAATAAATAAAGAGTCAAATTAAGAGTAGAAAATATTCTTATTACAAATGAACCCTGTCGGGAATGAACAAAATTCACAGGAGAAGCAGTCTCAACTGTGACAACTGTTTGGGAAAAAAAAATCCGCATTCTAAATGGGCCCTTGATTGAAAAGCAAACAAAATAAAAACAATTATCGTAGCTCAGAGGTATTGGGCCTCAATACCCATTCAAATGCATCTGCAGGTCAAGGCCCATCAGCCCAAGACCGGTAAAGCCCTCGTCTTGTCTCAGCAACTCCCACACTCCTACCTTAAACCCTCGTTTTCCGCCGCCTCCTTCCTCGCTTCGCCCAAACTCTAGCGCACCTCCGGCGGCGGCGGAGAACTACCGCCTCGCCCTTCCCGGAGTCGCAAGCGTGCGCTCTCGCTCTCCCCTCCATCCACCATGGCGCCGCGCCCCCGCAAGCGGGCCTCGCGCCCCACCAAGCCTCGCGCGGGCTCCCGCCGTGGCGGCGGCGGCGGCGACGACGACCCGTTCTTCGAGTCCGAGCCCAAGCGCCGCCGCGGGGGCCGGGACGAGGACATTGAGAGCGAGGACAGCGACGACGACGCGGTGGCTTTCGGGGGTGCTGTCGATGAGGATGAGGACGAGGTTGAGGGCGTTAAAGAGGAGGATGAGGAGACGGCCGGGGAGAAGAAGATGCGGATAGCGAAGGAGTGGCTGAAGACGTTGACTGACGCTGCAAAGAGGGAGGAGGACGACGAGGACGAGGATGAGGAGGAGGTTGGGGGCAGGCGGGTGGCAGAGATCCTCCAGAGGAGGCAGCTTGAGGAGAGCGGCAGGAAGCGGAGGGAGCTCGCCGCAAGGTCAGCAACATTTTTTTTTTCTTGGAGGCCCCCCTAGTGTTTATTTTCCACGTTGTCTGCATCGATGTGGTGATATTTGGCTCTTCGACGCTCTCCATGATAAGGTATAGCATAGCTGGGGATTGCTTTCAAGTTTCAAGTAGACACAATTCGTAGTTTGAAAATGATGAGGAAAGGAGCCTCATTTGTATCAGGGCACGGCAGTAATTGGAGTGGAGGCTGCAATTTAGCTATCGCCTATAGGATTAGCTCCCCTCCTAAGAGACTCCCCTTTGCATCCCTGGCTTTGGAGTTGGGAAAGGAGGTGAATGATAATCTGGTGGTAAATATTGCAGCAACATTGTTGCTTCATTTCAGTAAACGAAATCACAAATGCACCCAGGGATTTGACAAATAAATTTCTGTCTACATGTGACTTGTTTGGACCAGTAAATTCCAATGCTAAGCATGGTGAGGTCCATTCATGTTAGAAAGATATCAGAGGTTAGTAGCCGTCTGTTTTCCAGCCACTGTCCATTAGCATGTTTTTCCTTAACGTGTTTTTCACTTTTTTGAGTTCTTATTGTGCCTCCAACCATAGGCCGGTGGTAATTTACTCGTTCAGTTTATTTAACAATGAGGAATATTATTAGAATGAGTCGGTTTTCGCAAATGGGAATGAATTCAGGGTTACACCCAGCCTGCTTGCTGCTCTCTGTGGAGGATCTGATTGCTTCTTTTAGGTTCATATTACTAGGGCATCTCACGATATCTCCCTAATGAATAGCTAGCTATGTAGGTTGTGGCTAACTAACCAACGGATGATGCTAACAAACCAATGGCAACACAAGTAATGCATATCCTGCTGCCTTGCCGTATGCACAGCCGCTGAGGAATTGGGGTATTGGACTGCTGGACTAACCCAACTTGCTTGGGACTAAAGGCTATGTTGCTGTTGTTGCTGTTGACTGGACTAACCCAAGGCCCAGCCCATAACATATTTTAATCCACATGGAATTTCTTTGGGTAACATTGCTGTGTATAATTAGGTTGTTAAAGATATAGCAGCATATGGTTAAAAGGATGGTTATGTCTTGATTGCTTGGAGATGCATTTGATGAAATTATCTGATACGGTCATGTGTAGTCTGTACGCTATGCATAACCCTATTAATCAATCATGTGAAATAGAATGTGGTGTCTCCATTTTTTATAGCTATGATGGCCTTTTAATTGAATCCAGTTTGCATTCTGAAAGCTTTTACTAAAGGAAACGATAAAACATGCAATGTCTATTTGAATTCAATTCTGGGCCACTATTTGTACAGCTGATAATCTTCGAAGGTGAACTTGTACATGTAATTATCTTTCGAAAACCATCACAGGGTTTTACCACCAGAGCCCAAGGATGGCTTTAAGGTTATTGTGAAGCATCGACAGCCTGTTACTGCTGTTGCTTTATCCAAGGATAGTGATAAGGGGTTTTCAGCATCAAAAGATGGAGTAATTGTGCATTGGGATGTAGAAACTGGCAGAAGTGAGAAGTATTTATGGCCAAGTGAAAATGTGTTGATTTCTCATCATGCTAAACCTCCCCTATCAGCTAAAAGAAGTAAGCATGTACTCTCTTTAGCTGTCAGTTCAGATGGTCGCTACTTGGCGAGTGGTGGTTTGGACCGTCATATCCATTTATGGGATGTTCGTTCACGGGAGCATATACAGGTAATCAGCGACTGCAACTTTGAGATATGTTTGTAAAGCCGATTTGGTTGGACTAGTCGAGAGAACTTACAAATTATCTACCTTACCCCAAATTCAATATTTTGACTGCATTTTCCTTTGTTTTTCGCAGGCTTTTAGTGGTCATCGTGGGCCAATATCCTGCCTTGCTTTTGGGCCAGATTCATCAGAGTTATTCTCTGGTTCCTTTGACCGTTCAATAATGCAGTGGAATGCTGAAGATAGAACATACATGAACTGCTTATATGGCCATCAGAATGAAATATTGACCATGGATGCACTTAGTAAAGATAGGCTTCTGACTGTAGCACGGGACCGGACAATGCATCTGTGGAAGGTACTAATATTTTTAAAGTATACATGTGTTTGTTACATGGCTGAAGCTGTCCCATTAAACAGAGCATTTTCTTCTGATGAATAGGAAGTATTTTTCTAGTTAAATAAAATATTTTTCAGAAGTTAACTATGAAGCAGAGACCACATCCTGCTTTGGTTTTACTGAGATGCTTATTATTATCTCAAGCAAGACATCAGCTGAGTAGCAATGATGGGAGTGGAGGGAAAGAGAGGCAGGAGAAAAATGGAAGGGTATGGCTAACAGAGTGGTTCATGTCTAGGATGGAGGTTGCAACTCAACTAATGGGTGAAAGGTGCTGTTGGTTGTGTAGTGACAAGTGGGAACGAAGATTGGGACATGTGAATGGGTTGCTGTAGAGCATGGGATCTCCACAGTTCTTATGGTTTCTAAAGTGTTATTGTTTTCATTAACTTGGTTGTTTTCAAGAAAAGCTATAGCATACATAGTGCAACAGAAATTTTCAAGAAAAGCTGTAGCATACATAGTGCAGCAGAGTTTAGATAGGTAGAAAAAACACTGTAGACCCAAAAAACACTGTAGCTAAGTTCTGGAAAGTGTGTTCTGCGAGTGGGAGGAATGAGATGAATAGTTAAAAGTTGGATGAATAGTGTTTTTTTGGGGGATAGTTGGTGAACTATACACACAACTATTTTGTGCACATGCATTATGCAAAACCTAAAAGGTTTTAACCAGGACTACTATGCTTTCTTAGGAGTGTCGATTCATGATTCATGATTTATTTGGTTGTCCAGTCATATGGCGGATGCCTTGATGTACCCTGATAACTGAAAACTCTCTCTATGGGCAGATTCCAGAAGAATCACAGTTAGTGTTCCGTGCTCCTGCTTCTGCGTCTTTAGAGTGCTGCAGCTTTATTGATGACAAGGAATTTTTATCTGGATCTGACGATGGAAGCATTGAGCTTTGGAGCATAATGAGGAAAAAACCTACTTTCATAGTTAGAAATGCTCACCCTTCACTTGATAGTGATGATCAAGAGTTACCTAAAGGTAAGATGCCTTGTGAGAATGGTCCTTTCACTTAAGGCAAGGTTTTCCTACTCATCACATCTGGATACCTTAACCATTTTCTCTTTAGTTGTCTCTAAGGTGGCCATTAATGGAAACATCAATTTCATCATGGCTGAAAAATACGTCTTGTTTCTCATATTTGTAGACTCCATATTTATTGCCTACCTCTTTTAACTGTGCAGAAAATGGAATACATAAATCTGAAAATTTCTCAATGGCCCAGTCATGGGTTAGTGCTGTTGCCTCAAGAAAAGGTTCCGATCTTGCTGCATCAGGAGCAGGAAATGGTTTAGTTTGTCTCTGGGCTATCGAACCTGATTCTAAGGGGATTCGACCATTGTTCAAATTTAAACTGGTATGACAAACTTGCTACTCAGTGAACCTTGAAAATATTTTCTTATCCCTTGTAGAAGACAGTGAGTCGACCAATGTGCATGATTCTCATTATGTATTGTTGAGACTCAACACTACTGGACTTTCTTACGTAAACTCGGCTATGGGAGTTCTTGTAGAATAATAGGATTGAGTCTAATAGATGGATTGGTTGTATTGTATTGAGGCCTCGGGCGGTATATATAGGAGTACATGACTTGGGGGTAAGGCAACCCCACCGGATATACATGGCAGTCTACGATACGTATATCTATAACTACCAAATATACTCTAACAGTTCTGAGTGGGGCATAATAAATTAATAATCCTAGCAGGTAACCAGGGCATGTATTCTAGTAATGTGCAGATAAATAATGTATACCATTTCAGGGTGCTCAATATCGATTAGTTGGCAATCTGTAGTGCACACTTCTGAACCTGTCATTCTTAATAGTGTGTAAATATACTTTCAAGTGTCAACTATTCGCCTCTTTTAGACATCTAGTCATATCTTTTACTTCTTTTAGTACTATGGGTTTGCCTTGACCAGCGGTTAACTTTTGTGATGTGGTGTATGTCTGAATGTTGCTCATTACTAGCATCAATGCTTCCAAACAGATCGACAATTTGGCAGAGGTCATGTTATGGTCCATTTGAGTGCCTTCTCTCTTTTTTCCCTTAGCCACCTTATTCTCTCTCAGGCATTTATGCATGACCAATCACTGAGCCTCAGTCTTGTTTTTCTGAATCACTTGATGGAATGGCACTCATGTCCCAGACCCTTGTTTTTCTGAATCACTTGATGGAAGGGCACTCAAGTCACATTCTCTTAATAATTTCTCAAATTTATTACTTAAACCCTGTGAACTAACTATGAAGCACAAATAGAGCTCAACTAGTTTGAATCAGTTCACCTCTTGGTCACCAAGTAGTGGACTTTTATTTCAGTGTTTTATTGGATTGCAAAACTTTACATTCCAATTTCATTTAAAAAGAAATATTTATTTTTCTAGATGTTCTTACTATTGAAGATAGCTATTGGATTTCTGGAAGGTTTGAGTCGTCTAGAAAATCACCCACACTGCATTATTTGATGTATACAGTGGAGATTGAGTGCTTTCTTTATCTTTGCAAGAAATTTCCCCTTATTTAAATGAATATAATAGATTTATTTGGCTGAGATCATCTAGGCTTTGCGGAAGAGTTAGGTTTGGTACCCTATAATGACTACAATCATTGCTCTCATCTTCCTTGTAAAATGAGTCAGGCGCACAGAAAACTTGTGGAACTACTATCCTCTGCACTAAAGGGTGCATTGAATTTGACCAGATCCGACCCATGTTTTCACATTGCCAGTTGGGCTTTTAAGATAGCCATTTTATTTTTTTGTCTGCATAATTTATGCAGCCCATCCTAGAAATTATGCTGTAATGGGGCAATCAGATTGTGCGTTAAAAACTGTTTTACACTTCAGCCACTTCAAGCTGGCATGGGCCATGTCTAAGCTATCAAATTTCCTTTCAACATATGCTGGCTTTGTGTCCAAAGTCCAAACCTTTCATATTGTGTGGAAAAGGCCATGGAGTGATTAGCTGGAAAGAGGTAGGTCAGGCAGTTTGAAGTTTTGCTCATAAAATTGGTGTTGGTCAAATTGCGAGACAAGTGTAATTTCCGACCCTTGACAATATGATGTTTGAACTCACCATCCATAATTATTAGAGGTTTCCTGAAAGTCATGGGAATAGGCGAATAGCTGTACTAATGTAATACCAAACAGTACATTTGATTTGTAATAATCCTCCCTAATACTGTAGGATTGTACTTCAGATATTTGTTATGTAATTCACTCATCCTGAGTCCTGACTGTGGTCATTTTGTCCAGTTTATGTTTCATTTAACTATTAAACTACACTACTAGCATTCCTTTGCTCGATTCAATTCAGCGTGCTAACTATGCAAAAGAAAGTTTAAGATGTGGTACCTGCTCTGGGTTTCAAACAGTTGTTGATATACTTTCTCTCATGGACAGGATGGGTTTGTCAATTCACTTGCCATCGCCCAATCTGGACGCTTTATTGTTGCTGGTGTTGGCCAGGTCAGTAAATCATACCCCCCCCCCCCCTTCGTCGTTACAGTTTACTTGGTAGTCCTTTTTTTAATGCAACACTTTTTCTTTATTATCTTGAATATGGGCACTCTTTATTATCTTGATGAAATATGAGTGAAAGGTGCTTTCAAGAAAGCTTCCTGCATACTGTGAACTATTTTATCACAAGAGCCAATAGACTCCTACCCTTTAGGTTTTATTATGCTTGAACAGGCTAAACAATGTGCGATGATCCATTTATGTTCTTTCTTTATTCTAATGTGCGACTCTACACCGAATTTTAGTTACTACTAATTTCAAAGCTGAACCTCAGTGCTTAAACCGTTGTTTCGTCAGGAGCCCCGCCTTGGAAGATGGGGTCGTGTACGGTCGGCTCAAAATGGGGTTGCCATCCATCCAATCCAACTAAAGGAGGAGAAGGATGACTTGTAGGGTAGTTGATTGGATATGTTGAGGAACACTTTGTTGTAGAAGATAACATTGCGAGCAAGAAGAAATTACACAGTCGAGCATTTTAGCAGCTACGCCCGCAGGAGCAATTCGATGCAGGAAGGTGAACAACAAGCTTGGGAATTTGAAGGTGTGAACGGGATTATTTGAGCTCAGAGAGATTTATGTTCGTTGGGAATCGTCCTGCTGGATGCCCCAACTAGTATAACTTGAGGCAATTTTGTAACTCTAGTGCCTTTTAAATAGTAAAACACAGAAATTAATTTGTCAAAACAAGTATGATCCGGCCTGCCTGTTATTTTTTTCTCCAAATTATTTAGCCTGGCGCAAATATGCTTGGCTAGCTGTTTTTTACCCTTGCTTTTTGGATCGCATGGAACACGGTTCGTAACAGGAGTATTGTTTTTGAAGGAAGAAAAATTCTGTGGCTTCGATTGATGTTTCTTTTCCTGCAGCGTAAGGGCTGGCTGTCCGTAGAAAATTTCCACTGCGACCGTGTAAGGAGGAAATTACTACTTGTGGCAGCATATATTGTGGTGCAAGCGACCACATGATAATCATGGGTTGGGTTGTTCAACAGCACTCTTTTTCAGTCCACTTCCGATGATTTCCCCAGCAAAGTCCCTCCGTTCTGTCATCGCCGCATAGCCCAACCGCGTGGACACAACAACCCTTTCTGGACTGCTGAATGGACCCAATCGGAGTTAGTACAGCCCAGATCAGAGTCAGTAAGTAGTCACTGATGATGATTTATCTAAAAAACTAGATTATTGTGTGTTTTACCCTTACTATGAAGTGCAATTATGATTTTGCCCTTATTTTTTTTAACTTTATAAATTACCCCTATTATTTATAAGTTGTCGTGAATTTGCCCCTAATCGTTGTGAATTTGCCCTTGTTCTGACATTGACTACCGTTGACTGGGGAAAAATCATAGTGATTTTCGGTTCCATCGAATTCAATCCGGGCCGGGAATGATAAATATAACAAGAAAATTACGATATGTACAATAAGAGGCCGGATTCATTCCGGCTCAAAAGTTAATTTACTCACAATAGTGACACTAAAAGACCGGAAATCAATCCACTAGTCAAGAGGTGTGGAATCATTTCGGGTCTCTAGTTGTATCTATCATGAGTAAATTAGTTTTCGACCCAGAATAAATCCCAGTCTCTAATTTTACCTATCATAAATTTTTTTTTTTGCTATATCTATCATTCTCAGCCCGGATTGAATCCGATGGAACCGAACAAGCCCTAAGGGGTAAATTTTAAAAAAAAACAAGGACAAAATCATAATTACATATCAAATTAGAGGTAAAACGTAATAGGAAAAAAGTAGTAACTGATGGATGAGTGATGATCGATCGTCCCCTCCCCCTTGCTCTCACCTCCCGCCTCCGGCCTCCCTTTCCCATTGGACCCTTCCATTCCCACTGCTCCGCCGCAGGGGCCGGGCGTACCCCGCCTCGCCTCGCCGCGCCGCTGCCGCCGGGTCTTCTGGCCGTCCCTTTGCTGCTCCCGATCTTCCACCTGCTCGCCGCTGCCTGGTTGCTCGAGAGGTGCAGAGCGGAAACAAAGGAGATGGAGGCGCAGGGTTGCGTGCGGCGAGTGCCACCAATCGCAGTTGGATTCAACATGCTGAAAGTACTACTGAGATCTGCTGCAATGCTTGAAACAGTGACCATCAACTTCTCTAGTTATGTTCTACAAAGTTGCAGTGCATATATGGAGCTCCCTAGCATTTTAAAGGCACATCCTTCAGTAAAATTCAAAATTTACAGCTCGTGTGGTGACCAGGTTTTATTTTGCTGACAAGGATCCTTCTTGAGGTAAGAACATGCGATATGTTTTAGACTGGCATCACTGAAACTAAAACTTGAGCTTTATCATAATTGATGTTTCTCCTGCTTATAGCTGAATTAAGTTGCTATTACTTCTTTGAATGTTGCTATTGCTGATTTTACAGTGTAGTGATGATTGTTGTATTGTGTAATTGCTAAATCATGCCATAGGGGTTTGATGTCTTGTATTACCCTTCCAGCCTAATGAGTGTGTCCAGACCTTATCCACTACAGAAGCAGCATCCTTTTTCTTTATGAAGTCTTCTGCTGGGATTTCTTATTCTTTGTAGTATCAGATATTGATCAGTTTATTATTTCGTACATTTAAATGCAACAAAAAGGGTCAGTGAAGTTGCCTCGTATTTCTGAACAGAAGATTTTCTAAAACATAATGAACTATTTGAGACAAGAATTTCTACACTAATATCTGGAACAACCTCATTTTCTGATACACTATTTTCTTGAACCACTTAACGTGAAGATGATCTAACCTAGATATATGTACTTTGCACGCAAAATAGCATTTCTTGTTTTTTTGGCAATGGTTCATTCAATCTGGATTTCATGATGCATCTTGTGCATGGTTGACCACTGCAAATTTTAGATGTGCATGTCTTGCTTTGAACTAGATTTTGCAATGGTAAGGATGGTATTTGCAGTATTATGTAATTACAGTAGCATTCAGAACTGAAATATATAGTTTAGAACTTTAGATGCTTTTAACAAATAAAGTACCATGTTAAAAATTATTTTCCAGTTATGTGATAATGTATGTTTACTACCAAATTTTCTTTGAGCCATGATTCATATGGCATCCTAATAGATTATTTCGATGATTTTGTTTAATAAATCCTTGTGCTGGTTTTATTTGCCAAGTTAGTTTAAGATCAGTGGCAGTCCTTGCTCTAGTGACTGTGTAAGCATGTTTTTCATCTTGGCTCATACAGCTCCATATTTCAGGTGTGTGCTGCAGAATTTCTTCTCATAAGCATGCTTACTAAAGGATGCTTCTTTGGTGTGACCTGTCACTTGTGAGGCCAATTCTGCAAGATACTTTCACACTGGTGGAATCGTGTTTCATGGATTTATTTGATTTATTTTCCTATTTGTCATGATCCATGGTGATTCTGTAATAGCGTACAATCTAAAAAACTAGAGATTTTTTCGGAAAGCAAAGACACAGACGCTGAAGGAAAAATATTTCTTTGTTTTATCCAACGATAATACATAGTGCAGTATGATCAGAACAAGGTGTTGCATAATACAAACCTTAGAATAGAAAGGCAGTATAATCCATATATCTTCTCCGTGCACACCAGGAAATTATGGGGATATAATCCATAGATACTTTTGTGCTCCTTACACGTCAATTATGAAGGTTGAGGCTATCAGCTGATGAGAAACCAGGAAATTGTTGAAATGTGATTGCTGAATTATCCATATCAAGATCCCAAAAAAGCATCTATTCTCTTATCAGATAGATCTTTGCAGTCTTGATTCTAATTTATCCTACTCAAAGCTATAGATGTCGCTGAAAATATTTGTCTTTTTTTTGAACGAATGTCGCTGAAAATATTTGTCGGGACACATTGTGCTGCTGTGAGCTCGTATTCTTTGTATTGTCAATAACTGAAACAGCCGCCTTGTATTCAAGGACAGAAGATTTGCTGCACATTTAATTTAACAGCGTAAATGATAAAGCATACCATGTTAAGATAACCCTAACTTGTATACTTCAGTTCACACAGTATTCAACCCCCCCCCCCTCCCCCCCTTCAAAAAAAAAGGGGTATTAATTGGTCTGGTGTTTTTCCTCGTATTGATACTGCATTTTGTTGAATCAAATGAAGATTTGGCTTGTCGGATGTTGAATCCAAATCAAGATTTGGTCTATCGGGTAATTTCAACAGCAGTAGCTATTTAGAGGGTTAGAGCTGAAACAGTAGTGCAGTGTTTTTTTAGAATGAAACAGTAGTGCAGCTATGTTGTCGGATTGTGTAATTTCACTGTGGGGGTGAGTCTTGTTTTTTTTTTCATGGAGCGAATCTTGTTAAAACACGCTGTTTGGTGGGATTGAGAGGCCCAAAAGCGATGTTGCTTCAAGATGGGCTAAAAACGCCATGGCGGCGGCCCGCTCGAGATTTTAGGCAGTTGGCCCGTTGGCCGGAGCGATGTGGCACCACTACACTCCATCACCATCAGTCACTTCTTCTCTGCCCTCTCGGAAAGAGATAAGAAAGAGATAATCCTCATATTCTCCTTGCGTTTGCTCCAACCAAAATGCAACAAAGAGCACACCAGGACTCTCTTGTGTAGCTCACGTACATGAACGCTCCTTGAAATTCCAAGGCAACGTATACATGGCTAGCCCAAAAATGCTCTAGAATTACAATTTTGTTTTTGTCGTAACATCAAACCACGACGACGACCAGGCACAGGCACTGTCAGAGCTTAGGATTCCCCAGGAAGAATGATGGGCACTTCAGCAGCGAGTGATCAATAAAATACTGACCGAGTTCTTCCCCGATCGAGGTTACTTAATCCGGGGGTCGATAATGACCAACACTGACGGGCCTGTCATCTTGCTAATCCCACCTGCAGACTGCGACCGGCGATGATAATGTCGCGTGTTTAGCAAAGGCGAGACACATGTGACGTACCCTGCCCCTGTCTCTGCTTGGTACTCTTGGCTTTCTTTTAATCTCCCTTAGCGCACAAGCAAGTTACCGCTGAAAAAGCAAGCCAAAGCATGCGTGGTTATCTATCTCTACCCGCATGCATCTAGCTGCTACCTGCATATGCTACCGCAATAGATCTCTCATTCTCTCATAACCAAATCAAACCGTTGCAGATTAAACATGGTGATTATCCGGACTGGTAGGTTTACGGTTATGACCTTTGGATATGCACTGCAAACACGGTTTTATGCTTTTTTGTTTTCGGAGTTCAGACTTCAGACTGGGATAAACTTTGCCCATGCAGCGTTCAAGACAAACGTGGATAAGGCGATAAGCCAACTGTTCGGTGATCCGTGATCGGAAAGGGACAGTCCTCTCCGGTTAACTCTGACTCGTTCATTGCAGCTAGGCTTCTCATTCCTAGCCCAAGAATGAAATGAGCTTACAATTTCCTTTTTTTTCTATTATGAAGTGGAACTTTTAGGTAGTCCACATATAAGCAATCGGAATTTTAAAGAACTTTCCCCTGACAAATGACGAAGTTCAGTCCGCTTTCAAACCCATAGCGATGTGATAATATATACCGATCTGCTCGTTTGGCTGAATGTCAATATTAAACAAGGGTGTCTAGAGATAATAGCTTCTCCAACGGAATATAAATCTAAAAAATGCAAATTTAGCAAAATATTGGTTCATAGCCGAAACTAGGTATCTAAGACGAATTTTACCAGTCTTGGAGTAAAATAATCTGTCAATCTATATTCAAGTACTACAATAATCCTACAATCTAGTTGCTCATCCATTCCATTTATTTAATCCGCAAAAATTTGGTTTCAAAATCTTTGAACAAAAATTTTGTTAGTATTTATTTGAATATTCAGGCTTCTTTTAGAGCGTCGCGTGTGTTTTACGATGTGTAGGATCTATTTCTGAACGGTAACTTGCACTGAGATGATGTGCTAAGAACTTTTTTTTTTTTGGAGTTGCCACAATACAATGGTAAAGTTATTGTGTCATTAGGAGGATCTAGAGGGGGGACATGCCCTAATCAGGTTTTAGATTTGAGTATACTTTGGGTTCTATTTTGAGAAACTAACAAGGGTTCATGCACTAACATGCTACCATCCTGGGTAACAATGCAATGGTGTCGGTGTTGACGTGGGCATTTGTAGGGGCGAAGCTGCCCTTGGCCGTTGGGGTCGCCAGACCCTGACGAAATCTGTGAAATAAAGTGTAAATGATTGTTCAAAACTATTTATATATGTATTTGACCCTAGTATTTAACGAAGCTAACCCTGGTGGTTTAATTTTCTAGCTTCGCCCTTGGGCATTTGCCGCCTGTTACTACATGTCATGGAGCGTCAACTCGCAGATCACAGCATAACCTAATATCCTAACTTCTATTGAGCACAATGAACCTTGAGCTACTACTATTTAGTTGTATGTGCATCTTATTATTACTAACTAAATAGTGACTTATTTTGAAGTCTTCACATTAATTCTCATGATACGTGATAGGAAACAAATAAGCCATAAAAATTGTCACAATAAGAAACAACCAACTATGTAGTCATCACATCTGTTGGATATATTATTTTTTTTAAAAAAATCATTCTCCTTTGCATTTATAAAACTAGCCTATCAACCCGTGCTCCCGCACGGGGTAATTAAAATTCATATAATTATTACACGCTCACTTTCATCTCTTAAATATTTCACCAATACTCTACGATACCGATTCAACATTTTTCTAGTTGTAATAGGTTTAGTTAAACATTTTTTTTTAATTTGCGTCGTGCATCCATATGTGTTTGATATGTATTTAATTGAACTCTTCGTTTGAGCTATGTGAACAAAATAAATATTAGTGTTCTTATCTCTATTCTCATATGTGACACACTATATACAGGATTTTTATATAGACAATAACATAAATAATATATTAAAAATGGTAGAGACATGAATTAAGATTAAGGGGTTATTTGATATTTTTTATTAATGGCGTTGCTGGATGATTTACATAAAGATTAGGAGGATACTTTAGATTTTATATATAAGAGCATAGGTGCACAATTTAGATATATGTTCAGGGGGTTATTTTAGCCTATTTTCATAATGACAGGTGGGTAAATTAATAGAATAGATAATTTAACTAATAATTGTTGTGATTATGATACTGAATTAATGGCCAAATGTTCTTATTTTTATGTGAAATTATATGATTTTTATATTTTTATAGAGTATCCACCAAGAATCCTAGATGGTTTCACATAGTCTTCGAAATGCGCCCCCAATTAGTAATAGATCATCCAATGATGTCATTATTAAAAGTTACCCCAAAATCTGGATCTAAATTATTGTATTATAATAAAATCTTAGAGTGCACCAATATAATATTCTAAACTAATATTTCTAGCATTATTAATATATTATTTATGATTTATATAAAAATATTATAGATAATGTATGTCAATAAATATATTGAAGAGATAAAAATATCAATTTTCATGTTGTTCACATAGTTTAAACAATGTTTAATCAAAGACATATGTACGTGCGATCCAAAGTGAATAATAACTCTTTTCAATATGATTATTAACTAAATTATATAATTATTCACTTGTCTCACGTACATGCCGTCGGCCTAGCAGATTCAAGTGCGGAACAGATGGAATTCTTGTCGATGGGATATATACACACACACACACATAAAAGTAGATACATCTTGATTTATTAGTTGGATAAGCTACCGGATAAGTTAGATTAGTTAGACAGTATAGACATGATTGGCCCAAGAATATTTGATTGGTAGTTAAGATAAATACATAGGATACACTTCAAACTTATTATTTGTAATAGCATAAGTGGGTAATTATTATGTAAAATACATCAATGTCCACCTAGGATCCTAGGTGGATGTTTTATTTTTTTGTGAGATTTTCTAGGATTTCTCTATTTTTTTAGGCTATACACCTAAGATCTTAGGTGGCATCACCTGGAGCCTACAAAAGGAGCCTCCAATTAGTAATAGTAAGATATAGTAATGTAACCTATAAATCTGTATCTAATTAAGTTACCTCACCTCTTCCGTTACCAAAAATAACTGAAAGTAACTGTCGGTGCCTGATTTGGTCGCACCGGCACCGACGAGTGATCGCGGTGCTAACCACTCGTTTTCCCGATGGCGAGAGTGAGAGACAATGGTTTATCCTGGTTCCGGCCACGGGGCCGTACGTCCAGCAGTGGTGCGATGCACCTGGTTACGTGTTGCTTGTAGTAGGGGTTTACAAGCAAGGTGGGAGAAGGAGATAAGCTCCTAAGTCCCAGGCTATGGTGTGTGGGTGCGTTCAGGAGTGGGTATGAACTCGTGTTCTTCTCGTTCCTTTTCGCATGGGCTTCCCTTCCCCTTTTATAGACCAAGGGAGCGGGGCGCGAGTACATGTGTTTGTCGCTAAGTGCACTGTTCGTCCATGCCGCGCCGTACGTGAGCGGGAATCGCGCCTTCCAACTCTGCTGACGACATGGCAGGGACTGACGTATCGTCCTTCCTTCTCGTGACAGTTCACGGCGTCGAGGGTGGTGTCTTGCGTACGGGGTCCAATTCGAGCCTCCGTGGCCTCCTTCGAGGTTGCCTTCGAGGGTGGCAGCGTGTCCGGCGGGGGGTAAAGTCAAAGGAGTGGTTGGCACAGTGCTGCTGGCAGGGTTAGGCCTGGCGCGCAGCATGGCGCTCAGAGTCCACTGTTGCGAGTGGATTTGACCGATGTCCTCTCCGGGAGTAGGTGATGGCGTGGAGCAGTGATCCCTGCTTTTTGACCGCGTCATGATGTCTCTGATGGGTTGCAGAGCGTTGGGCGTTGTTCCCGGCGAGGCCGGCTCGAGCTTGGTCGCAAGCTCGAGCTCCTCGAACGAGACGGAAACAACCCGCTCGAGGGTCGGGGTTGCCCTCGAGGGCGCTGAGCCTCGAGCGAGACGGAAACCACCCGCTCGAGGGTCGGGGTTGCCCTCGAGGGCGCTGAGCCTCGAGCGAGACGGAAACCACCCGCTCGAGGGTCGGGGTCGCCCTCGAGGCCGCTGAGCCTCGAGCGAGACGGAAACCACCCGCTCGAGGGTCGAGGTCGCCCTCGAGGCCGCTGAGCCTCGAACGAGACGGAAACCCCGCTCGAGGGTAATCGTTTACCTCGAGCTGGATGGGACCGAGGTAGCGATGGCGGGCCTTTGCTGGGCTGTTGAGCCAGGTCAATGTCGTCGTGGGCCTTGATGCCAAGTAGGTTTGGCCCTAGATTGGGGTACCCCTTTTGTAGGTACCCGACAGTAGCCCCCGAGCCTTCGCAGGGATGAAGTTTAATCCCGCGAAGGCTGGAGTTCGTCGAGGCTTTCGAGGCCTTCGTTTCTTCGTGGGTTCCGAGAATCCGTGGGGGCGCGCTAGCGCACCCGCGGGTGTAGCCCCCATGGCCTTGGGAGAGTGGTTGTTACTCTCCCAAGGTCTCAACCTGATGTGCAGAGCATTTACTGCTTCCTCAGGTGTGGGTTCGTCCACCGCGCCTGAGGTAGGGGGGATTTGGAGCTTTCTTCGTGCCTCGCGCTCCCTGTTCGAGGGTGCTGAGGAGGAGGCGACCCGTGCTTCCCTCGGTGGGATCGAGCCACGGATGCCTGGTTGAGCTGGTAGCGGGTGGTTCGAGTGGACGTCCATGCCCCGTTCGATAAGGGTAGGCTCGTGGTCACAGGACACGTCCATAAAAGCCTTCCGCGAAAGTATGCTAGACAGGACTCGACCTCGTTCGATAGAGGTCGAGGGCTCGATGCTCCCCCTCGAGGGGTCCCTCGATCTAGGCACTTTGCCCGGCCTCGAACATAATCGGTTGGTTTCCTCGAGCGTTCGAGCTTCGAGGGTACCGTTGATTATCCCTGACTCGGTTGATCTGGGGCCCTTGTCGAAACCCTTCGAAGGCCCAAGGTTCGAACCCCTGATCAGTAGAACAATGACTTCCTCCCTTCGAGGGGGAAGCCTTGAGCGTTCTCTCCGCATGTTCCGCTCCGCGCGGTGTGGCCGATGTGGGGAGGAACACGGTCGTGTGGATTTGTCCACAGCACTAGGAGCCCCCGAGCCTCGTTTGGCTCGAGATGTCCCAAATATTTCTTCGTTCCTCGGGATCCCTTTCGAGGGACTGAGGAGGAGGCGATCCATGCTACCCACGATTGGGATCGAGCCATGGATGCCTGGGTGAGCTGATAGCGGGTAGTTCGAGCGGACGTCCATGCCCCGTTCGATGAGGGTAGGCTCGTGGTCATAGGACACGCCCGTAAAAGCTTTTCGCAAAGGTATGCTAGATGGGACTCGACCTCATTCGATAGAGGTCGAGGGCTCGATGCTCCCCCTCGAGGGGTCCCTCGATCTAGGCACTTTGCCTGGCCTCGAACATAACCGATTGGCTTCCTCGAGCGTTCGAGCTTCGAGGGTACCGTCGATTATCCCTGACTCGGTTGATCTGGGGCCCCTGTCGAAACCCTTCCACCTCTTCGTGCGGGGTCATGATGACCGTTAGGGCAGTTACCGCGACTTCGTGGGGGAGTGCGCGCGCCTTTTCAGGCGTGGCGTGGGCGAAGTGACCGCACGACTGCCCTGACGGCGGAAGAGCGTCCTTTCCCGGGCGAAGATGGCGGCGGCTGGGATGACCTTGATGGTTGAAGCGGACCCTGAAAGCCTCGAGACATCGAGCCCGAGTATAAATAGTAGTTTAGAGACTTGCGTTTCCTGATGTAAGAACAATTCGTTTGTTTTCATACATCCTACTTATTTTCGTTAAACATCGTTTGTATCGTTAAACGAGTTTTATTTGCATGCGACATCTCTGCGATGCACGTCGTGTCGAATGCATGTGCCTCGAAAGGAAGTCGCCACTAGGATCGATCGTACGTGAATGACTTAGGCGGAGGGAAGTGAGGTGCTGCCATAGCCTCGAGGCGTAGGCGAGCACTCGGCTCAGGCGACCCTGCCCTTGTCCGTTTCACGCCTAGTGTCTTCCCTTCGAGGGTTGCAAAAGAGCACTTGGCGATACGCTCGAGATATCACGAGAATTTCGAAAAACGAGTTTTATTTTCAAGTGGTATCTCTGCGATGCACGTTGTGTCGAATGCATGCGCCTTGAAAGGAAGTAGCCACTAGGATCGATCGTACGTGAATGACTTAGGCGGAGGGAAGTGAGGTGCTGCCGTAGCCTCGAGGCGTAGGCGAGCACTCGGCTCAGGCGACCCTGCCCTTGTCCGTTTCACGCCTAGTGTCTTCCCTTCGAGGGTTGCAAAAGAGCACTTGGCGATACGCTCGAGATATCACAAGAATTTCATAAAAGTATTGACTTTTTCGGGGGTTCGTCCCCATTGCGGCCCCCGAGGGGGGATGGTCCTAGCGAGGGTAGGACCAAACCTCACTCAAGTATGAGTGGACTCGAGTCCACCTGATTCGTTCACAACTTGCGAGAGCTAAGCCAAATACTTAAACAAGAGTTTGTACAATCCAAAGTATGTACAAAAAAGATTCGAGGGGCTGAAGCCGCTCTAGGGGCATAAGCAACTTAGCTGTTGGATGTCGCAGGTGTTTGCGAGGATTTCCGTCGGCGGTGGGTCGTCCTATGCGTCGTCGGCATCAAAGCCTCTCCTCCACACGGAAGGCCTCGAGGCCCCCTGTGGCTGGGATCCACTACGGGGACTTCGTTCGCCGTTGTTTCCTTTCTCGCGAGGGGTTCAATGCTTCTCCCCTTATTGCCTTGATTTTACTTCCTCGAGGGCTTCCTTGGCTTGCTGCCCTCCGCGGGCGTCTCTTCGGGGCGCTTTCCCTTTTTGCCGTTGAAGATGGCGTTCGCCGCCTCCTCCCCCGAAGCGTATTTGGAGGCTACCTCGAATAGCCGGTTCGCGTCGGGGGGAGGGTCCCTCCCCAACTTGCATATTAGGTTGTAGCTAGTGGTGCCCTCGAGGAAGAAGTGGATGATCTGAGTGTCGGTGATGTTGGGCAGCTCGGTGCAGCGCTTGGAGAAGCGCCGGATGAAGTCCCTCAGGGATTCACCGGGCTTTTGCCTGCACCCTCGAAGGTCCCACGTGTTCCCAGGGCGCACGTAGGTGCCCTGGAAATTTCCCACGAAGGTCTCGACCAGGTCGTCCCAGTCGCGGATCCGATTCGGGGGCAGGTGCTCGAGCCATGTCCGCGCGGAATCCGCCAGGTGGAGTGGCAGATTGCGGATGATCATGGCGTCGTCTGTGGCGCCGCCGAGCTGGCACGCTAGGCGGTAGTCATTGAGCCATACCCTGGGGTCAGTTTCCCCAGAGTACTTGGTGACGGTAGTAGGCTGTCGGAAACGAGGGGGAATCGGAGCGGCGCGGATGTTACGACTGAACACGCGCGTTCCCGTCGGTTCCGAGACCGCATCCCGGTTCCACCCAACGTCGGTCCGCCCGCGTTGGTGGGCCCGGGCTCCCTCTCGCTGCCTTATTTGGTTCAGCGTGTTGCGAGCATCGCCATCGCCGACCGCGCCTCGGGTGTCCCGGAGGCATGACCTCGCGGGCACCCTCGCTGGAAGCGTTCGTGCTTCGGGCGTACGTGGTTCGTTGGCGTGGCGCTGCGCCGAGTCACGGCAGGAGTCGCCGCGGGATGGTGCTCGTGCCCTGCCGTTAGGCCGGGGTGAGCGTACCGAGGATTCCCCTCCTCGTTCGCCCTTCGAGGCCGAGGAGCGTCGAAGGCGGGAGGCTGAGCTCTCTGCTTGTTGTCGGGCGGCATGCTCGACCAGCTTCCGGGCCTCGAGGTGCAGCTTTCGCCCTTCGGGGGTGGCTGCCTCGGGCATGGCTCGGAGTAGTGCGGCCGCCGCGATGAGCTTCTGGCTCGTTCTGGGGGCGAGATCGTCATCTTTGCCTTCGGCAAGGATGCGGGCCTGAGCCGCTCGCCCCGCATGCCGTGCGTCCGTGCCGTGCTCGTCGCCTTGTTTAGCCGGCTCGTGGTCGGAGCGCGCCGGTGGTGAGACGTCACCACTAGCTCGTGGCAGGTGGCGCGGGTCCCGCTCGTCCTCGGAAGGAGAGTGATTCGATGGGTCCGATGGCTGCGCGCTTATCGGATCCATGCCATCGTCGTTCCCCTGGTCGTCACCCCCGCCGTCGTCGTCCGACATCGACCCCTCGCTGGCTTGTCCGTCGTTGATGACGAAACACTCCCTGGTTGGGTCATACTCATCATCGGAATACTCGAAGCAGTAATCCGCCGCTGTTTGAAAGGCAATAAAGGCCTCTGGGTCGCGGAGACCCGAGTAGTCCCAACCAAGGTGTGTACGCATAAATGCGTGTCCATTATTGGACTCTATGCGGGAAACGGCGGGCAATGGGTCGGCGAAGTCTTCCTCGGAGACGGGGTGGCAACCAGGTTGGTCGCCATACGCACTCATAGTAGTGCGGATGGAGGGGGCGTACGCATCCGCGGAGTTGCGTAGCCCGTAGGGATAGAAATGCGCCGTCGTAGCGCGTGGTGGAGTCATGGGCCCTGGGAGGAAGGGAGCAGCCCTCTCCTGTGACCCTGACCGCAGGGCGTCCCCTTCCCTCGTGGGATGGGGGTTGCCGACGTCGGCGGCGCGCCTCGCGGCGCGTGCTCGTCGTGCACGAGGTCCTGGACGACTCCGTCGTCGTGGTGTCGCTGGTTGCTGATGATGAGGCTCCGGTCGGTCGCTTGGATCCTGCTGGAGGATGGGCATGTGGTAATCATCGCCAGACGCCCGGAATCGCAAGCTTCCGAACCAGACCTCCCGGCCCGCTGGGAGCAGATCGCTCTTGCCCAGCGGAGGCCGTCCTTCGCCGAAGTTCGCCATCGGGAACGAGAGTAGCGCAGCGCTGGTCCCCTACCTGGCGCGCCAACTGTCGGTGCCTGATTTGGTCGCACCGGCACCGACGAGTGATCGCGGTGCTAACCACTCGTTTTCCCGATGGCGAGAGTGAGAGACAATGGTTTATCCTGGTTCCGGCCACGGGGCCGTACGTCCAGCAGTGGTGCGATGCACCTGGTTACGTGTTGCTTGTAGTAGGGGTTTACAAGCAAGGTGGGAGAAGGAGATAAGCTCCTAAGTCCCAGGCTATGGTGTGTGGGTGCGTTCAGGAGTGGGTATGAACTCGTGTTCTTCTCGTTCCTTTTCGCATGGGCTTCCCTTCCCCTTTTATAGACCAAGGGAGCGGGGCGCGAGTACATGTGTTTGTCGCTAAGTGCACTGTTCGTCCATGCCGCGCCGTACGTGAGCGGGAATCGCGCCTTCCAACTCTGCTGACGACATGGCAGGGACTGACGTATCGTCCTTCCTTCTCGTGACAGTTCACGGCGTCGAGGGTGGTGTCTTGCGTACGGGGTCCAATTCGAGCCTCCGTGGCCTCCTTCGAGGTTGCCTTCGAGGGTGGCAGCGTGTCCGGCGGGGGGTAAAGTCAAAGGAGTGGTTGGCACAGTGCTGCTGGCAGGGTTAGGCCTGGCGCGCAGCATGGCGCTCAGAGTCCACTGTTGCGAGTGGATTTGACCGATGTCCTCTCCGGGAGTAGGTGATGGCGTGGAGCAGTGATCCCTGCTTTTTGACCGCGTCATGATGTCTCTGATGGGTTGCAGAGCGTTGGGCGTTGTTCCCGGCGAGGCCGGCTCGAGCTTGGTCGCAAGCTCGAGCTCCTCGAACGAGACGGAAACAACCCGCTCGAGGGTCGGGGTTGCCCTCGAGGGCGCTGAGCCTCGAGCGGGACGGAAACCACCCGCTCGAGGGTCGGGGTGGCCCTCGAGGGCGCTGAGCCTCGAGCGAGACGGAAACCACCCGCTCGAGGGTCGGGGTCGCCCTCGAGGCCGCTGAGCCTCGAGCGAGACGGAAACCACCCGCTCGAGGGTCGAGGTCGCCCTCGAGGCCGCTGAGCCTCGAACGAGACGGAAACCCCGCTCGAGGGTAATCGTTTACCTCGAGCTGGATGGGACCGAGGTAGCGATGGCGGGCCTTTGCTGGGCTGTTGAGCCAGGTCAATGTCGTCGTGGGCCTTGATGCCAAGTAGTTTTGGCCCTAGATTGGGGTACCCCTTTTGTAGGTACCCGACAGTAACATATAATCTTCATCTAAATTACCCACCTATGAAATTTATAAATAATTCAAGTAGCAGATCAAATTTGCATCTAAATTATTCACATCTGCCATCATTAAGAAGAACCTAAGTATCCCCTAAATTTGGTTCTAAATTACCTACATGTGTCATTATTAAAAAAACCCCTAAAATTACACCTATATATTTTTATGGACTGTCAGTAGGGAAAATATTCAAGACTCGTTTAATTCGCCCCCATGAGATCAAAGTCAGGTCTACTAGATACTACTCATGTGCTCTAACCACTAGGCTAGAGACCCCTTCACATATAAGTTTTTTCGTGTTACCATATAGATCATGTACATATACGTGGGAAGTGATGAGAATATTCGTAGTGCAAATAAAAACTATAGTCCAATAAGAACATGTTTGGTTGCCTGCACGATGGTCTGGGCTTGGCTGGCTGCATGCAAATCAGTCCACTTAGTTTCTGTTTTTCGCGAGCCTGGCTCAATGCATGCGAGCTGGTTTTCGGTTAATGGTCCTATCAATGTATAAATCATATATATTAAATAGAATTAGTGTTTTGTAAAGTTGATTAAGACTTGATGTGGTTAACTTAGTCAGTTACGCAAAAAAAAAAAGAAAACCATCATGACAATTTTTTTTAACATGCGACACATCCTCATGCAAATAACCAAATAGCCTCTCTATGCGACACGCCGAGTGCCCGACAAAAGGCACTCGGCAAACATATCTTCGCCGTCCAAACATTGCTGAGTACTCTTTGTCGAGAGTTGCCATCGACAAAGCCTTTGCCGAGGGTTTTTTTAGCTTTTGCTGAGTGTCCTTGCACTAGGCAAAATAGTCGATTCCGGTAGTGCTGGCTCGATAGAAGCAGACACCCAAACTAACTGATGCCGTATCTGTTGAACCTAGCCAGCAAGGGCCTTACTCCCAATATATACGAGCCAAGCTGAGGTGAGCAGGAAGTTACTAAATCTCAATCAGATTGATGAATTTATATGAAACAGAAAGAATACGCAAAGAATTATGATTCTTCCCAGTCATCAACGACTAATAGAATCCCATGCTAGTCAGATGATAGGTAATTTTTAATTTCTTTGAGCAAAGATAGTACAATTAAACAACTCGCATAGGGCCGCGAGTCGGGTTTAGGCGTGCAGAAAGAAGGAAAGGAAGGCCTGGCAAGGAAACGTTGAACACATACTGTGCATGGAAGAATATATTTCTAGGCTTGTAGCTAAGAAGCTGCTAGTCAATCACATCTGCTATACTGTCCTCATCAACATATCATACTGGCTTTTTGTGCCAAGCATTACCTTTACTTTATCAGAGCAATTCATGTGTTTGTTTGTTTTTGCATGCAGAGCTTGCTGAAAGCTAAATGTCAGTGTGTAATTGGGTCACTCTCCCCTGAATTATGAGTGAAGCATGCCTCTCTACGTAGCACGCAAGCTATAGGCTCTCTCGATCTGTCCATGTAACTTTCTTTCTATATCTACGGATTTAATTTCTTGATGCTTTCCTCTATGCATCTTGATCGACAGATCATATATCATCATCGACTGCGAGCAGCGCCCTTGGCGTACCGGCACTGCCTAATCATGCATGCATACACGATCGAGCATGTTTGCATGGCTCGAATAAACAATTTGTTAAGGCCGTCACAGTACGTTCTTGTCAATTATGTCTTCATGCATACAATGCAACGACCATTAGCACTAGTGGAGATCTGACAGATCCGTTGTTGATAGATCGACCGCCAACGACGACTCATCTTGATTCGAATCTGATTTTATAAGGTAATTATTAGCGTATCGTCAGGACCTTCTCTAGTCACAATTCACAAATTAGTGGCGCGCTTTGCATCGTTGTCTTATAGTGCCTCTGAATCATCCGCCCCCAATTTCTAGCTACTTGTTTAGGTTTATCCAAAGTTAAACCACTTAACCATTGACGCGGCATTTGATTTCTTGGATGCTTGAGAGCTAAGACTTGAACAGGCTCTGATCTCGGGTCCATGCACGCATGCTTATGCGCCCGGACAAGAGATATACACACTAGTAGATGTCTTGGCCCATGCAAGACGACTTGTCCTCCTAGGTCGGTTGGTTACTCCCGTCCACCCACAGTGGCGGTGGTGCCGCCGCACCCCGCGCCGTCACGCGCGCGCGCATGCCCGCCCCGGCCGGCCGCGCGGTTCGTTGTCACGCACGCGCCGCTCGCAAAGACCGGCGCCTTTCATCTTTAATTTCTTTCTCTCCACAGATCGGCCTTTGTTTTTTGGCGCATTAGCTCCTCCGGTATGCGCTGACTCCGATCCTTGCTTTTGATCACCGCCGCCGGCGGCGGCGGCGGCGGATCGGAGCGAGGAGACGATACGATCGACACGCGTGCATGTCTGCGTCGTCGGTGCACGTACGTACATACTCATGCTTAATCAGAGATAAAGAGATGCATTTTAATTTGTTCCATTCTTACACACACTGCACAGATATACATATGCGCGAGAGCTTACACACACAACACCTGATCGCGATCAGAAGAAAAAAAACAAATTGTATGGGGGGATAGATGAGGTGACATGTAAGCATGGACCGGAACGCCCACACTACTGGGCAGCATGCTTTGCTTGCACTACATCGGCAGGCCCCCCATGCCACCCTCTTTCGTAGTATTTTCTTTTTGAGAGACAAGGGCGAGAAGGCATGAGAAAAGTGACATGAGCCTCATCATGCCATGCCATAGCCGGCGACAATAGGGCATAGGCCACACACACACACACACACACACACACACACACACACACACACACTGATCTCTACTCCCTCTTCTACATTTTGGCTCGCATATGATGCATGCAAACTCTTTAATCTTTATGCATGCACAAACCCTAGTTGCTAGAAATCCAGCATTGACCTCTCGCCATCTTGTCAATGTCAAGCCCTCCGGTCCTGTCTCTCAGTCTCTCTCCGGCAGATCCATCCATCATGCGCCACTAATTGTGCTGTCATGTGCATTGCTCGGTTGGTACTCCCAGTGGTTGCCATCCTTGTTCTTTTCTCGTCGCAGTGCAGCCCCTGCACGAGTTAAAAGGCCGGCCAGGGGCCTACGCCCTGCAGCAGCCAGCAGCTGCTGCGTATATTCTTTCTCCCTCTCTGCTAGGGTGGTGCTTGCCACGTTCTTGCACAGTTTTGCTCCATCGTCGTTGCGCTGGCCTACATCACAAACGCCATGCCAAACTTAACAGCTCCTCTAAATGACCATGATGATGTCTTTGACACTGCATCCTGCTAGCTGCTACTTACATATATACAAATGAATCCGCATTACTTTTCATTTCTTAATGCCAAACATGCATGATGTAGCTCTATTAAAATTTTAAGAGAAAACCAGCGTTGCATGTACTGCAAAGAAAAATGCAATTAGTAGCATGCAGCTAGTTTGTAGATCGGTCATCGGCTATGTGTCTACGTAGGACATGGATCCGCAAGTCTTATCACCCTTTAATTATGAGACACGCCACATATTCTCCGGTGTTGTTGTGGCTGGCTTTTGTTCCCTTGTTGCATGCACACCATTGCGTGAGTAAAGGTGACATGACATACGAGTATGTCTCGTACATCCAAGGCCAACACGTATGATTGTTTTTCCCGAGATGCAGCTTTGAAAAGGAGAGGGGAAAAAACGAAGAAGCTGCGAGTTTAGAGTAGTGGCGGTGCACTATATATATATAAGGCAGGGAAAAAAAGACATGGATGGATGGATGCATGCGCCGATATATGCCATGGTGTGCTTGTCAAACCTTAGAAATACTAAAAAGTGTATGGTGCTTTTGATCGTCTCTCCCCGTGCATAAAGCCAGTGACAAGCTTGGGAGCCAAGGGATGTGAGTGAGATAGGGGGGTGGCCAGGCCAGGCCAGGCCACAGCCCCAGCAGGCCCAACACTCACACTTGTCACCCATGCAAGAGAGAAAAAGAGAGGAACAAAAGGGGTTTTATTGGGAAGTGATGGTTGGTGCCTCCTCATGCCAAGAAAGCTGTTTTTTTAGGGCAAAAGGACCTCAGGAGGGGTCCGGCTCGTGCATGCTGCTAGGGTTTATAGGGGTTAAGGTTGACAGGTTGTGTGTGTATGTGAAAAAAAGGGCACACTGAAATGTGTGGCCATTTGGCTACACGATCTTGACAAATCTCTTTTGCGGTGGATTTGAAAGGCTATGTTTGTAAGGATGCATGCAAAGGGGCAGGAGTGCCTTTTGCTTCTCTTACTTTGAGGCCACTACTCCTCGGCTTGTTGTGTGCCCTCTCCCTTTTTGTTAGCTAGCCTCTGGCCTCTGCTGCCTCTAACAAAAGCTAGCGCTGGTCACCAAAAAGCAACCCATCGATCGATAACGAGAGAGCATAGTTCTAACCGTGGACTCCTACATATCTAGGGTCGTTATCTTAACTCGATTGAGTAATAACTACGAAGGGTCTATGAACAATCAAATCCTTGTTTATATACCACAGGAGTTGAAACAATATATATACTCCATAATCCATGTGCATGACTTTGGATTGAATCAGCATTTTGTTTGTTACATTGTTTGCGCACAACATTTGTATCGAAGAACATGTAATATTTCCCTTTACTTCAAGAAATAATCAATATCATTCCTATATATGATTCATCTGGTTTATTGTTTCTCTTCAATATGTAGTTAGATGTCCTTTGCACAAACATCTCTCGACCTTAAGTAGTGTTTTTTTTTCTCACAAATGATACTCAAATTTCAACGAATCATGATCTCTGTCACTGTCATTTAGTCATCTGTATACATATTATACTCACGTAAAGCAAAGAAATCTTTAAAAGTAGTCGTCATAGTAGTAGTATTGACCACCAGACCAGCACATGTTTTTCCTTGATCATGTAGACAGTTAGTGATTGGCTACCTCATACGCTAATGTTCTATACCTAAATTCTTAACTACTCCATTAGGCTATACGTTATATATATATATATGGCCTTTTGACTAGCAATAAGTGGGTAAGCATGAAACTGAACTGAATTCTACTGAAAGGCCGGCATGTGCATGCATGTCAGGGTCATGAATTACTCAAATCCAAACTTTTCGGATACTCAGGCGTCAGGACTTCAGAACCATCAAATTAGCTTCGGTGCATCAGCCTGATGAACTGCTAGTTGTAGTTACGACATGGTTTAATAAGTAATGCCTCAGCAATGAGAGGCAAACGAAAGTAGCAGAGAGCTCAGCAGCAGGCCAACTGAATGCATTCTTGCAACTGAGCCTGTCAGATCGGCCACCACTGCTAGCACCTAGCTCAAAGAGCATTGCCATTTCATGACCCGGCACAAGCACTCGATTGCATCACACACTGCCTGTGCAGGCATTCATTCATTCCCCAGTTGCTAATCCAGTGCAAGATCTCGCGAGTCCTGCAGCACAGCTTTCGTGTTCGTCGAGCCTGCCTGCCGTTCTGAAGCAACAGGACACGGGCATGAATGCAACGATGCGCTTTCCCTTCAATTATTGCGGCTCTGATATGATGTACCGTTTGTGTTTCTGTTCATGGAGATCCTCTCCTTCTGTGTGCCTGGGTGATAGTGATGCAACAACTGATGATCGGTAGTAGAAAAATGTTTGCTAACATTTGGTCCATTTGGAGGAGCTCCTGTGATCAGTGCCAACAACTTTTAAAGATGTCGAAATAAAGTTGGACGAATGATGTGTTTGCAAGTCTTTCTTTATTCGTGAAGATCAATCTTATTGAAAACATGGAAGTTTTTATCCTTTAATTTCAATAGTTTTATTTCATATTTCACTTCTGGTACAAGTATAGATCTAGTAGCAAGTAGTATCAAATTGCGCAAAATAAGACTAAGGAAGCGAATGACAAGTATCGAAGTCAGTGCATATATATATATAAGTGTTTAAACTTATTAGCTATTGAAAGCATAGAAGTGTTGAAACTTATCGAATTCAAGTTGCTGAGGAACTAATACTAATGGTGTCATGGCATCAGCTTGTGTACATTGTATTGTAGCAAATCAACTGGTGGAAGGTGCTTCTTAAAACATATGAAAATTTATAAGTCGTGTCGACATATATATAGGTACCTCAACTATTTGTTCATATAGATTGATCCATCTTTTACTGGTTCAACTTTGATGTATATATATGCCATCAAGGAATGTCTATGTATTTATTAAAAAAAGCATTATAATTTGAATTATTATCTAAAGAATGTTTCAGGGATAAACTAAAAAAATGGAAAAGTTAGCCAAGGTTAATAATTTAGGCAATCTTCTTCTCTTTGATAGGGACAGCTGATTGAGAAGTAGCAGTTTCAGGTTGACAAAGAATAAACCAAGCTTGTTCCAGAAAGACAAATAATGAGAAAGGATCATATGAACATCCCATCTTGGATTAACTGGTGTTTCCTTAACACCTATCCTCATTTGTCCGCATGAATTTCCCGCCGAAAACTTTTCCATCTCTTTTCCACGGGCACAATATGTGATCATGAGCTAAAGCCTGCATTTGTGGGGCTTAGTGGAAATGGCATCCCTTTGGATGCAAGGCACATCACCAATGCCCAAGAAAAAGATGCAAGCTTTTCTCCTAGGCTCATGTTTTGCCCCCTAACACCAGGTCTAAGTGCTCATAAAACTAACATATCACACATTCACACCGCACCAATTAAGTACTCTCTCTGATAGCACTTGAGGCCCTAAAAGGCTCTTTTGTTGTTTATTTGTTCCTGGAATTCTGTCGGTCCGAATGGCGCACTTTAGTTAGCTGTCTCGCATAATATGTGTATTCTAAGTGATATTGAACACACCTTTCGCACCTTAATTTTTATGTCCCTGTTGGGTCACATTGGATTCGGACTGTGAACTTGTTTAATTCTCCTCTCCATGTAATGACAAAAGAATTGCTTTTATTTTTGTACAATGTGGCAGTAGCAGGTGTGTATACCCTTCCTTCGATCGATGCTTCTTTTCTGTGGGTGGTATAGAAACAAGTGTAGCTTCTAAGCAACATATACGACAGACCGACCAGGGACCTTTTTTTGTGAGGATTTTAGGATCTACTAAAGTCCATATGTCACCAACTCACAACGGTTTCTGCAAATGATAATACACACACAAAGTCTGAAAAGAAAAACAAGGTGGCTTTAGCGTTCTTCTCCTTTTACTGTCTGCCATGCGTGGCTAACTCTGTCTCTCCTCATGGTAGCCTTTCATTAACCTGGAAATCGGTTAATCGTACTAGTATATTCTCCTCCAGGTCACTGTAAATAACGACAGTATCGAAATAAACAGCTTGTATAATACCAGTACATTATACAGGAAACAGCCAAGCAGTAAAAAACAAACGCGAAAAAATTCAGACGACAGAGAGAAAAGGGGGAATGATGTGCCAAGTCTCTGAATATTCCCCTGCCTCTAAGTGGTGGTGGGGGGGGGGGGGGGGGGGACCTGCCTGGCTTCTTCTTTGCCTGCACACGAGCTGCACATTTGCATCGCTTCCATAGATTAGATGGACGGAATGCGCGGCAACGCTATGGACGGACGCTGCTCCCGTCGCTGAACAGTGGGCCCCCGCGCCCTCCCATCGATCGACCCGACCGGCGCGCAGAGACATTCCCCATAGCCAGCTGGCCGGTATATTCACCACGCTGTCGCGTCGCGCCAGTCACACACAGGTCACGCTGCCGGCCGCCATGGCAGGGCGTCAGGGCGAGCCGAGGCCGAGCTCGCTCGGTAAAAAAAAAAAAGGAACAAACAAAAGGTCGCGAGAAAACGCATGGTGCGGCATGGGGCCAGGGCGTGGCCGGCGGCCGGCCGGGCCGTGGCGGGGGCTCGGCGTGCGCTGCGCCCGCCGGGGCTGTGTCGGCCGCGGCCGCGGCAAAAGCCTGGCGTGGCACGCGCGCCGCGGCCGGCTCTGGACCACGCGTGGCCACGCCACACCACACACACACCCCACGTCCCTGTCCGCGCCGCGCGCGTCCATTGCGATGCATACGCATGCCACGCCACGGCGCACACACCATGCCATAGCCACACAGGCGGACAGGCCACAGCGCTCGCCGCGCGCATGCGTCCACCATGCGTGTGCCCAAAGACAAAGAGACCAGCGCGCCGCGCGCACCGCGCAGCACCAGCAGGCTAGCTAGGCAGGCAGGCTGGGTGACGACGCGCGCGGGGACGGATCGGAGCGGCATCGCCGGCTTTGGCTAGTGACCCGTCCCTTTTGCATCGGCGCTGGGTGCTGGCTGGCTGGCATGCCTCTCCCTCCGTTTCCCTGTCAAACTTTCAAAGCAATGTCATGGCATTTACCAACATATGGAACTGTCTAGGGCTCCTGATGATAGGTGGCGCGAGCCTGTGGATTGAATGCGGCTGGTATTTGTCGCTGATGAGCTCATAAATCGTCGATCGGAACTATACCTGGCGTATAAATGTACCAAGATCTGTTGCGTTGTACCAATACGTTTGGCTTCTAATCATTTATCGTCACAAAAAACCAATTCTACGTAGTATCCTGAAAAGCCACGAGAGCCTCATCCTAACTTAATATTAATTTTGTCTTCATGTCCTTATTCACTCACTCATTTCAACCTTCCTACAGATCGCACTTGTTAGCCATGTTCACTTAATTTGAAAAGTGCAATCAGATTTTTTTTAGGGAGATCATGTGCGCAAATTTTCAATCGCGATGAATATGGTAAAGGTTTATAACCAATATTATTATATACTTTAGATGCCATGTGAGCTTTATCCAGATTGTATTCAACTCTTGTCTCACTCCCTATTCACCCTATTAAAAGTTCAAAACTATGATGTTTTTTCTCTAAATTAGTCATTTTGTTTCACCAGTTCACCACCATGACACTCTTGACTATGGTTTTTAGCCACCGAGGATGGCGGATGACCGTAGCCTCATTGACGAATTGAAGAACCGAGCCCTGATTATTTTTCTATGTATATGTACGTGGTATCATAATAATTGGATGTTAGAGAAAATTTAACACGAAATCTTAATATAAGAGTATGAATCAGCCTCGGCCTTGGCCATTTGTTGTTTTTGTAAGAGAAAAACACATGACCAAATTGTTGGAGGATCAGACACATAACCAGCTGCCAGAGGAAACCAATGCAATGCAGGAGCAGGTACAGGAATAATTGAGCTCTACCAGTTCATCTAGCACTGGAAGAACACAGTGTCCTACACAAATCTATGATCGTCTGTAGCCGTTGAATTCATGAAGTAGCTTCTGCAAGATGGAAATAAACTCTTTGCAGCTCTGTGATAGCTGCTCGTCCATTGAATGGCAGTAGCAGGCCAAAGCGACGGAAACGGAAGCAAAGCATGGAAGGTGCAAAAGGTGATCGATGCAGTCGTCCCTCGTGCCGGCCCCTGGTCTCTCGCCGGCCAAAAATTTAACCTCGCTCCCTGCAGAAGCACAGGGACTACTATTTTCTGCTCCCGCAATAAAATTTTTACAGGTTGCCTGAATTTTGGGGTAAAAAATCCATAACATACTGTACCTTTTTTTGAGAAAAAAAATTCTTCGGACCCAACTTCTAAACTCTGCTACAAGTGTTACAGAGTATATCCTCAGCGTCCGTAAAGTTTCATCGTAAATAAATATTGCTAGTCGATTCAAGTTGTCATAACGAGTTTTTCTTAGCAAATTCAACAATGGCGAAGTACGTACATTGGCGTTGCATTTTTACTCTTGAACACCTATGTAACCGTCAATTACATTTAACCTTTTTTTTTTGTTTCTTGCTACCAAAAAATTGATCCACGGAACATTGCTATCGGGCTCGGGTGAGGTGGGCCCGGGCTACACATGCAGCTCTGCATATAGCCGAGGGCATCGAGCACAGTTGCACACGGGAATCGGGTCAGTATACTCAGTACACAGTATATATGAACAGTTTGTACAACCTAAAGCCCTGCTTATTCCCGTGCTCCGATCAATGTTTGGCGGTCTGCTTGTGTGATGTGTGTTCTCGGCCGTGTTTTCGCTTCGCTTTATCGGCATCGCTGGTTCCAACCAAGAGCTTGTTGTCACGGTCACGGGCTATGCCTATCAAGATCAGTCCGAGAGCTAGGGAAGAAAGATCTCTCGTGGCGCCACAAGTGATGAGCAAACGGCTCTCACTCCTGTGCTTATGTGCAAACCACAATGAGTTGCACATCATATTCTTGCTTTCCAAACCTCAATCAGTCACATTGGTATCAATAGTACCACTACCACCACAAAGCAAGTCTACGATAACTTTCACAAGATTTTTTTTTATGAATCAGTCTTACACGATTGTTTAGAGTTAGAGCTCAACATGGACAGCCTTATGTACATTGAAAAATATATAGAGCCATGCGCTTATAGCAAATTGTATTGTGTGCGTGTGTTGTTGTTCACGGTTCACCTCCAAAAGGCCGGCACCGTGGGGCCCCGGCTCTGCCCCCTGGCCACCATATTTTACCCGCGCCATGGAGCGAGCATGCTCTCTCCTGGCTCCTGCCGTCTGCCGCGGGCATGTGCCTGGCCATCAAAAGCATAGCGCCACCGAGCGACACACCTCCCAAGCCCAAAAATAAAATGGAATCCTCCAAAGGAGAGAATATTTGTCCGTCGGATTTCGCAAGAACATACCACGGGTTTGGTTTGAGCCTGAGAGTGGGTCCACGGTGTTCAAATTTTTACGGGGTAATACACGGATTCTGAGTAATCTTTGGTATATAATGGAGCCTTAATTGAGCCAAAGAAAAATAAGCGTTTTTTGTAATTTATTACAACGTCTCATCTATTAAACTTTAGCCTAACAATGGTCTACAAATAGTTTTGCTTCCTTCAAGCTCTCGGTGCCTTTGTTGATCATTCCTGAAGTTCATTCTTCCTAAAAACCTCTCGTTCCTTACGCTATTTCGAACTACCCAAAACCACAAGGTCCTTGTAACTTATCCCGAGGGGAAAGTTATAGCTCACTTAGGTGAGATTAGGCATCTGCTTACTCAAATCTTAGACCATTGGATTAAGAGAGTTGATGGCTCAGATTTGCTTCTCTTCTCTTCACCTTATCTTCCACCTTCCCCATCTTCTTCAACTCCGGCGAGATTCCGGCGCACTCCCGACGAAGTTAGGGTTCCCGGGTTAGGGTTCCGGAGTTGTTGGGGGCATCCTCACCCCCGGGCTTTGAGGAGGTAGACACTCTCTATCCTGATTGATAAGTTTTATCCCTACAATGTGGCTACTTGCGCCTCAATCACCCGCAATTATCTATACGTCGTCTACCTTGACGATAAAACCTGTCAGAACATCTAAAAACATACCCTTAAGTTTTACTTATTACCATATCCCTCTATCTCATGGTTGTCGGCGGTGTACCTTGCTGCCATAGTGATTGTGCTCTAATGCTGCAATCTCTATCAGCAATGTTTTTTCTTGAAATCCGAGAGCTACCTCGTAGTCGTAATTGGAAAAACAAATTGAATTTAGAAGTGTTTAGATTGGAGAAAGATTTTATAAAAATATATTGTTCACCAAAAATACATTATAGATGAATAGTGTTCTGTGGATATGAGGAATAAGACGAATAGAGAAAAATTGGATCAATAGTGTTTTTTTAAATCTTTTAGGAACTAAACGGGGCCTAAGAAACAAAACGAAGGTTATTCAAAAAGACCCCTCCCTAATTCCATATATATCTTTCTCTCCCACAGTTTCACACCACGGGGTTGTTTAGATGTTAGAGATTCACTATTCCTCTAATCACATCTATCCCATCCTTTCCTTACTATTCATTGCTACAGTATATATCTGCTACAGTAAATCTCCACCGATCTCTACTAACTAAACACCCCTGCAACAGCCAACACAACAGGCAGCAGGCTACATGAGCTGAGCATTTGCCGCTACTATTAAACCAACCCCCGCTCGTCCCTCCCCCTCTCTCTCCCCATCTCCGCCTCGCCGCTGCTGCCTTTCGCTTTCCCCTCGCGCTCCTCCCTCCACTTCCCCCATCCCCCGCGGCTCGGCAAGCAACAGCTCCCCACCACTTCACCACCGCCCACGCCACTCCATCCCACCAACCATGGCGTCGGGCGGCTGCGCTTTCGCCTCGAGGCCATGACTTGGCGCCGCCCGTGGCCGTGGCTCTCCGTCTCCTCCCTCCTCTCCCTGCGACGACGACAGTCCCTACTCTTCTTCCCCCTCCAGCTCCTCCTCCTTGGGCGGTGGTAGTAGATGGCCGCGGCGATGGTGGTGGGCGGGGGCGGCAAGGACCGCTCCTCGCCCGGCGGCGGTGGGGGGCCGCAGGTGGACACGGGCAAGTACGTGCGCTACACCCCCGAGCAGGTCGAGGCGCTCGAGCGGGTCTACAGCGAGTGTCCCAAGCCCAGCTCGCTGCGCCGGCAGCAGCTCATCAGGGAGTGCCCCATACTCAGCAACATCGAGCCCAAGCAGATCAAGGTCTGGTTCCAGAACCGCAGGTGCGTCGCCGGAGCCCCTCGTCTCTCTTGATCCGACAACTCATCTGTGCTCCTGCCTGAGTTTTTTTTTTCTGCTCATGAGGAATTAGGCGTTCCTGCGGCTAAAATTTCCCCTCCTTTTTTTTAGTCCCTTGCCTGCTTGGGTCTGGGTTAAATCATTATTAAGTGAACAGGCTTCCTTGTTAACGGTGTATTTTTCAGGATGTTTTGGTTTCATGTCGGTCATCGAAATCGTCACAAAAAACATGGTTTAGTTTTTCTAGGGTGTCAGCCACTTTGTCTCTTGCATTGGGCTGGCGACTGGCACACATGCGCCTGGCTTGGTCTGTTTTGGGTTGGAGTCATGAGCTTCTCCAGTCCATATTTCCTCACGTTTTCAGCTGGAACTTGATATCGAGTATTGGTGCACGAACGCAAATGTCCTTTTTTTTTTTTCAGTTTTTGCCGTTTGTATTGTACTACGGTTAGGCGTAGTGGATGTGTCTTTTGCTGGTCGCATATATTGATCTCTCTACCTTTGGTGAGCACTTGTAATACAAGTTGTTAGCTTTAACATGTTGCCATCGTATTTTAGTAAATAAATGAATCTAATGAGATATCCCGTGCTTCTCACAACGTTCACGTTGAGAGCTGATTTAAGGGGTAGTAGGGATACATCATTTTCAGTTGGGCGACCAATTAACTTCCCTGAGTTAGCGTCAGCCATTGGTTGCTTTCCTCCCATACGCAAGCGTAGTTGGCATGTGATGTAGAATGGGCAATAGCATTGGAATACTCTGTGAGCTAGCACTTGTTAACTTGGTTTCTTCATATGCAAGTGGCACTTGTAACTCCTGTGCAATGTAACTGCCACAATCTGATGGTTCTTGTGATTGGCAGATGCCGCGAGAAGCAGCGGAAGGAGGCCTCGCGCCTGCAGACTGTGAACCGGAAGCTGACTGCAATGAACAAGCTGTTGATGGAGGAGAATGACAGGCTGCAGAAGCAGGTGTCCCGTCTTGTTTACGAGAATGGGTACATGCGGCAGCAGCTCCATAATGTGAGATTTATCTCCTTTGCTGATTGCATTGCTGAAAAGTGAAAACTATTCTTGTAGCAACAGAAGTTTTTTACATTATTGCAGTTGTTCATCAATGCCTTCTGTTTTCTAATGCTGTGTGTTATGATGTTTTTAGCCATCTGTTGCGACTACAGACACGAGCTGTGAGTCTGTGGTCACAAGTGGTCAGCACCACCAACAGCAAAATGCAGCAGCCTCGCGTCCTCAAAGGGATGCGAATAACCCAGCTGGGTAATTGCAGTGCCTAACATTTCTCAGACCGTTGTGCTTCCACACTTGTAAATCTAATGGATTCCTTTTGTATATGGCAGTCTGCTAGCTATTGCTGAGGAGACCTTGGCAGAGTTCCTGTCAAAAGCGACGGGGACTGCTGTCGATTGGGTGCAAATGGTTGGGATGAAGGTAATGCACTTTTTGGGACTAACAGAATGAATTGTGCCATGTTTTCCTATTTGAATACCCGCTTGTTAATAACATGCTTGAATTCCTTTACAGCCTGGTCCGGATTCCATTGGAATCATCGCTGTTTCGCACAATTGTAGTGGCGTAGCAGCCCGAGCTTGCGGCCTAGTGAGCCTTGAGCCCACAAAGGTGTGTTTTTTTTCATGCTTCATCATCACATAACTTTATGTTTCCATTCAGCAGACATTTCCTAATAGACTGCCCTATAGGTCGCGGAGATCCTTAAAGATCGCCCCTCTTGGTACCGCGATTGCCGGTGTGTGGATATCCTCCATGTTATCCCTACGGGTAACGGTGGAACTATTGAGCTTATCTACATGCAGGTGTGCATGGTCTTGCAAGTTGTAGTATACACTTAAATAATTGTCCTTTTTGTTGACTGTGTAACATGATTGTTGCTTCCATCCTTTTCTCTAGACTTATGCACCGACAACTTTGGCGGCACCACGCGACTTTTGGACTCTCCGATACACTAGTGGTCTTGAAGATGGCAGTCTTGTGGTAATGCTTCTTTCATTTGCTTGCTATGATGTTGTCATCTATGTTGGTCCCATCAATTTGTGTTTTCTAGTTCTGTTTAGATCGAACAGCCGTGTCGCTATTCTGTATTCTTTTGTTAAATTCTGTCTGGTTGCCTTCTTGGAATATTACTTGCGCTCATAGTTGGTAACTGTTGGCTGTTCCTTTGTTCTGTAGATCTGTGAGAGGTCATTGACACAATCGACTGGAGGCCCATCAGGACCCAACACACCGAATTTTGTCAGAGCCGAGGTGCTTCCTAGTGGCTATTTAATTCGGCCGTGTGAGGGAGGTGGCTCCATGATTCATATTGTGGATCACGTTGATTTAGATGTGAGTAGCATTGTTTCTCCATCCAATTCCACACTTGAATATTTTTGTGCATGAATCTTATCTTGTGTTCTTATAGGCTTGGAGCGTGCCTGAGGTCCTTCGGCCGCTTTATGAATCTCCAAAGATTCTTGCACAGAAGACAACAATTGCAGTATGTTTCGCTATTGCGATTTTCCTCAAGATTTCATACGTGCTAACTATTATTTTTCCACTATTGTATGAATCATTGAGTCACAATTTCTTATCTGTTGTATAGGCACTGCGGCACATTAGGCAAATTGCACATGAATCAAGTGGGGAAATGCCCTACGGAGGTGGCCGCCAGCCAGCAGTTCTGAGGACATTCAGTCAGAGGCTCAGCAGGTTTGTAGCAGTGTTCTCTGTTCTCATTTGTAGTTTATTAATGGACCAATACACTTGCCATGTCTAACATCTTAAATGTACAGGGGATTCAATGATGCTGTCAATGGGTTCCCAGATGATGGTTGGTCACTGATGAGCAGTGATGGTGCTGAGGATGTTACCATTGCTATCAACTCATCTCCAAACAAACTTGTTGGATCTCATGTCAACTCCTCCCAGCTGTTTTCGGCAATTGGAGGTGGCATCTTATGTGCAAAGGCGTCAATGCTGCTACAGGTTCGTACTCTTACCTGGCTTTGCTACCTATATATTGATGTTGTAATAACCTGATTTTAACTGAGATGTTATGAACTTTTTTTACTGCAGAACGTGCCACCTGCACTACTAGTGCGATTTCTGAGGGAGCATCGCTCTGAATGGGCTGATCCTGGTGTTGATGCTTATTCTGCTGCTGCTCTGAGGGCTAGTCCATATGCAGTTCCTGGCCTTCGAGCTAGTGGTTTTATGGGCAGCCAGGTTATTCTGCCACTTGCACACACCTTAGAACATGAAGAGGTAATTTATAGTTAATATTCTTTTTTGTTACTTGCATTGCATGTACTAGTAACTGACTGATGTTGTTCATCAAAATGACTTTTTAAACTGCAGTTCCTGGAGGTTATTAGACTTGAGGGACACAGCCTATGCCATGATGAAGTTGTTCTATCAAGAGATATGTATCTCCTGCAGGTATGTGTTCAGACACCATTAGCATTTGCTTTAGTAGTTTAGTTTCAATTGTGTTGTTGCTTTGGCCTCACAGGATTGTATATTACTTGGCAGTTGTGCAGTGGTGTTGATGAAAATGCAGCTGGTGCATGTGCCCAGCTTGTTTTTGCACCCATTGATGAATCTTTTGCTGATGATGCACCACTTCTACCCTCAGGCTTCCGTGTCATACCACTGGATGCCAAGACGGTTAGTAGAATAGATTTCCTACTCGTAGCATTTGTCTTTGTGATAGCCTATACTTACAATGGATGGGTGCCAATGAATTGCAGGATCCACCATCAGGCACACGCACACTGGACCTAGCATCTACTCTTGAGGTTGGATCTGGTGGGACTACTCGTGCTTCCAGTGACCCATCTAGCACCAGCAATACAAGATCAGTGCTGACCATTGCTTTCCAGTTCTCGTATGAGAACCACCTTCGAGAAAGCGTTGCGGCAATGGCCAGGCAATATGTCAGGACTGTGGTGGCATCAGTGCAGAGGGTAGCCATGGCAATAGCTCCCTCCCGTCTTGGTGGACAGCTTGAAATGAAGCAAACTCCTGGATCTCCTGAGGCACACACGCTTGCAAGGTGGATAGGCAGGAGCTACAGGTAAAACACTCTTCCGTGAATTGGGTTGGCTTTTTTCAGAACATTTAGATAGGTGACAACATCAGTCGATGATATTTTTTTCAGTCTGAATCATTATACTCAGTTCAGTTGTACAATGTACTAATCTCTGGTCATGTTAAAACTTTCAGGTTTCACACTGGAGCTGAACTACTACGCACAGACACCCAATGCACGGATGCATCCTTGAAAGCACTCTGGCAACACTCGGACTCCATCATGTGCTGTTCCCTGAAGGTCAGTATTCGTTCTTGCTACGCTGTGTGTTCAATCCACTATGCTTTCTGTGGCTGATGATAGTTTTGTGAAACTATTAATTCAGGCTGCTCCTGTGTTCACCTTCGCCAACCAAGCCGGCCTCGACATGCTGGAGACGACCCTGATTGCTCTCCAGGACATCTCACTGGAGAAGATCCTTGACGATGGTGGTCGGAAGGCACTTTGCACCGAGTACCCCAAGATTATGCAACAGGTACGCAGAAAGTGGTTGTTCAAGACATCCTCCTAGGTGATGTCCAGTTCCACTGCAACCATCAAATGGTGCTAACGGAACCAATCTGTGTCCTCTGCAGGGCTTCGCATACCTCCCTGGCGGAGTCTGTGTGTCGAGCATGGGGCGGCCTGTGTCGTACGAGCAGGCGGTGGCGTGGAAGGTCCTGAGCGATGACGACACCCCACACTGCCTGGCCTTCATGTTCGTGAACTGGTCTTTCGTGTGAGAACCCCAGTAGAGCCATTCCCCCCGGTAGATGCATCTGTCATTTCTTAAGAGTCGAGACCTTGCCCTGTATCCATGTATTGTCGCTTTTGTGAACCTATGAACCTCCCGAGTTCATCCTGTGGAACAAACTACTTGTAGCAATTCGTCTTTGTTTGCACGCTTGCTTGCTTGCTATATCTATGATGGATCATGATTTGCCGCGTGTCCTGAAAATTGCCAAATTGGGTGGCGTAGTCAGTCTCTTTTGCTGAATTCAGTGTTTGATTGGGGGCGTCTGAATTGAAATGTGGAGGTCCCAAGTGCGATGCCGATCTGGCCGTTTGCCGACCTCGTACACCGACGACCTAGTCATGGCGGGGGGTCCCGGATGGTGACCGCCGCCAGCGGCTGTGGTGGTGGTTGCGGCTCGCAACTGAGCTGATCTGATCAGGTCAGGTGTGCGGTCGTCCGGTAGGCCACAAAGGTAAGCTGTGGTGGACGGGAAGGAGAAAGAGGTGGCGGAGAAAGCGACGCCTGAGGGCACCTGAGGATGGTGACGGGCCGCCTAACCCCAGACTCGGTCGCCGCCGGGTGGCCTCCGGCGTGTCCGCCAAACTCGCCGTGTTTTGGTAGAGGATTCTCGCATCCGCGACGCGGTCCAACACTGGAGAGCGTACGTGTACGCGGCGTGGAACGAAGGATGGGGTGGAAGGGTGGGTCTGTGGTTTGCTTTGTTTCAATTTTCCAATCGGCGCTGCTAGCGCCCGGATCCGGGCGCTGGGGTCGGACGGTGGTCGGAACCAAAAAAATCCCACCGCAACATTGAGTTCGTGTTGCATGCAACATCGCCGTGCTGCCATCGGACGGTAGTGCCTCCCACATCGCACGGTCGTGGCTAGGACGGAGCAAATTCCCACCGCAACATTTGCTCAATGTTTCATGCAACATAGCGCGTCGTAACTGTTCGCATCTTCTAGCTCATCAAGACAAAATCCTTCCTCGCGAACTTTCCCATCGGGCGGTCCCGGAACATCGGCGCGGACCTGTTGAAACATCGATAGAATGCTTTTGAAACATACGAAGCCAGTGCATACAACATCTAGAAAACACCTGGTCATATGCTCACTCTTCCCCATCGTCGTCGCCTCCGAATCGACAAGTGTGGATCCACGATGTTGCAGTTGTGGTCTCGTGATGTTACGGTAGCGGTCTCGTGATGTTGTGGAAGCCTCTCCATGATGTTTTAGAAACCCCCGAACGGATGTTGCACGGGACATAGGCCCGATGTTGCGGCGGGAATTTTCCCTCCGTGGCCTGACCACTCGGCACGTCCCCTTTGGCGTTGCAAGCATCGGCTCCCTATGTTGCGAGAGCATCTCCTCAGTGTTTCAGTAGGTCCGCGGCGATGTTGCAGAACTTTCCCATACTAGCAGAGGAGGGCGTCCGATGCGGGTCGCTGGCGTCGGACGCCCGGGTACGAGCATTACCGTTTTCCAATTCAACCGTCTCAACACGTGTCGGCCGTGTAACGGTAGGGTGTTTCTATTTGAAGTGGCAACTAACTGATGTTTTTTTCAAAAAAAAAAGTAAAATAAAACTTTGCGTGAGGCGTAACAAATAAAACGGTATGATGGTCTTTTCTTCGACAGGAGCACCTGAAGTATTATCCAGTCTACAATTACTCTCTCTTCTAAATTGTAAGCCGTTTTGGTGTATTTAGTTATAGGTATAATAATTTTTACTCTACTCATTTTAAATTACAATTTGTTTAACTTTTTACCCTAAATTTGATAAATCGTCTTATTCAATTTTTTTATGTAACCGACGACATTTACCACAGCTCCCTAATCCAATTTAGATTGTGCATTTCCACTTTCAATGTCAAGCTTTTTCACCATGCCAACTTGAATATATTAGGAGCTAGTATATCTCTCGGGGGGACCAAGATCCGGTGCAGTAGCAACTGCTACTGTAAGATAAGCAGTAACCACATCAAAGCCATTCAATCCACAAACAACGGTTAGGATGAGAGCCATGTTTTTTCCTCATGATTTGTCTTCACCTGATATTAGCCGCTGTTTCATGTTCAAAAGAAATTAGCAGCTGTTTTTGGAGGGGAAAATGTAGAGCGCGTAATAAATTTTTTATAGTGTGAAATCAGATGTTTGCACACTAGTTAGAGTATTAAATATAAACAAATTACAAAATTAATGACACAATGGAGTGTAAATCGTGAGACAAATCTATTAAGTATAATTAATCTACATTAGTACATGTTCGATAGTGTCGAATGACTAATTAATCAGACTTAATAGTTTTGTCCCGCGATTAACTCCATCTTTGTAATAATTTTTGCAATTAGTCTAGTATTTAATACTCCTAATTAGTAACAAAACATTATATGTGACATTTGCAAACAAAAAACTGTGCGATCTAAATAAGACCAACTCGAAAATACAACTTGCATACCAAATTAAATTTGACAATTATTTCTATAAAATATAAAAAAAATGAAAAGACAAACAAACGTGATGCAAATTCGAATGCAGAATAGTAATTCCTTTGTGGTGAGGACGGATATATTCTGAGTGCAAATCTAACTACGAATCTGCATGAGGTTTGTTTGTCTTTTCATTTTATGCTTTTCTATAGAAATAAGTCAGAACAGTGGCTATTAGTAATTCCTTTGGTGCTCTGCGTGTTCCCCTCCAAAAGCAACTGCTATTTTTTTATCATAAAAACAGTGGCTAATAGCAGAAGGTAGAGAAAAAAAAATATGAGGGAAAAATGGCTCTCATCCTAGCCGTTGTTTGTGGATTGGATGGCTTGAATATGGCTACTGCTTATCTTACAGTAGCAGTTTCTACTTCACCTGATCTCACTGCCATCTAACTAAGCTGATACTCAAAACCTTGCTCTTCACCATCTAACACTGTTTGATTTTTTTTTTCTAGGGAGTAGCAGTACTCCCTACTGCAAGTGGGACCAGAGAGCAGAGAACGGCAGCTCGCGGCGTCGCGCGCGTAGGCCTGCGCGGCTGTCCGGTTTGTACGCGGCAGCCGCAGCGCACGCAGAGCCGTCCTCGGCGTGGCGCGCTTGGTGTCAGCGCGGCAGACAAGCCCGCGTCTTGTCGATTGGCAGGATCCCCCTGCTTTTTACTGCTCCCTCCGTTTTGTCTCCGGCCTGCTGCGCTGCGCCGGCTAGCCCCGGCTCGGCGGCTTTCTCTGCTCCGTCACATTCACACTCCTCCTCGGTACAGTACTGCTGCGCGTCCGCACCTCCCTTCTCGTGTGCCACTGTGCCATGCATATGCATCGCGATCTGCGAGGTTGCTGCCTCGCCATGGACATGACGCGACGTCGACGAGAGAAATACAGCCGGGCGTCGCGCCGGCCGCCGGCGGCTGGCAGTGGACGCGACACACAGCGGGTAGCGAGCGGTGGTCCGACGCGCAGCTCGCTCGCTCTCTGGGCTCAGCGTGCGCGCCTGACGAGTGACGAGGGAGCGACTAGCCCCGCCCTGTCCTTGTTTGTTGAACGGGCAGCGGCAATGGCGGCCAATGGGAATGCCCCGGGTGGGCAGGGGCGGAGCTACAGTGGTGCCCGGGTATTCCGGAAATACCCAACTATTTTGCAACAAAGTTTGTATACTTTATATGTGTGTATATATATATATAGTAGTAGGCTTATTTATGTGTTTCTCAGCTCAAATACAGCCCAATACAGCCTTTCCTACCTCCCCCTCCCACGCCAGCCCACCAGGCCGGCCCAAGACGTGGGCGCATGGCCCATTGCCCCGTCGCCCCCACCTCTCTGCTGGCGCTCGCGGGCCTGCCCCCGACCCCCCGTGCCCCTTGCGACCGAGCCCCCTTCCTCTCCGACTCAACAGAAGACTGTGACTCTGTTTCTCTTTCTCCTCCAAAATCCCCAGTCCATGGAACTCGAACCCTAGGATTGCGGCGGCGGATTCCGGCGGATTTCGTCGACCTGCTGCCGGCAGCCGGCGACCGCCGACCGACCTCCGCCTCGGTGGTCCACGCACGCGAGCGCGCCTCGCTGGGCGGCTGGCTTGCACCTGCGCCCTGGCCCTGCGGCCTGCGCAGGCCCCTACGGGCTGTTGGCTGCCTGGCTGGCAGCTGCAGCCTGCCGCCTGGGCCGTGGCGGGCGTGGCCGTGGCGGCCTGTCCCCTCCGGCCTCCGCCCCTGTGCAAGCCGCAAGCGCCAACGCCCGACGGCAGCACTCCAGCACCAGCAGCCTGCAGTTCTGCAAAGGTGAGCTTGAGCACATTTTTCAGTTTTGAATTTTTGATAACCATCCTACTAGCTAGTTGCCACTTGCCATTACACATTGTAGTTGTATTGTAACCAGTAGAATTGATACAATTATTTTGTTCCTCTCTGTAGATCTAGATAGTTGCAAAATGAAGAGAAAATTTGTTGATATAAAGACTTTGTGGGATAGAGCTTCCAAAATAAGAGGAGGGACAGAACCTACTCATGTTGAGAGTCAAATTCAAATTCGGAGTGTTCCGGCTAGTGTTGAGAGAATATTTTCTGCCATGAATTATGTGAAGAATAAATTGAGAAACAAGTTGGGTGATCAATACTTGAATGATTGCTTGGTTACATTTATCGAGCGAGAGTTCTTTTTGCTGGTCAAGGATTGTGATATCATCAACCGTTTCCAAACCATGAAGGATCGCAAAGTTAAAGTTACTCTTCAGAGCCATGGACGCACATCTACTGATTAGAGCTACTTTGTAACTTTTTATGTACTTTAATTTGTATCTTCCTTTGATACTTCGATGGATATTTGGAAGACGGTTATCTTTGGTTATTGCAATCGAACTATTGATGTGTTACTTTGTAATTTTTTTTATGTACTTTAATTTGTATCTTCCTTTGATACTTTGATGGATATTTGGAAGACGATTATCTTTGGTTATTGCAATCGAACTGTCGATGTGTCATGAATTTTTACTGTTCAGCTAGACTTCTTTTCTTGTCAACACATAGGAATACCCAGGTCTCAAATTCTGGCTCCGCCACCGCGGGTGGGTCCCGGTTGCTGCCTGCATGGCGCACGCACGCACACCGCACAATGACCGAACCGCCATATCCGCGTGCCCCTGCACCCCCCCCCCCCCCCCCGGCGGTCACAATTTCTGAATTCCTTCCTAATCGGCGACAAATAACACATGCCGTGCCGTTGTTTGGGTGCCCGCTTGCATTGCAAGGGCAAGCACGAGATCGGCGAATCGACCAAGGTGAGGCTCCCATGGATGGACGGGCGAGAAGACGAGGGGATAGGGTCGCTTCGCTCCGCTGCACGGCGCAGGCCATGATGGCGCATTGGCTGCGTCCAAGGTTGTTAGTATTGGGATACTAGGTAGTATCGTTTTTCGTTTGATAGTATCGGATCGTAGGATCGTATCGTAGTATCGGGATTCTATCAAATTGTACAAAATATATATTTTATACAAAAATTGTAATATATTATGCATAATGAAGTCTAAAATATTGAGTTTCGTCAATTTAATTATCCTTTTGCACATTTCCTTGGTCTAAATAACATTATTTTCAATGCAACTTAGTTTAAATAATATTTATTGTAACTAAATCATTTTAAAAATTAGTTATACCACTAATTATGTAGTATCATAGGATCGTAGTATCGGGATACTATGAAATTTTAGGTAGGATTGTGTGTAGCCTCAAAGTAGTATCGGGATACTATGAAAATTAAGATACTAGGTAGTATCGGTATCGTTTTGTTCCGGTAGGATCGTAGTATCGTAAGATACTACGATACGTATCGGGATACTGACAAGCTTGGCTGCGTCTGCTACGTGCTCGGCCGCCGGCCGGGTGCTCTCTCTGCGAGACTGCTGGCTGCTGCCGCCCGTGCACGTGGACAAGCCCAATTATATATAAAATAATATTAATATTTATAATAATATTAATATTTATAATACATCATCAATATTATTATAAAAATCTTTGAATCTAATTTTTTAACAAATTCATTTAAAGATATAAATAATGTAAATTTTTCTATAAATTGAGTTAAAGTTGAGAAAATAACAAATGTACGCGTCATCATGGAACTATCTTCTCTTTAGGGCGGGACAGAGGAGTAACATGTACAGTAGGTGCTAGCCTAAGGCTTTACGGTTTGACCTCTGGTGATGAGATGTGACCAGAGCGCGCTCTGCCTGCCAGGCCCGTGAATATGCGGCCTGGCCTGACAGGCCGCCCACCAGCGAGTAGTAGTACCTACTGCTGCTGACTGCGTGTCCCATGGCTTTGCATGGCACAGTTGCTGAGTTGCAGCTCACTCGATAGTCGATGTCCATATCCTCTTGTGCAACCTGTGTCTAAATCCAACAGTCGATCCCAGTGTAACAGCGTCATTAGTGCTGATGTAGTTTCAGTTTTTTTTAAAAAAACTAGTACTGGTATCTAGCTGGTTTCAGTCGACAATAATGTTTTTTTTAGGAAGAATCGATTTTTTAAACGAATGCTAAAGATAGGACATCCTAAAGAGTCAGAAAAAATCGGATGGTCAATATATATTGTAAAAGATACTATGTCCCGACGTCTATTGTTTCTGTATATTTTGTGGTGGATGTTACATTAAACATGACGTCTATACTTTTTAAATGTTGCAAGAGTTAATTTTCTATTTTTATGGCAACGCCGAAGGGAATGGGTTTTATTTCTATGGGCTGACTAGCCATTAAAAAAGCCCAGCGAGTTTCTGAATAAACGGGCCCCCAACAGAGAGGTCTCCATTTTAGCCCCAATTTCTCACAGCACCATAAGGCCCATAGCCCATTCTGTTTTGATTCCTGATGGCCTGTCTCACAGATGGAACCGAACCGCCGAGCAGAGCCCCCGAGCCTCTGTCCCATCCGGACCCGGTGTTGGGGAGGAACAGGGAGGCCGGCGGAGGCGGTGAAGCGATGGAGAAGTCACCGCCGGAGCCCGCCCCCGCGGCGGCCGCGGAGGAGGTGGCGGCGCGGTTCAGGTCGCTGGTGGACCCCGACCACGTCGCCTCCATCAGGCAGACGCAGCACCTCATGTGAGCCCCGGGCCAGGCGCCCACTCCTCTTCCTCCCATGATCCCACCCGCCGAATCCATCGTGCCCTCCTGCTTTGTTTTACTCCTGACAGTTCAGTTGTTCTGATGCATCGATTCTACTTACATGGCCTTCAATCGTGTGGCTAGCATGCTAAGTGTTTTCTTTTTGGGGGCCTCATCTGATTTAGACGGCTCCGGGGCTAGGTATCAATGGTTGTAGCAGTGTAGCTTATAGTAATTCGTTGCTTACATGCCCTGATGAGGGTTATTGGGGGTACCAGCCTAAGGAGATTGCTGATTGAGTGATTGCTCGCATCCACAGTTCCAAGGTGTTGATTCACGATGTAATGTGTGAGTTGATATGTGCAGCCATCATTCCTTTGCCTGATGATTTCTAACGGAAGAATTTTAATTAAAAGTGCTCACGGATCCATGTATTTAAGCATTGTTGTTTAGTACTGCATCTATTTAAAGCAGGTCAGGCTCTCCTCTGTCATCCACAGGCGCCTGATTTTATTTTCAGTTCATGCATATTCTTAGTTGTCTAAAGGAAAACATTAAGATTTGACGCTTTAAATTGCTTCAAGCATGTACGAGTAATTGTGTTGGCAATGATTCGTTTTTTTACCTGGTATGGGTTTTGAGGTTACTGTAGTATATAGCAAGATTGTCAGGATTGTAATGCCAATTCTACAGGGCCCATCATGACATGGATTGAACTTTAACTTTGTAGAATAATGTCCATGAATGCAGTATCTCGTAGCAATAGCATCACTCATAGGGTCAAGATGCTGACACCAAACTTTGTTACCATATAAAGTTTTATAGTAATATATAATTAGTTAAGGTTGCACTAGTTTAGTTTGCCTTCTTTCTACTATTTACAAGATGTTTTAAATAGTACTATTATCGACACATGGAACCCCAATGATGACATGGTATTAAAATGGAATTATATTATGTTTAAGTATAATTGATTATCCCAAAATTTTCATTATAGACTTAAAGATCTGCAATTTTTCACTATGTTTATTAGATGTAAGATGATCCTATCTCCCAATTGGATATTTGCTAGTGATGACTAATGACTGTCTAGAAGTTACTGAAGGAATTCTAAATGCTTGCTTTAAGTGGTGTGCTGTTAAATTTCACGTTCTGCACATATTTGTTGCTTACAGTCACTGTTCACTGTCTCGTACTTGTGGTACCACCTTTCTTTTTATATGCTAAACATGCTTCTATCCTGCTTCCTTGCCTGGTTGCCCCTGACGTGCTCTAGGGGAAAAAGAGTGGTAAGGTAGATGGGAAAAGGTACTCTAGATTAACTGAAACCTCTGTACTACCAAGGAGACCATCCCACATTTTTGCAGTTGAAGTTTTTTTTTTCATGTCTAAGTACTTACAATGCTTGGTATACACTATCTTGCGCTAATATATCATGTTAGAGTGGAATATTCTGTTGTATTCCTCCAACTAGCCACCGGTTGTAGGAGGTGGACGAAGAGTCGAGGACAATGCTGACCAGCTCCCGGATGTGCTGGACACCAATGGCCTGAAAATGGAGCTGGGTGACCACTGGGTCGGGAAGGTGGCCGCGAGAGCCCTCGAGCGGAGGCGGGCGTGAAGAAGAGGCGCCGAAGTCGGTGTAGGGGACGACGGGCTGCAAGCTAGAGGCGGGATGGAGGTAACACTCAGCCTCGGCAACCCGGCAAGCGAGAGCGTCTGCGGTGGCACGCTCACGCGCCCAGGTGGCAGAGGCCGCGCGAACCCGCGCCTCGGCCGCCGCGGCCTCAACTTTGGCTGCACTGAGGGCGGCGGCGAGGGCTGCTTCGGCCGACACGGCCCCGTCGGAGACCTGCTTGCCCGTGTCGCGGAGAGGAGGACGGCCCGCTGAGACCGCGTGGTCGAAGACCCGCATGCCTCCGTCGAGAGGGAGGGAGCCCGCGTAGCCGCGCGGGCCCGTGGTGGACGCGAGGCGGGCGAGACCCGCGGCGGTCGCGAGAGCGTTGAGCTCCGCATGGTAGGCGCCCACGAGTTTCGGGGTCAGAGGTGGGGGCTGCTGAAGGGCGGGCAGCAGCGGGTCCACACCCGGACCCACACTGCCAGAACGGACGCCGGCGGCGACGCCGGCGGCCGCTGCAGGGTCCGGTGGTGGATGCTGGCGCACATGTTGGGCGCCGGAGGTACCAGGCAGCGGCACGCTGGTATGGAGGGTCTGGAGCCCGTCAGCAGCGCCAGCAGCAGCCGTCAAGGGTTGAGGCGGCGGCAGCTGGAGCACGGCCAAGGGCGGCTGGAGCTCGGGCGGCGGCGGCTGGATCTCGGCGCCAGCAGCGGCTGCCAGCCCCTGCGCCAGATCCGACGCACCTGCTCCTGCGCCAGCCCCTGCGCCCACGACGGTCAGGGCGGCGGCGGGAGGAGCAGAGGAGGGTGGAAGGGGAGGGAAGCCGGAGAGGGGAGGAGGTGCCGGCGGCCGGCGGCCAGCCATCTTGGCGGCGGCAGCGCTGGCAGGACAGGGGTGGCGGCTGGAGGTGGGAGGAGAGGAAGACCTAGTCTGATACCATGTTAGAATAGAATATTCTGTTGTATTCCTCCAACCCTAGAAGGGTGGGTATATAGACATATACATGGGCCTCTATATGGGCTGGCCCAACACTATACAACTCATACTCCAACATATCAGATTAACCTTATCTATGATTGGAGCTTTGATTTTTCAAACTAGACTTCATACATTCTATGAAAGGCTTTGCTTGCGATCAGGTCACTGTAAAAGGCAGCTGAAATATCAACTGTTTAGAAAATTCTGAATTAGAATACTTAGTAAAATTCTGCTCTATAAGAGAGCACTATTTGATTAACGATTTTCTTTTTGTTACTCTATGTTTGAAGTGGTGTTTTTAACATGAGAGAACTTGAATTTTTGCTGATTATTTGGTGTCAGAATATTGCCTTTCAGTAACTGATGTATACTTTCATAATCCTTAATCAACTCTCAACAACTTAGCATATTGGTTCAAACAGTCTGAGAATCCAAAAGGCATCGGGTTTGGGTGTTTCTAAATCTTGCTGCTAATTTCAACAGACCTCCTATAGTCCTAGGTAAATAACTTGATGCATTCTAATCATGTACAACGTTTTCCTTTTTCTATAAACGAATGTGCCTTCCTGGCTCTTACTACCCATAGGGAACAAAAGAAGCACTTGCTGCTAATTGATAATTGCATCTGCCAGTGGTATATAATTGAGAATTGCATCTGCCAGTGGTATACATACTCAATAATCATCTATGGCAAATGAAATTTGATTTAACTCAATACTCATCTAATTGAGATGGATCTACATAATATTTTACTCATGATTATTGTAGAGGGAAAAATACGTATATTTACAACGGGGACTGTTCTGTAATGGCATGCTACAGATATTCTGTAAGGAACTAGATGCTTCCCACTTTTTGAAGTCTTCCAGTTTTCTTCTCATGACCAATGCTCTAATTTAGCCTACCCCAATAAATGCAGAAGGTGGATGCACTCCTGATTATCTGCCACCCTACGAATCAATTTGAAATTGGATTAGTGTTCTGCAGCAAATTCTGTGTTGATCCTGATTAGGCTACAATGCAAAGCTCATTTTTAGACGTCTTTCCCTTTATACAAAGATTTTTACTATTACAATTTGCCTTGTAAACAACCCATTTGTTGACATTTTTGGTTAAACGTTACTGGTTATTAGGTGAGAGCAAGTTAGCTAGTGACGCATATAGGATGATATGCATATTGCTAGGCATATGAGAAAAGCTAGCTGCTGAAGCAATTCACATCGATTATTTGGTGGTGAAGTTGCAGAAATTGTTCTCGTTGTTTCCTTTTCTTCAGTAATGATCATGCAAAATTGTCAATAGTAATTTATCTTTCTTATGCAGACTGGGGCGATTGCAGGATAGCAATGCAGTTCTCACACATTTTAACGAGTATTCGGAGCAATGCTTTGCAGAAGTGGCTAGTGATTTTGCTAGTAAAGCTCGTCTTCTCAAGTCCATGAAAGCTGATCTTGAGCATATTTTCACGAAGCTGAGGTACCAATGTACCATCCTGTCAAAATCGTTAACTGTTGTTTCATCTCCCTATTAATTTTCTAGGGGCATTGCGTCCTTGTGCTTGGTCTTTTCTTATCCCCAACTTTGTGTTCAGTGTCTGCTTCTAAATTCTTCTTGTAGAGGGATGAAGAGAAGGCTAGCAGCCACTTATCCGGACGCTTTCCCAGATGGTGCGATGTCAAAGACGATGGACCAAAGACCAGACCTCGAGAGTCCTCTGGATTAGTTGGTCTAACGCCAAAATTGGGCATATTAGTGATGAGATATACAGGCGTAGCTTATAGATGTTCATCCACTCGAGGTCTGAAGCAACATATCCTCAGCCTGCTTATGTTGTCACATAACGTTCTACCTTTGAGGAACAAATGCTTCTGTCTATACAGTTGTCTCTGTATTATAACTGGGCATAATAGATCGCTATCTTTTTTTAGTGTCATTATTAAATTTTGCTAGTATTCTTGGCAAATCAATTTAGAGCTGATTGTGGAAGGAGGTTGAATCCATAAATCTCTATTTTATGTGTTCAAGAAACTGGCCTCTTTTCTTATTAAAAAAAATAAAGTCAAGAACAGTGTCATGTAGATGGAACTATTTGGTGAACTGTTATATAGAAAAAGAACATTAATCGTGGGAGTTACACCACGAGTCCATGCCTCATGCTTGATCCCCTTATCGGCACTCAGACACGCACAAATCCCAGATCTGGAAATCCGGCGGGCTGGAGAGGAAGGTGCGGTCGCCGCTCATGGGGTCGTACACGCAGATCTCCGACGACCGGTCACCGCCGCCGAGGTACCTGCGGCGGAGCACGACGAGGCCGTTGCGGGACGAGGTCAGGGGCTCGTAATCGCCGAGAAGGGAGGCACCGGCTGTGCGAGCCGCGAACGGGGCGAGGTGCTCCTCGAAGAAGGACGCCACGCCGGGGGTCGCCGGGGTACTCCTCCTTCATGCTGGCCCTGTCGTAGGCGTGCAGGAACCCGAGGACGAATGGCGGCACGACGGCAGCGCCGCCGCCGGGGCCGGGCTCGCGGCAGACGCGGCGGATGAAGGCCGGCCGGAGGATGTCGCGGCGGAGGGGCTTGCAGCACGCTGCAAAGCGGACGAGCGTCGTGATGTCCGACCGCGCGGCGATCTCGGGAAGGAGGTCGGCCGGAAGCGTCGTCGTCAGCGCCGGCGGATCGCCATCCTCCTCCTCCGGCGGTGGCGGAGGCTGTGGCGGCGGCGTGGTCTCGTTCTGATCCGGCGACGGCGGGGCTGTGCACGCACGAGGGCGCTTGCGCGGCGGCGGCATCGATCGCCCGTGCGCGCGATTCGAGCGTGCTCTCGTGTTTTCCTAGCGGAGGAAATGAATGCGCTAATTTACATGTTGCCGGGCCGGCCTGTGGCTCGATGCCGGGGAGAGGCGGTGGGCCGGTGGCTGGACGGGGAGCGGCGGCCGCAGGACTTGCCCTATGCGGTGGAGGCGTTTATGGTAGGGAATTTTTTTTTCTGAAGATTTTTTGTTTTTCAGAACCCTTGTGGTCATAATTGTTGCTTACAAATTATTATTCCTCTTCTCAGGACTTTTTTATTTCCAAATTTGTTCATGAATGTCCAGAATTTCCAAATTTGTTTCTATTGTTGTTTTTTTTATAAAAAAACATACTCATATCTTTTGTTCTACTATGTTCGTGCCCGTGCGTTGCTACGGGTAATGAAATTATGTGTTGAAAGATAAAAATGTGTATGACCAGGATAAATTATATTAAACACACCGTTGTTAAGATAATATTTTCATAAGCTCTTTACACGCTTACCTGATCAAGAATTTTTATTACACCAAAGTAAATCACACAATAATTGTGTACTTTTCACTCTCATTTTTTCTTCAGCAGAAGAGATCTCATTCTGGAGAGAACGTAGAAGGACCTCTTAATTAAGGAAAATAAACAAAAATTTGTCATGTCCTATAATATAACTGATGTTATTTTTTAGGGAAAAGTCCAGTTTTCAATGTGTATATATACTCATTTGGAGTCCAACACAATTGGATTTTCTATTTTATTATTTTTCTGTGATTTACTATGAATTTTTAAAACTGCTTTAGGAGGGTAATTTGATCAGTTTTGAGAAGATCAGAGGGTGATATAGACCGTTTCATAGGTTGGGAGTTATGTAGTCCAACCTCCATAGGTTGGGAGGTGATATAGGCTTTTTGCAAAGATAAAACTACAGACACGATTTTGAAGCAAGCAGGAATAGTTATTAGGCTGAAAAAAGACAACCCTAGCCAGTTTAGACTTGTACAAGTAAAGTCACGGCAAGAAGGGGCTACTATTCTGAAACAGGCTAAAAAACAACTCAATTAGAAATTCAGATTTCAGAAAATAGTTAAAAATCGGCACTGAGCAGTTGGACCTTTGCCACGCTTGCCTGAAGTTGTGTGGTGGCCGCAGTTGTCTGGCACCGATGAGAACGCTGGCGGCGTCCTGGACAGCGGCTGCCGGGTTCGTTGAATGGCGGCGATGTGGTCGTCCGAGGCGTAGTGGTCGGCTGACGGGGAGGATGGAGAACCGGACAACGTGAAACACGATATCAAACTTGCGATCGAGATGGAAGTATGGAATGCCCTAGGGCTAGCGGAGCTGAGGCACCAACCAAGGAATGAACTTGACAAGATACCTCGCATAGCAGAAGGCGGACCAACAGCGGCACATGATGCACCGTTACTCGACGGCGGTGCTGTTCAATCACGGCGGGTCGAAATCGAGCTTGCCGCCGCCGACGTGCGAAAGGTGGGCCCTAACCGATTTGCGGACGACGTTCGGAAGGCCGATGGCAGCGTGGGTTTCGGGAGCAGGGTGGGCGGGCGATAGCGGGAGGCGCACTCGCCGTGCGGACGCTTTCCGTACGTGGTGATCTCTCGTACCATGGTGAGCCGCGATGGCAAGGGCCACGGAGGGCCGATCTTGGACACGGACGCGGACGGAGGGGGACTCGCGGTCGCGATGGTGTGCGGTCGACGACTATCCCAATTATTCTTTTTAGTAGCAGAGATTGTTGTTTTAGCGTGACCGGTAAGTGTTGAGGCATCCAGCATCCGTCCATATGTAGCTAGAGTGGAGATTCAAATGAATAGAGAAGAAAATGGCACCACTTCCCACGCTGTAGCTGCCGATGCCAACACTAACAAAATAGAGAGTGAGGCAGCTACAGGTCCCAGTTTCATCTTAGTATAAAGTAAAATACTTTCTCAACTACCGTATGTATGAGATAAAAAAAGTCTAATCACACTCGAGTGTGGAGAAGTCTCTTCATATTTAAATTTTTTTACCATCTGATCTAAAGTGGATGACCCCAAATCTAGTCATCCCCCTCACCTAGAAAAGTCGTCTTTACGGCTTTACCTGGGAAGTTGTGGAGAGAAAAAGGTGGAGGAGGAGAAGAAACAGTGAGAGAAGATGAATCTGAGCCATCCCTTTTAGATCTGATGGCTCAAAATTTGAGTGTAGGGAGGCCTCCCAATACTCGAGTGTAGTGAGGCTTCCCAATACTCGAGTGTAGTGATGCTTGCAACTTGCAACCAATGAGGTACGATGCCAATTTTTGTTAAAAAAAAGACAGAATAATACTATAGGGAGTTGGGGGGGGGTGGTTGGAAGATCGACCGCTACTTGAGGTTTTGGCGGGCGACCGCAAATTTCCAAAACCTGCATATACGTAGGCCAAAGTCGCATGCATGGTCTATCCACCACGATGCACACAGTCCATAATACGTAATATTTACCAGAGTCAACGCTAAACAAAGGTTTTCATGGCTAGCAATCGCGCCTCCAAATCGACCTCGTACGGGAAGAGCGTAATGTTCTTCCTCTTGTTTACCCTGCGCAGCTCCTTGGTCTCCATGTCGAGGACGGCGAGCACTTCTTCACAACCTTCCTCCATCATCCTTTCAGTAAAGTAGGCGTTAAAGGGCCGCACCAAGACTGCGCCGCTCCTCACCCCCGAGCTCGCAAAGTCAACCGCATCCTTGATACACCAATAGTACGGCATTCCCGGCGGCGTCAGGGACCTCGCCGCCCTCGCGATGTCGATCACGGCGTGCCGCGACCAACCGTCGCCGTCGCCGCCGGCAGCTGGCCGCCGCAGCCACACGGATATCTTGAGCTTCTTGGAGACGTGCAAGCTCAGCCTCCCGTCAGGGGACGATCCCAAGAGGATTCGGTCACAATTGAAGGGAAGGGCATCCTTCTCCTTCGGGAGCTCGATTGACCCTGCCGTGGCCGTGCCAACGTCGGTGAGGATTCGGAAGCGCACTGGCCCCAAGAAGTCGTACATTAGCCAGTGTATGTAGCCACGGAGGACGACGGCGTCGCTGTGTGGCTGTAGAGAGAACCACTGCGAGGGAGCGTGTGTCGCCATGGTGACCGGAGCCCACGTTTACGTGCCGCCGTCATCGGCCTTGCCTGACGACAACGACGACACTGTCTGCACCATGAGATTGTCTGTGTCCCGGCCGAGCCTGTTGAAAGCGGCGGCGAGGACAAGGAAGGAGCTGCCGATCCCGTCCGCTGCGGCGGTGAGCAGGACATACGTGTAGGAGACGCTGTACTCGGAAGCGCCTCTTTCCCAGATCTTGAAGTCCGGCGGGCTCGGGAGGAAGGTGCGGTCGCCGCTCATGGGGTCGTACACGCACATGTCCGACGACTGGTCGCCGTCGCCGAGGTACCTGCGGCGGAGCACGACGAGGCCGTCGCGCGACGAGGTCAGGGGCTCGTAATCGCCGAAGAGGGAGGCACCGGCTGTCCGAGCCGCGAACGGCGCGAGGCGCCTCTCGAAGAAGGACGCCACGCCGGGCGTCGCCGGGTGCGCCGCGGAGAAGCCGAGGACGCACGGGGGCACGACGGCGGCGGCGGAGGGATCGCGGCAGGCGCGGCGGATGAAGGCCGGCCGGAGGATTTCGCGGCGGAGGGACTTGCAGCACGCGGCGAAGCGGACCAGCGTCGTGACGTCCGACCGCGCGGCGATCTCGGGCAGGAGGTCGGCCGGAAGCGCCGGCTCGCGCTCCTCCTCCTCCGGCTCCGGCGGTGGCGGCGGATGCGGCGGCGTGGTCTCGTTCTGATCCGGCGACGGCGGGGCTATGAACGGGCGACGGCGCTTGCGCGGCGGCGGCATCGTTCGCCCGTGCGCGCAATGCGAGCGCGCTCTCGTGTTTTCCTAGCGGTTATTTACACGTAGCCGTTGGCCTGTTGGTGGTGTGGATCTGTAGCTCGCGTATTGGAGTATGACACGAACTAACGAGGCCTGGCCTGCCTTCTTACTTGGGCCTTTTCATGGGCCTGTGGCACTGCCGGCCCAATCAACGAGGACTGGGACTGCCCCTTCCTCTGTAGCAATTCAGCCTCGTCGTGTAACCCATTTCGGTAAGCCTGTTGTATTGCATGAGTAAAACAGGGTTTGCTGCTTCATCAACAGGTACCGATTAGGTTCATCAAATTACACATCTACCCATCAATGATAAATAATGACATGATATACCCATTGGTTAACACTACACTACATATATACTTATGCATTATCCCTCCATTTTGAAGCGTAAGGCATCTAAGGATTCAAAACTTCATCCTCAAATACAAGGTTATAGGTACATATGCACATCTTTATTTAATTCTCCTCAGAGTTGGCATGATCATTTTATATGATTGGTGGAAAGTTAACACACAACGTTGACACGGGAGGTTGGTTTCCATAGGATACGTTACTTCTATATATACCCAACAGCCAATTACCACCAATGAAATCAGGAGGCTCTGCATAAATCTACTTGCTGTTATGCAATGACATGCCATGTTAGTTATTTCCAAGCAATCATTTTAGTTATTTCCAACTAAAATTCCAAGCAATCAAAGTTATTGCAGAGCTAATAATAAAAAAGCAAATCTAGTGTATAAATAAATTTAAAAAAGAATCTACTTCCTCTTCGTTTTTTCCCAAATCATTTATAGGCCTCATTTGTTAATTAAAAAGAAAGAGAAGCCTCCCAGCTGGGCCTGAAAGGCCAGAACGCTATCTTTTCTTCCACTCTTTTCTTCTTCTTCCGTCGAGTTTGCTGATCTGCTGGCACCCGGCGCGCAAGTGGCACACAGCTGACTTCCAAGTTTATTTCTTTCAAACTTTATACTGCTATATATTCCGCAGGGTCTGTGACCTTTGCATAGGGGTTAAATATATTTTTTCTAGATACACTAATTTGCTCCCTACGTCCTTAAAATGTGTTATATTGGGACGGAGGGTGCTCCGTACACAGGCTGGCATATTGGGTGTTTAATTTGGGAAAAAAATTTGAATCCTATAAGTGCAGTCAATATGGGATAGAGGGAGTAGGGAGCAGAAGAGTAGCTTGGAGAGTCCTTTTATTTGGAGGCAGCATGCAGCATGCGAATATGTACATCATGGCCGAAAACACTGAGAAGAACTATTTATGTATTCAAGAGGAATCACAAAGTGGAGAAGAGCATTTTTGCAGCACGCGCCATAACCATCATATGAATTGCTCTCAAGAGTCAAGAGTGTTGTATGTGTAAAAAAAAAAAAGGTGTGACGCCTGTTTACAATATACATGGTACGCACTACCGTACAATAGGCATAAACCGCCCATGCCTTGTCGTTTCCGTTACTAAGATCGAGTGTTATATTTCACATGAATACATGCAACGTGGTGTTGATGACGTTATCGGCAAGCAGCTTGTACATCTTCTCCGTGGGATGGATTGCGTCGAAGAATACATACTTGTTGGCGTTTGAACATAACATCGAGGTGGTGAAGCTGCAAAAGTAGCCTGCCTCGAAAAGCCCTGTCCCACAGCAACCTTGAACTGCATTGTCAAAACCTGCACACGTACAGGAAAGGAAAATTAGAACTCTGATTAGATTGTAACATCGCACTGCAGTCTTATTAATAGTCCCAGTTAATATACTTGGCAGAAGAAAAGTCCCAGTTCAATACAGGTTAAAAAAAAGTTAATCATTATTCCTAAAACGAAAATGTTTTGGCAAACGTAGTTAAAATTTTCTAACTTGTTTCCTTGTGGCGATTTCGAAGTTGTACAAGTTATTCGTAGAACATATAAGATGAATTCTAAATTTGTACGTGGTAGTAGCGCCTCTTGGTTAATACTAAATATATACTCACCCAAACAGCCTTTTCGGGAGAGCAAGCTACACGACGTACCAACTCTGAGTTCCAACGAAGATGGGCTGTACCAACGGGTGCAAGCGCAAAGAACAGCAACGGCAGAAACTCTGAGGACTTGAGGCGAGGGCAGGCGCTAGCTGCGACGTGTTGCCAAGACATGGCATGTGGCGCCCATGCCTGGCGCTGAGCAGAGCGCCATTAATAATCGGCGAGCGAGACGACGTAGAGTACGGCACAGCACATGAATGCAGCGACAGCGACCCATCTTGTGAGCAAGAGTCAATGGAGCCGTGCGCGTCTCGTGCGCATGGACGGACGACTCAACTCACCGTAGTCGGCCGGCCTTTTGACGACGTCGGCGAGGAGCTGGTACGTGTCGGCGAAGACGAGCTGGAGCCCCGGGAGGTCCTTGTTGAGCTTGGCGACGAGCCCCTGCAGCTTGGCGTTGAACGTCCTCGCCACGGCGTTGTACTCCTCGTTGCACTCCCCGGGGTCGCCGCGGTTGCCGATGCGCTCGGCGGGGAGGCAGCCCATGGGCGTGAGCCCCGTGAAGTCCATCTTGCGTCCGCCGAGCGCGTGCACCCGGCGGATGGCCGCCTCGGCGAGCCCCAGCAGGTAGGCCTCGTACTCCCCCACCGTGTACTGCATCCGCCGCTCCGGCAGGTTGTAGTAGTTCTCGATGAAGTCGTTGGTCCCGATGCTCCAGATGTAGAGCGCCTCGCCGATGATCTCCTTCGCCGCCGCCTCGCCCTTGGACGACCTCAGCCGCTCCGTGTACTCCTTGAAGTAGGCCAGCTGCTCGCTCAGCGTGATCACCGACTGCCATGCATGCATGCAGAACGATCACCGGCGGACAAGTATATATATGTATCTATATATGTATATGTGCATGTATATGTTCCGTCAAGATCGAGCTGCTTATTACCAGGACGCCGGCGGTGGCGTTGTCGAGGCCTGTGGCGGCGGAGGCGAAGGAGACGCCGGTGGCGAGCTGGTCGATGGTGCACTTGGCGTCTAGGTAGGCGGGGATGGACGGCGGGAGGCCGAAGGCCTCGGAGATGAACTCGGTGGCCAGACGGCCGTTGGAGAAGCGGCCCGTGGCGATGCCGTTGGCGTAGTCGCGGCCGTACGGCCAGAAGTTGCTCCGCGCGACGGTGGGGATGAAGTTGTTGTTGCCCGTGTCCACGGACGAGTCGCCGAACACGATGATGGCCGGCACCTTCCCGGCGGCGGCGCCCGCTCGTCGTCCGCCGTGAAGCAGGAAGAAGAAGAAGAAGCAGCAGATCAGGCACGGCAAGTGCCTCCGGAGCGACGACATTGCCGGCGGGTGGTCGCCGCGCCACCACTCCCGGCCCAGACCCGGAGAGAAACACAAAGGAAAGAGAGAGACGGCGATTTGTTTGGTGGGTGCTGGAGTATGGTGTATCTGACGAGACAAGGTGCTGTGCATATATATATGCGAGTGTACTGTGAATTAGATACGTAAGGTCGTTGCCTGTTTTGTTGTTAGGGTGGAGGGTTAAGTGATCCATAATAATAAAGCGTGCCCTGCACCGGCGATAACGTGGAGAACTAATTGCGCCGTTCGTGTTCGTGTGATGAGAGCGAGAGGCCTTGGTGAGAGAGTGACAGAAGAAGCTTCTGCCCAGCTGCATGTGAGGCGCTTAAGACCGCATTTATTGTGCAATGCCATTGGAGATGGGTGTCGATCTAGTTGGTGGAAATATCTTTCTTTGCATTGATCTCCATTTGATTTGAAAATAGTTATTAGTTAGTACACCATCACAAAATTTGAAAATTGCCTAGCAAATATCTTTGTTCCTCGACAAGGGTATTTAAATGCAACAATTTTAGAGAACCCAATTTTTTATGAAACCATTTTTGAAAATATATATCGATCGAGCCCCATGGTTTTTCATTAAGAAGAAGTAAATCTTTTGCTAGTCTAGAAAAAACTCCAAACCTTGGCTACGTCGACGAGATGAGAGAATTCTTTTTAAATCAATCTCATAAATCCAATCTAGGAGGAATTGAACTTGGATTTATTGATGGCTTGATGCAACCATACTACTTTGTTCAACGCACAATGTGTCATAGGAGTTTCATGGCCCCTAAGGCCAGACTCACATACGATGAAACACATCTCTCTCCTCATAAATACCTTGCCAAATCAGTAAAATTAGTTATGTGACATGTGAATTAATTTAATACTTATGAAAGTCTCATTGAGATTGGGCTAACTAGACTATGAACTTTCGTTTTCATCTGAAGGATGCGCTGAATCGAAGAACAGATACTTATTCAGATCTTGACATGTCAGTCTGGCACACCCAAGCAGCAAAGGACCGATGTCTCAATGCATCCTGTGCCACACTAGCCTTGTGCAACGTTCTCATCAAATCCAGGTCACCGCAAAGCTAAAAGGAACAATCTGAGTGATTCACCCATCATAAATTTTGAAAATTGCCTAACAAATATCTTTGTTCCTCGACAATTTAAATGCAACAATTTTAGAGGACCCAATTTTTTTATGAAGGCATTTTTTAAAACATATCTTTATCTAGCCTCATGATTTTCATTGAGAAGAAGTAAATCTTCTGTGGGTCTAGAAAAAAACTCCAAACCTTGGCTACATCGATGAGAGCTTTTTTTTAAAAAAAATCAGTCTCGTAATTAAATCCGCTCCCGTTAGGAATTGAACCCGGGTCAATTTGTGGCTTGATGCAACTATAGTAATACTACTCAACCCCTAAGATCAGTCTCAGTAAGGGCTGTCATTGCACAATTATCTAGACTAGGAACTAGGTAGCTGTACCACGCAAGAGTCTTATGGAGATGAAACTTCCCTTGATCCTCGTAAATACATTGTCAAATCAGCAAAATTAGTGATTGTGGCACGTGAATTAATGCTTATAAAACTCTCATTGAGACTAAGCTAACTAAACTAGATCTAGATTACCTTTCGTTTTCGTGTGAAGGATGCGCTCAATCCAAGAACAGATACTTATTCGGGTCTTGACATGTCAGCCTGGCTCGCCCAAGCAGCAAAGGACCGATCTGTCTCAACGCGTCCTGTACTCCTGTGCCACACTAGGCTTGCGTTGCGTAACGTTCTCGTCAAGCCCTGGTCACTGCAAACCTAAAAGAAAAAGTCTATTTTTCACCCTCTAACTATTACAAAAGTCTGATTTTCAATCTACAACTACAAAATCAGACACTAAACACCCTCCAACTATCCAAACCGTGCAAAATTAGCCCTTTGGGTGGTTTTGAAGGTGGTTTTGTATTTTCCAAAAAAAAATAAAAAATAATTTTGTATTAAAAAATTCATAACTAATTTACTTTGAACTAGAAAAATTAGAATCTGATGCAAATATTTTTCTAAAAATGTGACCTACATGTTGTGCACTTGCGTATTATTTATTTTTATTCAAATCATTTTTTTTAAAAAAATAAGACACTAGTAATATAAATATATAATACCCAAATAACATTAAATGGTGTGCCAATAAGTTGGTTACATTTTAAGAGAACTTTTGGCACTGATTTTATATTTTTTGGGTCCAAAATGAATTAGTTATGGTTTTTTAAAGTTTAAATAATATTTCTGCTATTTTTAGAAAATCCAAAACCACCCTTAAAATCACCCAAAAGGCCAATTTTGCATGTTTTAGATAGTTGGAGGGCATTTAGTATCCGGTTTTGTAGTTTGAGGTTGAAAATCAGACTTTTGTAACAGTTGAAGGGTGAAAAATAATCTTTTTCAAAGCTTAAAAAAGGAACAATCTGAGTGATTCACTGTCTAACAATTAAAAAAAAGAGGAATAATCCCTGCTAAGTCCATTCGTTATTTTGCGCAACGTCATCATCACGTGATTCATCATCGAACAAATGCACATGCCTTCTGCATAATGTTTATTATTATTATGTATACTACTCTTATTAAATCTAATACGTACGTGATGGACCAAGAACTAACGAAGTGGAAAATTCCACAACCACAATAACTGAAAGTGATTTTGAAAATAGATTCGCTATGACCGAGCTATCCTAATCTTGAGCGAATGTGGTTTGAAAGTGGTTTTTTTGTCTCGGCTCTTCAGTCAAACACTGCTTATTTTTTTATTAAGAAAAACACTCCCTGACCGTGAGCGTGAGCAACACAAGTGGAGCCCAGGCCTAGCTAAGCAAATCTCGAGCGTGGGCCTCGAATGGGCCTGGTTTTAGCGTCTAGCAACTCTAGCCCACCCGACTGATACCGAGCGATTCGGCGATTCGGCGGCACCACTTTATACCGAGCGCCTGCGCCGCTGCCCCCCACCTCCGTTCTCCCCTTTGCTCAATTTCTCTCTCCCTCCCAAGTCCCAATCCCTCCCAACCCCTCCCGCCATTTCACCGCTCGCTTCCCAGCCCGAGCCCCTCCTCCGCTCCCAAACCCTAACCCTACCCGGAGCTCCGCCGGACCGACGATGCCGAAGGCCGGCGGCGGCGCGGGGGACGAGGAGGAGTTCCGCGCCGAGGTGGAGGAGCGCCTCATCAACGAGGAGTACAAGATCTGGAAGAAGAACACGCCCTTCCTCTACGACCTCGTCATCACGCACGCGCTCGAATGGCCCTCCCTCACCGTGCAGTGGCTCCCCGACCGCGCTGAGCCGCCCGGGAAGGACCACTCCGTCCAGAAGATGATCCTCGGCACGCACACCTCCGACAACGAGCCCAACTACCTCATGCTCGCGCAGGTCCAGCTGCCCCTCGACGACGCCGAGGCCGACGCGCGCCACTACGACGATGACCACGCCGACATCGGGGGGTTCGGCGCCGCATCGGGCAAGGTGGGTTTCCTTTCCTTTGCTTGCGTCCCCCTCCGCTTCTCCTAAACTATCCCTTGCGTTTTGCTCTACTTCTCCGATGTGAAGGGGTTGTTGATGCTATTATACTATTGAGTGATGTGCCGGCGCCGTGTGGGAATTTAGTCCCGTGTTTGTCACGGGTTAAGGTTTCTGTGTTCATATTTGGTAATCGGGTGTGATTTAGCTGCTATGTGGGGCGGGTAGCTGAAATGTTACGAGGGAACAGGAGGGATTCGGGTGAATTTGGTCCGTTGTGTCCCCCTTAGGGTTCCAATTTGGGATGTTTGCTACAGTAAATTATAGGTAGCTTGGTTTCTGTTGAATTGTGAACTCTTGTACCGATACCATAATTGAATTGTGAGCATGCTATTCGGTAAGATCCAGTGTTGCATTGCAGTTTCTGGGTCTGTGCATTTCTTGATTATGGTATCGGTTCATTTACTTGGTTGAGTTGTTTTGGAGAAGGGATGAGGCGCGTGTTGAGGAACTTTCAATAGTTTGCTTTGTAAATACCGGGATTATTGGCTAGTATTGGTTGCAGAGGTGGAGACGTGGCGTAGATTATTTCCATTTAGTCTCCCATGTTAGTGTCCAGACATTATTTAAGTCTTATTCATTTGACTCGTGAAAGATCTTATGTTGTTACATGTGGAACTAGTGCTATGGTGGATTTATTTCCCTAGTTGTGCCCTTTAGAAGGTTAGTGCCTTAATTTGCCATTTCAGTGGTGGAATCTGCAGCTAAGGATCATGACATTTATGTTCTTGGGGAACAATTGGTGAACTGGCAATGTGCTATCCTTTATTGGGGATTGTTTTACTTTTGTTCTTTTTGCGAATCATACTACAGAGGCAAACACTCACATATACACACACGCACACTTGCCCCTACAAACATACGCACACAACCCTACCCCCATGAGCACCTCAGAAAATTTGGGCCGGCAAATCCTCGAAATTGACGAAGTCACCACAGGTGCCTCGCTGTCGACGGGCACATCGCCTACCACTGAAAGAATAGCTCCAGTTAAATCCTGGAATAAATCTAGGAAACCGCGAACACCAGCTCCGAGTCGAGGAAGCTTGTATCTGTGCAAATAAAGATTCAGCCTTCTAGACAGCTGTACTTTTGTTAGGTGAACATGTTGGGATCTGATTGATATTTTTTTACTATAACTGCAAACTCAGCCATTTTGTGCTAGTATTTGCATTTTGCTATGTATTATGTTGCTTGGGAGTGATTGTTGAATTTGTTGCTCTGCTACCGTAAATAATTTTTGGCTGCCTCTTTGAATCTGCTCTGCTATCATAAATGATTTATGACTACCTCTTGGAATCTGGGCCATGGGCCTCTACGGCATAACCCGTGTCACAGCCCAAAGCCGAGTGTTAGACCAGCTATGCAGTGAACCTATAAATCTTTTCAACCCCACTTCTTGACCTTGTCCGCCGCCAGATTAGTCCAAAGGATAACCCGCCGCCGCAGCTTCTCCCTCTCTCTCTCTCTTTCCCCAACCAAATTCTCTAGATCCAATCCCGTGAAACCTTAATCCCTCAGTCCTCGCTCGTGAAGGGTGAATGATTATGTTGGAGGCGATGGCGGGGGAGTTGCTGGAAGATATTGAGGGGAAGTTGGAAGACGTGAAGATCATGGAGGATACAGAAGCGGATGGGAATGCGCAGATCGAGGGGAAGTTGGATGACGTGAAGATCATGGAGGATACAGTAGCGGCCGCGAACGCGCAAATCTGGGAAGACTATCTTACGTGGAAGGCGAACTCGCCATACCTGTATGATCTTATTATCACCCATGCTATGGATTGGCCGTCTTTGACTGTGGAATGGCTCCCTGGACAAGCTGAGACCCCTGGACAGGATCAATCTGTCCAGAAGGTTGTCCTTGGAACGCATACGTGCGAGGGCTTCGATAACTTTCTGATGATTGCACAAGTGTATTTACCCTGCGAAGATTTTGTTGCTGATAATTGCAGCAAACCCAAGGTATCCTGTGCCTGTGTTCTTTTTGTTGCTGATTTACATGGTAGTTTGGTTGGGCTGTTTTCTCCCTCTGGTTTTGTTAGAACTATTGTAAGGATTTGAGTCTTCCAAAAATTTGGTTAACGTTAGAGTATTATTATCACTTGATGCTATATTTTTTTGATTGTGCTATATAACTTTCCTGTGTTTCTACTTTCTATATCCAAAATTAGCTGTTTTTTATTTGATATGAAGTAGGAATTAGTAGTTTCTCATCATGCTAGAGTTGTGTCACCTGTTGGGATTGTTTTTTGGGTTGCTTCTGTACCCTCTAGAGTAGAATTTTATTTATCCTTACACAATACCAATTTAATGGCTGAGTTCTTAATGTTTGGTTGAATCTGTACCACTGGATAAGATTTTGTATTGGAGAGTAGCACGATTGCAGTGGAGATTTACTTTTGTATTTATGGTAAAATTTATATGGTGCTGTTTATAGTTATTGCAGATGGCTTGATGCCTTTACACTTGATATGTGTTTCCCATGGGTTTGGATTGCCCTTTTTTTTTGGACCAGGGGATTTCATTCATTGTTCATGAGAAGAATTACAATCAGCCTCAAGGCATCGAAATATGCGTACGCGTGAAGGGGCTACTTGACACTCGCCCAACACACGCTCGCTAGACACCTGCTTAGCCAACTCATGAGCTGGTCGCATGAAGGGGTTTGGATTGCCCTTTGCACAGAGGAATACCCTGTTCTGAAATATTTGATGGCGCCTTTTCTTGGATTGTCTGCCATTTCGGGAAAGCCTTCTGTGGAACATTTGATTGTGTATGCTTGCCAAATTGCCATTTTTTGTTGGTTCTTGGTGCATGATTTTCCATAAAGCGACCATTCAAGGGTTTAATGTCTTTTGCTAATTAAGAAACAGTAAATTTTTGTAGTTGAGTGTTTTATCGTCCTGTTGTATACTCATGTTGATTTTTCCATATTTCTCATGAATATCTTGATTTTATTGCCAATGTAATGGTCCCTTCGAATATTATTGGCCATTTTGTGGATGCTTGGTTGCTTAGGTCCATGGTGTTAACTTATTGCATGGTAATAATTCTTAAGCCAGTTTATGCAATGAAAATTCATGAAGATGGTTTTTCTTGTGTGCGTTTGTGTGTTGGGAGGGGGGGGGGTGTCTGCACTCAACATTTGTCATGTGATTATATTTTACTTTATTTGCTAGCATGAACGCTTAGGAACTGCATCCCATTACTGAAAACAAGACAATGAATCAACATTTAACCCCTCTGCAACTTATCAGATGTACTGCACTATTATGCTATTGTTATTGCACTCTACCAGAGTAACGTGTGACATGCTACAGATACATGATCGAATAAATTGTTCTTTGGTTTGACCTCAAGTGCACTGGGAACTTTGGAACAGGGATTTTTTTGCACAGACCTGCCTGCTGGGGGTGGGAGTTTATAATTATGAGAATGATCCATTCTTGCATTTTCCCTAATTCTACTGTTCGAACAAACTTTTACATATTTTAAAACAGGTGTTCCCTTCCTTTTGTAGGTGCAAATAGTTCAGCAGATAAATCATGATGGAGAAGTCAATCGAGCTCGTTATATGCCCCAAAATTCATTTATAATTGCTACCAAGACAGTTAGTGCAGAAGTATATGTCTTCGACTATAGCAAGCACCCATCAAAGCCTCCACTAGATGGTGCATGCAACCCTGATTTACGGCTGAAGGGACATAACTCTGAAGGATATGGCTTATCGTGGAGTATTTTTAAAGAGGGACATTTGTTGAGTGGGTCTGATGATGCTCAAATTTGCTTATGGGACATTAAAGCAAATAGCAAGAACAAAAGTCTTGATGCCCTGCAGATTTTTAAGGTATGGCTTGTGCCTGGTTCTATTTAGCATGTCAATACTTGGAGCTTCACGTGTAACACTGTTTAAAGCATTCTCCATTCTATAATATTCTATTGTTCTTGGAAGTTCATAATCATCTGTTTGAAGTTGCATGATAATTATACTAAGACAAATCCATAGGACGAATAAAATTTATCTTATGCTGATTTGATTTTTCATTGTGATTGAGAATTATGACAGAATGTGTTCTTGCTAAATAGCAGATTGGAAGACTAAATGTTCATTTTTGAAACAACTATAGTAGAAAAATTGGCTGTATCACTTGAACCTGGAAACTATTTTGTAAAACTATGATATTCCAATTTCTTGTCTGTTTGGTTTTTGTATCAACAGTGATATAAGATTCATACATATACTATGTTATTTTTAACAATACTTCAATTGTATCTTGGCTAGCATCATGATGGCGTCGTTGAAGATGTTGCTTGGCATTTGAGGCATGAATACTTATTTGGGTCAGTTGGTGATGATCATCATCTTCTGATTTGGGACCTGCGGTCTCCTGCCCCTACTAAACCTGTTCAGTCTGTGGTGGCGCACCAGGGCGAGGTAAGTAACTTTTGCGAGGAAAGAAGTATTGATATTATTTACTATTGTTTTATTTTCTGTTTCATGGTTACACAATTTCAAGGTTTCTTGACGTGAAGTGAGCATCTAATAATCCTTAATGAAGGAAAAGACCTGTATGCAGTAAGAACGAGCTGTTTCAGTAAGGATTAGTTGCAAACAAAATGACCCAATCACATAATAGATCTTGGCAGTCATTTTTATTCTTTTTTCAGTTATGCATGAAACCTTATTCTCATTTTTTTTATTAGAACAGTTCAATGCAGGTCTTTACTGTGGTTTTCCAGATCGTATGTCACTTTGGTGCATTTTGTATTGTTGAACACTAATGTTTAGGTTTAATTTGTCTGTATAATTTCGAAGCAGTATTGTTTGGATATTATAGACTTCTAAAATGGCTGTAGGCCAGGGTGTAGGAAACCGTAAAGTCCTGATTTCTTCAGGGGTACAAACTAGAGATAAATAGAAGCATTATGGTATGGAAAATGTTAGAAATTTTAGGAGTGAGACCTCAGCCTACAACTCCACAAGGGATCTGAAAGCCAGGGTTGTGGACTTATGGTGGGAGTTTATTGGACCTTGCTCTAAGGTTATGATTTCTGAAAGAACAGTGCTGATTGTATTGTTTTATGATGCTTCCTTCTTTATTTACAGGTGAACTGTCTGGCTTTCAATCCGTTCAATGAGTGGGTTGTTGCAACTGGTTCTACCGACAAGACTGTCAAACTATTTGATCTTAGGAAGATTGATAAGTCTCTGCACACCTTTGATTGTCACAAGTATGTTCCCACTGTTATTGTACTGTTCACAGCTGCATGTTGTTTAACTGACTAAACAACTTTCTGAGAACCCAATGTTTCTATTATTGTAATGTTCCTAGTTTAATATTAATGTTCTTAATCCGTCAAACACCTTATGTTATCAGAGAGGAAGTATTTCAAGTTGGATGGAGCCCAAAGAATGAGACTATTCTTGCATCCTGTTGCCTGGGCAGAAGACTCATGGTCTGGGACCTAAGCAGGTAAGCTGTACAGCGTTCAAGAAACTCTCATATTATTACTGTTAGTTTTCATTTCCTCTGGTGGCGCTGTTTCTTCTTTTAGAGGTACATAATTCTGGCATTTAATTTGTACTGCTGTGCATCGGTTGCATTCGATAGCCAAAGTGATGCTGTTTTATAATAGTATGATATACAACTTTTGATTTTACTGTGTTGTCCTTTTGCTCCCTACATTTGTTAAATTGACACAGGATGATTGAGATTAACTATATGTTGTTTTTTTTGCTTTGTTATACCACAGGATTGACCAAGAACAAACTCCAGAGGATGCCGAAGATGGCCCTCCTGAGCTCATGTTCATCCACGGAGGTCATACCAGCAAGATCTCTGATTTCTCCTGGAACCCCTGTGAGGACTGGGTAATTGCTAGCGTCGCCGAAGACAACATCCTCCAGATATGGCAGATGGCTGAGAACATCTACCATGATGAGGATGATCTGCCAATAAGCGACGAGCCACCAAAGACATCTTAAACCCAGTGAGGCAAACGGAATCTTAACTCCGTCGACAGTTAGTGCTTCTTTTAATCGGAACGCTGCTGGCCGTGTTGGCCAAGGAGAATTTAACTGCGTTGATTATAGGTGGTTCCGTGGTTGTAACTGCATGCTGGCCGGGTTGGCCGTTCCTTTGACTGTTTGTATGTTAGTCGAATCTTAGCGTTATACATATGCCTATTGATCTGTTGTCGCCGCTGGGTCTTGTTGTAGTCGTATATCTTAATCGTGCCTGTGGACGTTTGATTTGCTGGGGCCTGGGAATCAAGACATCTAATAGGAGCATGGCAAAGGTCGTGACTCATGCAAGATGTTTTTACGGGCATGTTGCTGAGAATCTGAAATGGGCGTTGCAGCCAGCGAGCAAGCAACAGCTACGTGCCAGGATGCAACAGTACCTTAATGTGAATTCGTCCCAGTGACTGCACAAGCAGTCGAGCACAACGCGATACACTTTATTTTCCTGCTTTTCTATTATGCTATCATGTCGGAATCATGCCGGAGTAGCGACAAATGCTTCGTTTCAAACGGGCGTGGCGCATTGATGCTTGCTGCCGGATGCTATTCTGACATGCCCAACAACAGGAGGTTAGATTGGCAGCTGTGTTATTTGTGCCGACGATTTTCTGATAAATCTTGTGTGTCCTCCCTCAAACAAATTTCAAGGGGATGACAAGAACGGTTGGCCCATACATTTTCAAGGGGATTTTCTGATAATCTTTTATGCCAACCATTTTTTGTCCAACCGACAGGAACGGTTGGCCCATACATACGTGGATTTCAACGCTAGCTGATTGCCTGATTCAAGATGACAAGACGAATATAAAATAATCCGTATGCATTTCTATATTCTGAAACCGTTTCAAGAATTCGCCATCATTTTGAGAGCGAGGAACAGCTTGCTGATTACATCATGTTGCCAATCCTGCAATTAGCCAATCACAACGTACCTTCGAGATCCTTGTCGCGCCCAGGGGGGAATTTAAAGCAGGAGGCAAGGCGGTCGTAACGATTGAAGTTTTTTACTTATCATAGATTACTGTACCTGGAATGCAACTATCATAACTTGATGAAAAATAGGTTTGCGCCAATTACGATTTCAATGTTCAACATTGCCTCTCTTTTTTTTTGTAATATTCGAACTTATGCACACGAACTTTCTTGGTTTTCAAAGCGTACAAGACACGCGGCCGTATGGCATATGCGTTTTCCGGTGTGTGTACCGAGCAAGTAATGGCTCAAGAATATAACTCCATTTCCGAATCTTAAATAAAAAACAGTAGCCTCTCCTAAAACAAAGCATGTAGCACGCGTAGTTAACGAAAGACGATGGTTTGATACTTTGATCGTGCTCCTTATGTGATATATTAATATATGTAGTAAGTATACATATAGTCTAACTTGGCACGTAATATGTCATGATCTCACGATACATGTGTACGCAAATGCGACAATGCCTAGACAGCTCCGACAAGGTTAATGGCTAGGATAAGCTAGTTTTAGGAGGCTTCATTAAACAAACATGTCTGCACGCCGCCAAGCACCAAAAGCTTGTTTCGTTAGGCATGGCGCCAGCAAGCTAACTGCCTTTCACGATACCCTTTTGTTTTCTTCGATTTCTGGTGGATCGGAGACTTAAGAGAACGAACCGGCCCCCTAGCGACCCGGCACTTCGAGCGGAATGAGCGACGGCAAGCAAAGCAAAGCAAAGCTACCCAGTTGGCTTAGGTTAATACTTAATACCCTACTGTATTACATGCAGCGCATGTTTTCATATATGTAACGAGGCGTACTGTCGTAGTTGATGCACGTGTGCGCCGTTTGTTTTTTGTGTTGGCGAAAGGCCGTAGATGCAGCATACATGCATGCCAGGCCGCCCGAGAGACGTTCAGACAAAGATATAAATAGAGAGAGGTTGAGATCCCGGTTTCAGTTCTTCATTCAACCTTGAGACAGCTGCAATCGGCAGCGTTTCAACAGTAATGCAGTCTCAACACGGTTTGTCAGTGAGGAGGCCGTACTTCCTCTATTTCGTTCGCCTCTGCTTGTACATTTTATTTTCCAATTTTCTTTTAATGCCATGGGTATAGAGTCCAAGTCCTGGCCTGTCTATAATAAGTTGTTTCTCTCTGAAAGAAAGGTACCACCGGTTATCATCTTCATCCTTTATAAACCCATGGTGAATTGAACATATACAGCTTACCTAACTCGGACCGCGAGGCAACCGTGGTTAGCAATCACCACATGGTTATGCAAAAGTGCAAAACCTTACCAAGATTGGCTTCAAAGATCAGCGTGCTTAGACTAGTACTAGAGTCAGACCATCCTTTTGTCGGCGGTACGGGGCCAGTAAATTTCCTGCTTTGTTTGCTCACGTACTAGTACTAGTTTACTGTGAACAACAACATCTGCACGTGGGAATCTTGTACCCGTCTGGGCCCGGTTTCCACTCAAATAACACCGTACGCCGACGTACGGAGCCAGTGTGTTTTTTCTCTTCCATTTTCTCCCCCGAACCGAAGCCGAAGGACTGAAGAAGATGCACACGAGCTGGCGAGCACATGCGTGGCAGAATCTAAGAGCTGAGCTCTCCCCTCGCTGCCCGTATACTGTACTGTACGAGATGACACAGGCCCCGGTTGCACTTGCGGCCGTACCACTTGGTTTCCTCACGTGTCGAAACCACGCGCTCCAGATCCAGCGCCGACGGCCTTTCCCTTCCCTCCGCCGGGACACACAGCGCACGGCGGGGCCGCGCCGGAACACGACACCAAGGTCGCGACGCCACGCATTTAACCACGGCGGGCCTGTACGGACGCCCACTGCACCGTCCCCAGGGGGGGAAAAAAAAAAGAGAGTCTCCGACGCCTGTGGGCTACTCGTGGACGCGGCGCTATCTGCCACCGGGCACCGGCCCCTCACGCGATCGCGGCAGGTCCGCCGCTGCCTCGCCATCCCGGGAGTCGGGACCGGGAGTGAGGAGACGCCCTGTGCCTGATCCTCGTCGGTGACCCGGCCGGGTTCCATGGCGCGCTGGCACGCCCTGCCCGGCCGGCCGGTCCTCTCCATGTGACAGTGACAGGTGGTCCCGAGGCGCTGGAGCGACGAGCGACAGCGCGGAGCCTGGGCCACGCGCGCGCGCGCGCGGCTCACGTGTGCGCGTCGCGCCTCCGTGCGTGCCCGGCGGAAGGAAGCTTCTTCGTCGTCCGGGTGCGAGCCGCGAGGGGGCGAGAGCTAGGCGGCCCATGCCCATCCGATCCAGCGGAGCAGAGCGTTTGGAATCTTCGTGCCACCTTCGCCTACTCCCACCCGTCGATCCAGGGCTTCCACGCCCAGGGCACGTCCGTACGCTAGCTGTCCGTCACGGCAGAGCGTGCGCGCCGCGGCCACGTCGTGCGGGGGACTGTGCGCCCCGGCTCTATAAAGGCTGCGCCTAGACTGGACTGGGACGCGTCGATCGCAGCAGCGCAGTCTCTCGCATCACGAGGTATCCTCCGCCTCCATTTAATCCGCCAGCTTAGCCTGCCACTCTACTACCTCTCGTCTCGCTGCTCTGCTTGCATTGCATTGCGCCTGTCTATCCGAAGGAGCTAGCAGCTAGAGTAGCTACGGACATGGAATCGTACGCGGCGAGGGCATCGCCGCCCACCAAGGCCATGGATGTGGAGAAGCTCAGCTACGAGATCTTCTCCCTCCTCGAGAGCAAGTTCCTCTTCGGCGCCGGCGCCGGCTGCCTCTCCTCCGTCCCGGGGACGCCGGCCCGGGCGTTCCTCGACGGCGGACGCGTGCGCGTGCTGGCCATCGACGGCTGCGGCGCGGCCGCCGAGGACGCGCTCCTCGCCGCCGCGGCGCTCGCCAGACTCGAGTCCGGGCTGCGCAAGCAGACCGCTGACCCCGACGCGCGCGTCGCCGAGTTCTTCGACCTCGCCGCCGGCGCCGGCGCGGGAGGCGTGCTGGCCGCGATGCTCTTCCTGCGTGGCCCCGACGGGCGGCCACGGTACTCGGCGCAGGAGGCGCTCGCGTTCGTGGCTTCCAGCGTCGGGAGGAAGGAGAAAGGCTGGGGTAGCCGGCGCGGGCGGTGGGCCAAGATATTCCGGAGCGGCGGCGACCATCGCGTGTTCCAGCGCGTGTTCGGCGACGCGACGCTAAGGGACACCGTGGCGCCGCTGCTGGTGCCCTGCTACAACCTCGCCACGGCCGCGCCCTTCGTCTTCTCGCGCGCCGACGCCGTCGAAAGCGACGGCTTCGACTTCCGCCTCCGCGACGTCTGCGCCGCCACCTGCGCCGTCGGCCGCGAGCCCGTCGCCGTGAGGTCCGTCGACGGCCACACGGCCATCGCCGCGGCCTCCGCGGGGGTCGCGGCCATGGGCAACCCGGCGGCCGCGGCCATCACGCACGTGCTCCACAACAAGCAGGAGTTTCCCCTGGCCACCGGCGTCGAGGACCTCCTCGTCCTCTCCATCGGCTCCGGCGCCTCCATCACTGCCTCCGACGGGTCGAGGACGCCGATGCCGACGCGCTCGCCGTCGCCGCGGGAGGTGGCGCGCGTCACGGCGGAGGGCGTCGCCGACATGGTGGACGAGTCGGTGGCCATGGCGTTCGGCCACGCGTGCGGAAGCAACTACGTGCGCGTCCAGGCCAGCAAGGCGCCGCCGACGACGCCCCTCCACGTGGACACGGCCGCCGGAGCGATGCTGGCGCAGCGGAGCGTGGAGTCAGTCCTCTTCCGGGGGCGGAGGGTGTCGGAGCGGACGAACGCCGAGAAGGTCGACGCGGTGGCGACGGAGCTGGTTAAGGAGCAAGAGAGGCGGAGATGCAGCCCGCTTCTCCCGAACGTGTGCGTCAAGCTGGTCGCCACGCCGCGGCTGTCGTCGGCGACCACCGCGTCGTCGGGCACCGCGACGGCGAGGACCGCGTCGACGATGCCGTCGCCGGCGTCGTGGGATTCGCGCCGGTAGCTGTGTGTTTAATTTAGGCCGTGACGCGAGGAGGATCTTTTGTACATGCGTGTCACGAACGAGGGTAGAGAGAGTAGTGACGTGTGTTGTTTTGGATAATGAGCACACCGACGTGTGGGCCGCAAGTTTGGAATGGCGAAATGGAGCTTGTTTTGAGACACTCTAAAATGTATCTTTGTCTACGACATCGCAGAGGATAACCCTTATCTGTTCGTGGGCTCGCTTACGAATGTGCTCGGATCCCTAACTCACTGTTTCAATCCATTCATAAGAGCTAATAGCTAGAACTACCCTTTGTGTTATAATTACATTGATGGAGGATGTTTTACCTATTGACATGTTTAGCTCATAGCTTTCTAAGGTGCAGTATAATAACTCTGCAAAAGGAGTCCATCCCAATTGATTATATTGTTTGGTAGGATGTAACGGGTGCATTATAAATGTTAGAATTTCATCTCCAGTGGATTGCATTTTGGTAGGATGTAATAGTTGCGTAACGCGTGTCTAACCGTACCAATTGATGCAAACTTAATTTGGTAAAACCTATCTACCAGAGTTTAAATCCTTGATTTGGCACTGGTGCTCGTATTTTTCTAGCTTTATTCAGGATGTATTGGCGCTATGCATTCGGTGGTAGGTGACTTCTCCGTCAACAGTGAGACGTCTGTGGTGACTTCGTGTATTTATATGGGCGAGTGTGTGTGATTGTTGAGCGACCGTACCAATTGATGAGGTAGTGATACTGTGGAGGGGAATTTTTCTTTTCTTTTAGAAGAGAGAGGGGGAAAATGGACGAGGACGAATCAAAAGCAATTTGGTTCGGTCTGGGCCTCTATGGGCCGAAAGGGCCTCGAGAAGGCAAAACTAGGCGATTTCGTGGCCCATGTGAGGCTGTGAGGGTGTTTTACTAGTAGGTTGCGGCGTAACCTTCTTGCAAAACAAGTTGGTCACGAACTAGAGCTCCGAAATCTCCTCCGAAAGGAAAAGAAACTCCGAAATCTCCCCCCATAAAATTCTCTCTGCGCGCTCCTCTCTCGACCCTAGACTCACCAGTCGCGCAACGAATCCCTTGCACCAGCGGCGATCTGCGATCTCACCGCCGGCGTCGTGATAGACACACAACAAACACCGTAACCCTCGCCTCATCCGCGCGCGATGTCGGCCGCCGCCGTCGCCCCGAGCCCTCCCGCCGCGGCCTTCCAGGTGCCGCCCCCGCCGTCCTACCCGGCCGCCGCCTCCTCCGCCGCCGGCGTCGGCGGCGAGGGCCTCGAAGATGACCTGTACGGCCGCCTCAAGTCGCTCCAGCGCGCCCTCGAGTTCGTCGAGATCCAGGAGGACTGCGTCAAGGACGAGGTCAGGAACCTCAGGCGCGAGTTGGTGCGCGTTAAGGAGGAGGTGAACCGGTGCCGGGCCACGCCGCTCGAGATCGGCCAGTTCATGGAGATGGTCGACGCCGACCACGGCATCGTGGGGCCCACCACCGGCGGCAGCTACTACGTGCGGGTCCTCAGCACCATCTCCCGCGAGCTGCTCAAGCCCTCGGCGTCCGTCGCGCTGGACCGACACTCCCACGCGCTCGTCGACGTGCTGCCGCCCGAGGCCGACTCCAGCATTTCCCTGCTCGGCTCGTCGGAGAAGCCCAACGTTACCTACAATGTGAGATCCTGTTCTCTGGATTTTCTCTTATCTGCATCAAACCCTAGTTGAATTTTTGGCTGTTTTGTTCTTTTTTTAAAATCCTGGACATGGCATGCTATTATAATTCGTCTGCTTGGACTCTGGCTCATGCCATTGACGGCAGTACGATTTCAGTAGTTTCAGTGCTAAATTTTGTTGGCACAGGACAACTCAAATGTTCCTAACAAGATTTGTCAAAGCACATGAATCAAACGCCAACTTAACATTGATATATTAGATGCTTCGGTTTCAAATAGATAATTGTTTATTGTCTTCCTGTGAGAAATCTCCGAACTGTGTTTCTGATAGAACTAATAATTAAGAATTTTAATAGTGAAGTAAGCAATTCTTTTCGAGTTCATAGTGTTGTTCACATCATCTTATGATTTGTAATGTAATAAAACATTGGATAAATGTACCCTGATTTTTTGTATTGTAAGCTTTTAATTTGTACAAACTCTCATCAAGGTCTACCTTTTCCTCTCTTATGCCAACGTGAGCTATTTACATCATGATCATAACTTACTGAAAATATAATCTGATAAAACTTTTAAAATTAGACATGGACATCTTTAAAAAGTAATTTTAGAAAGAAAATATTTTTTTGTTGGTTGATTCATATTTTACTGAGACTGAGACCTGCTTGCTGGATGTTGTAAAACATGACATATTCTGGAACCTGCAGTGTTGTTGGTGATTCTAAATGGAATCTTAACAATTTGTTGCTCTCTTATTCCGTTCAGGATATTGGAGGATGTGATATACAGAAGCAAGAGATCAGGGAAGCTGTTGAGCTACCCTTGACACACCATGAATTGTACAAGCAGATTGGTATTGATCCTCCAAGAGGTGTGCTTTTGTTTGGTCCTCCTGGTACTGGCAAGACCATGCTTGCCAAAGCTGTGGCACATCACACAACTGCTTCTTTTATCAGAGTAAATGGGTCGGAATTTGTACAGAAGTACTTGGGTGAGGTAAGTTGTGGGAATCATAATATGAAGTAATTTTGTTGTCAAGTAACCAAGAGCATATTCTTCCATGTTGTATCCATTAAATATTGTACTTTGACCTGTGTTTGTATTTGTATGTGATGGTCATAGATATTCTTATGGTTCCATTTGTTCTTTTGCTTTCAGATTTATTAGTTTTTTTCTGATGTATTGTCCTTCAAACTATTTTTAGGGCCCTCGTATGGTTCGAGATGTATTCCGTTTGGCTAAGGAGAATGCACCTGCTATAATATTCATTGATGAGGTTGATGCAATAGCCACCGCGCGTTTTGATGCTCAAACTGGTGCTGATCGAGAAGTTCAGCGTATTCTTATGGAGCTACTCAATCAGGTAAATGTTTTGGTCTTGAGATCAATATGATCTTTAGAGATTCTAGTACATTTGTCCATTTATCTTGGAAAGCCGCGTGATAGTTAAGAAAGCAAGCCTTCCCTGATTGGAAAATCTCAGTTATCTTCATTCTAATTTGTGAAGTTCTGTGGTCTGGGAAAAGAGGGGGAAATGGATTACTGTGAGCCAACTTTGGGAAATTGCTAAGCTATTCCTTCTATGGTTCTTCTAATAATCTGTCCGTGTATGTTACAGATGGATGGATTTGATCAAACAGTAAATGTGAAGGTTATAATGGCAACTAATCGGGCAGATACTCTAGATCCTGCTCTTTTGCGTCCTGGCCGACTTGACAGAAAAATTGAGTTTCCTCTTCCTGACCGACGGCAGAAGAGGCTTGTGTTCCAAGTAAGTGTTCTATCACATGGTGTCATTATCACCCTTGAAATGTATTGCTCCAGTGGAGCAAAGCACAACACAAAACTACCATTTCTGAGCTTGCAATTTAGAGACTTGCGCAAGTAGCTATTAAGCTGCACACATTTTTCTTTATCCGGGATCATTGAGCGTTTAGAATCATGTTACAACAATTGCCAACTTGCACTGCATAGATGTACACACCCACCTAGGCTGTCTTCATTTGCATCATAAAGTAACTGATATAAAAGTCATATATTTGTGGTATGGCATGAATATTGGTTCCATTTTTAGTGTTTGTTGTAATTTTCCTTTTCATATCTGTCTGTCACCCCCCAGAGTGTTCAGCGTGGAGTTTTTCCATTGCTAAGTTTTTTCTCCCCCTGTCAATTTATAGTTGTCTGTTCTTTTACTTCAGGTTTGTACTGCCAAGATGAACTTGAGTGATGAGGTTGATCTGGAAGATTTCATTTCCAGACCGGATAAGATCAGCGCTGCAGATGTAAGTCTTCTTTCGACTTCTTAATTTCATAATTAAGTTTATTTTCACTTCTCAGTTTATTTTCATCTTCAAATTAGTTTATTTTTTAATAGTGGAACATACAGATCTTGGTTTCTCGATATTGCTAATTAGTTCATCTTCAAATTGCCACATCATTTTAGATTATCATGTGAAACTTCCAAGTTCATAGTACTTCTAGGGACTTGTTCTAAATGAGTAGAATTCGGAGAACTACATTATGTTTTAAATGGATGTGTGATGAGATGGAGCAATTTAAATGTGTTTTTTTCATATGTAAGTTGCTCATATTAATAACCATGCAGTTCAGTTTACACATTATCTACATCTCTTTCATCTTTTAGTCTGAGTGAATTAATGCAAATGCCTATCATTTTTTTTACCCTTGATATGAAATACAGTACTACACTACTTTTCTCCTTATTTTACCCTTGATATTATACAACCTCGTGCCATGCACGTAGATATGAAATCTTCTGATGGCAAGTTATATATCTGACAGTGTTATTTAGGCAATTCTTTTGTATTTAGCGTGTTTTAACACTCGATCAATGCATTTTCAGATTACTGCTATATGTCAAGAAGCTGGCATGCATGCTGTCCGGAAGAATCGGTATGTCATACTCCAGAAGGACTTCGAGAAAGGCTACCGGACGAATGTGCAGAAGCCTGAGGCGAACTTCGACTTTTATAAGTGAAGACAAGAAAGCAGGAGTGTTAAAAACACAACAGTTGACTAATTGCATGTGGGGTCAGCTCCATACATGACTTTGCCTGCTATTTGTACTGATTAACTCGGACATGCCAATGCCATGTTCGACTCGCACCGGGCTGTAAGAACAATGACTTCAATTCAAACGGGCAGATGCCCTGATGCCTTCTGCCGGCTTGCCAGTATGCAAATCCACCGAACCTAGGTTACAAATATGTATATGTCAGTTGTGTGGATTTTTGTACCACCAGCAATTATCTGATAATCGAACATATGGCACTTGTCCTCCCTTTCAAAGTTGGAAGTGTCGCCATTTTTTTAATGCCAACATTATTTCTGTTCGACTGACATGAACCTTTGGCACCTTTGGCGTGTGCGTACGTGATATTCAATTCTATGCAAATGATTGTTCGGATGTTGTTTGATAGTTTGCTCTTTTGTTATTTTTGTTGGTAATAATTACGTTGATTTGCATTAGAAAAAGGTTCGAGATTACATCATGTACCTAGTTGTAGCACCGATGTGTGCAATGTATATATACATGATCTCGTGCGATGCATACAATAATGCGATGACCAACTAATGAACTAATCCCAGCAATTTCGACGCTGCGGCTCCAATTTTCTGCAATCGTTTTTTTTCCCCTTCAACGCATGGTTGGGGACACATGGCGAAATGACTAGACAACCAACTAGCCATCCATCAGGACGCCAATCAAGCCGAAAGGATCAACGGGATCGCCCACTAGTTTGACCAACAAGGCCGAGCCAGCCAGAGCCATTGGCAGGCAGCTATGAGTGGGAAATCATGGCTGCCACCGACTGGAAATCATTGGAGCGACAGGAATGCTCCGACATATCCGCGCACGGCGATCATTGGACCGGAACCGGGGGAACATGTGGTCGTGCCAACGCAAAGCGACAGTACGCGCGAGGCAACTAACGCCCGTGGGTCGGGTCAGGGACTCAGGGTGCGTGTGCGTCGTATACTGTAGTGGTTGTCGTACTCGTACAAATGCTATTGCGATCCCCTGCCATGTGCCACGTACAGGTGTGGACGAAGTTGTGGTCGCCGCCGCTCGCTGAGCTGCATAGCGAGCGGCGGCGCCGGTAGCCGTGGTCACCGGGCAAGGACACGCGTTGTCTAGCTCCTCGCGGCGCAAGTCACGGGCCAAAGCGAAGTGCCCGCCGCACCCACCCACCCGTGCGCGCGGCTAGTCAAAACCAAAAGGTCATGGCTAGGCGACGGCTCCAGCTTGGCAGAATCTGAACGCTAGAACTTTTATACAACCGGCAGCTGCAGGCTGCAGCGCACTCCCCCTCCGTGGCAGAACATATAAACTTTTTCACTATTTGTTTTTCGCTACGATGTTTGCAGCAGTAAAGATGTAAAAATCATACTTGGTGTCATAAGAAAATCATAACCACGTTGGCAGCATGTGTTTCGTGAGCTAATGCCATATTGCCATTAGATCGAGACCTTCACTTGCTCAGTGTAGTGGTGGGGGCTTCTCACATACTACTAGCCTTGATACCAATCAAAGATTAGATTAGATCTTGCTATTTAGGATCAAACCTGACCACTTTTGGTCTCTCCACAGCGGCACAGCGCCATGGTCCATGTCCATGCTTTGGTGTCGCCTCATCGCACGTCTCTAGTGGTACTATGGTAGGTTTAGCTAGCTTCCGTGACCACTCTCTAAGACGATCAGTCTTTGATTCGCAATTAACCCGAATACTAACCTCGTCAGAAACCCACCGAGCATGGCAACGATACTAACATTAGAGAAGAAAAAAATTGGCTGGAAGAGACGGCTTTTAATCGCTCAAGTGAATTTCACATTACGGAGAATAATAGCCATGCTCGGTGAATTCTCGCAAACAAATTTCATTTCCAATCTTCGCAACCCGCACGTCAGTGCCTAATTCTTGCAAACAGCCAACGAACACACTCATGCCTAGCCTAGTGATCAGTGGCATACAATACAACTACACAATATCCTCGTCACGTCACGGCCTAATTAAACCAACGCCTACCGGCGAGAATCCCACGACGCCGGGGACGGCATCGTCGACGCTGTCCTCGCCGCTGTCGAGGTGCCCGACGACGAAGTGGTCGCCGACGACAGCCGCGGCGTGCCCACGTGCTTGATGGCCACGTTCGGGAGTGGGCTCCGCCGCCTCCGCTCCTGCTCCTTCACAAGCTCCGCCGCCAGCGCGTCCACCTTCTCGGCGTTGGTCCGCTCCGACAGCCTCCGCCCTCGGAACAGCGCTGACTCCACGTTCCGCTGCGCCAGCATCGCTCCGGCGGCCGCGGCCGCATTGCCAGCGTGGAGTGGCGTCGTCATCGCCTTGATCCGCACGTAGTTGCTTCCGCACGCGTAGCCGAACGCCATGGCCACTGATTCGTCGACCATGTCGGCGACGCCCTCGGCGGTGACGCGCGCCAGCTCGCGTGGAGACGGCGACCGTCGTGTAGCCGTTGGCGTGCTTGACGACACGCCGGAGACGACGGAGGAGGACGCGCCACCACCGATGGAGAGGACGAGGATGTCCTCGACGCTGGTGGCGAGAGGGAACTCCTGCTTGTTGTGGAGCACGTGCGTGATGGCGGCGGCCGCCGGGTTTCCCATGGCCGCCACTCCGGCGGACGCCGCGGCGATGGTCGTGAGACCATCGACGGACCTCATGGCAACGGGCTCGCGGCCGACGGCGCAGGTGGCGGCGCAGACGTCGCGGAGGCGGAAGTCGAAGGCGTCGCTCTCGACGGCGTCGGCGCGCGAGAAGACGAAGGGCGCGGCCGTGGCGAGGTCGTAGCAGGGCACGAGGAGCGGAGCCACGGTGTCCCTGAGCGTCGCGTCGCCGAACACGCGCTGGAACACGCGGTCGCCGCCGCTCCGGAATATCTTGGCCCACCGCCCTCGCCGGTGGCCCCAGTCCTTCTCCTTCCTCCCGACGCTGGAAACCACGAACGCGAGTGCCTCCTGCGCAGAGTACCGCGGCCGCCCGTCGGGGCCACGCAGGAAGAGCATCGCGGCCAGCACGCCTCCAGCTCCGGCGCCCGCGGCGAGGTCGAAGAAGTCGGCGACGCGCGCGTCGGGGTCACCGGTTTGCTCCCGCAGCTGGGTCTCGAGCCTGGCGAGCGCCGCGGCGGCCAGGAGCGCGTCCTCGGCGGCCGCGCCGCAGCCGTCGATGGCCAGCACACGCACGCGTCCGCCGTCGAGGAACTTCCTCGCCGGCGTCCCGGGGCCCGAGGACAGGCACCCGGCGCCGGCGCCGAAGAGGAACTTGCTCTCGAGCAGGGAGAAGAGCTGGTGGCTGAGCTTGTCCGCGCCCATGGCTGTCGTCCGTGGCGACGCTGCTGCCGCGTAGGCTTCCATTCAATATCCGTCCGTGGCGACGGATGGGTCGCCGCGCGCACGCACCGACGGCGAAGCTTCCTGTTCCTGGCCGAGCCGCGAGTGGCTGGCGTATGGGCCCGACCTCGATACGGGCACCAGGCAGAATCACGCAGCGAACCAGCGTTCGGTGCTTGGGTGGGGCCGCCGGGTCACCGACGCGATCGGGACGGGATGGGGGAGACAGCGGCGGACCTGCGGCGATCTCCTGCGCTGGCATTGCCGGAGGCGGCGGCTTCCGTGCAGCGCCGCAGGTAATGGGGCACGTCCTTTTGGAGCTTGGCCTGGCCCGTGTGCTGCCACGTGCGCGGAGGGCGTCGGCGCTGGATGCCCGGCCTGGATCTGAACTCTCAAGCTACACTGTGCGCGTGGTTTTCACACGTGGGGACAATAAACCAGTCGCAGAACAAGTGGTAGTAGAGTTGGTACATCCTCGTGTGCTCGTGTGCCTGGGTTTTCAGTCCCTCACTTCACTTGACAGCAAAGCCTTGGTCGCTGGCGCCCGTGAGGCCGCGTGGGCTTGGCGAGACCTTGGCCTCTTGGGCGTAGCTTTGCGTATAGCCAGGGTTTGTACGACTAGGTGCTCCAAACGTGCTTAGTGTTACAAGATTTTGGGCACATGCGGCCGATCATCTAAAGCTTTGAGCTCTCATTCTCACTAGCAGGATAGCACCTCGCAGCTCGTTCAGTGAGTAGTTACTAGATTTGGAATTTTAATGGCAGCACCGGCGCCACTCAATGGTAAGCTTCAAATATCCCCTATGTGCTTACAAGGCTACAGCCTTTGCTTGCTTGCTATCACAGATATAAAGTATCCCCTTGTCAACCAATTGAGATCTTGTTTTCTTCTGCTCACCCTTTCACAACCACCATTGCATCAGGCTAGTCTCAATGGGGGTTTATGGAAAATTTTATTGGCATTAATTTTCATGTCACATCACCAAGTTTGATGATTTGGCAAGATATTTATAAGAAGAGAGAAGCAATAGTTCATCATATGTGAGAGGAGTTTCATTCCCATGCAACAGTTTCAAACTCTTGTAACACAGTTACCTACTTCTCAGTCTAGGTAAATGTGTAATGAAATCCCTGCTGATATTGGCCTAAGTCCAACCCTCTTGAGTCTTGAACTCTTGATTCACCTTCTTTCTCTCTTATATCTTTTCCTCACACGTGCCTGCTTGTCTTCCTCGCACCCCTCCCATGCACCTCCCTCTTGGCTCCTGCTACTTCCTCCACCGCCTGACACTAACCCACTTCCCCAAGTTTGCCCGGTTGCCCTGGAGCTCTCTGCACCCGGGCAAATAAAGGTCGACCCCCAAAATTCCATCCCTATTTATTTTAATCTATTATAAATTTGGTGGAGTAAGTCAATTTTTTTTAAAAAATCAACTAGGATTATCTATGTTCATTTAAGAAAACAACTAGAATTTTTAAAAATTTCAACTAGATGTAGAGGTCAATCTCGTATAGATGTCAATCAATAAGTTTCAACTATATATGTATAGATGTCAACCTTGTATTGCTAATCGATAAATTTCAACTATTGACAGTTATTTAAGAAAAAGTGTAGCTTAGACATACCTACTAGCTTGTAATGTCCCGGAGAAACAATAATCATGAAAGAACGTTGAGTATACATACAATTCCTCTTGTAACACAGTTACCTACTTCTCAGTCTAGGTAAATGTGTAATGAAACCCCTGCTAATATTGGCCTAAGTCCAACCCTCTTGAGTCTTGAACTGGGGAAATGGGTTGTTGTGGCCTGCGGTTTCCACGCGCTTTCGCCCTTGACACCTAAGCTAGCTAGCCCCTTGACCAACTGACCTTATCTTTATCAGCTCTCTAATTCCATGAAAATTAAGTGCAGCGCCAGGGAGACGACGCTTCTCTCAAGTCCTTACACTACACCTACTAACAGCTAGCTGAAGAAACCATGCGAGAGGCGGACAATTCGCCTCTCTGAAAGCGAATGTCGGCGATTTATGGATGCCCCGAGAGAAGGGTTTAGGGAGAAGTCGTCGAGAATCTAGAGCCGAAGGTGACAAGAGACGATTTTAGACAGGTTCGGGCCGCAATGTGCGTAATACCCTACGTCCTGTATGATGTGTCTTGTATAGATGAGATGCGAAGAATGGGGTCCCTATCTCCCTTTATATATGCCGGAGGATAGGGTTACATGGAAACCGTATAATGTTAGGAAACTTTTACAAGTTTATCTCCAATTTCCTAATACAGCTTATCCTAACCGACTAGGACTAATCCTTGTCTTGTACGTCAAGTCTTGTACTTAGGCCGGCCCATAGGATGACCCGCCAGGGTTGTTTGGTCCATAAGGACTCTACACCCACAAGCCCCCGAGCACCTTATCTCCTGAAGAACAGCACTGTTGAAAATACAGAGTTCTTTGAGACAGGGTTGTCTGAAGCCCACAGGGTTCTTTGCTTTTGAAAGTCGCAACCATGCTGTTCAATAGGTAATGAAGTGCTCATAAATCTTCTTGAAGTTCGGATTGGTGCGCACCGACCAGGTGCGCCCAATTGGGCAGCCCCCGAGCCTCGTTTATCTTTGAAGAAGAGATTCGAGGCTCTTTCGAAGTCCGAACCTAAAGAGAATCAATTTCCGAAGAAGTCCGAGTTCTTTTAAAATTCTTTTTGAATTTATCAATTGAAGCCAAAAATTTTCAGAAATATATTTCCTGAAAATATTCCCGCAGCCCTCGAGCCTAAATTTGAACGAATTCAAATATAGGATCAAGGAAGGACCAGAATTGAAAAGTACCGAAGTAACGATTCGAAGAGTCAATATAAACCGTTCGCCTCCCTTGTATCCGCACGCCTTTCGCGAAACGGATCTAGGTTTAGCGACAGTTGCTCTGTTAGCAATCCTAAGACTGTGCAAACACTTCCGCAACCTCCTCGAGCCCTAATCCCATCCACGCCAAGCCTGAGACTGCAATGGCCGGTGGGGAAGGATCCAACCGAAGCAAGAGCGCAAAGAGGAAGGCGGAAGCCATGAAGGAAGTCGTAACGACTAAGGAAACAGCGCCCGCTGGAGACATTCCATGCGTGGAAGATCTAATCAGTGACTGGCCAACCAGTATACTGAAGGAAAAATACATCAAGAATCTGGAGACAGATGGTTTCCTGGCAGCCCAAGAAATCAGTCGGTGGAGATGCGCTTACGGGCATGAGTACCCCACTGAAGAAACCGAGGAGCTCACGGTATGGAAAGCCGAGGAGCTCACGGTATGGAAAGCTTTTTATGAAGTCGGTTTCGGTTTGCCGACCTGCGACTTCTTCCGGCGAGTGTTGCAGTTCTATGAGATTAAGTTGTGTCACCTGAATCCCAATTCTGTTTAGCGTGGGCTCGTGCGGCCACTCCACCTCCTGTCCCTTCGTCTGCCGCGATCTGCGCCGCGGGCGAGCCAGCGAAACGGACGAAATGGCCGCGCCGGACGCGTGTCACGCCCGCGGCTGCCGGCGCCAAGAGCGCCGCAGCTGCTCAGCCAGCGGCCGCGTAACCACCAGGCCACCTCGACCGGCACATGGCCAGCATATCCGCTTGCGGGACCGTGCTACGTGCCAGCATCAGAGACGGTGTATATATATGTACACCTACTGGACTTAGCAACCATACTATACGGGTACAGGTGTCGCGTCGACGCCGCATGCATGCATGTTTACCCGACTCTGATCTCCAATCATCACCTCGATCATATATTACTACGGATTAAGGGATACGTGGGGGGTATATATTGTTGTCGCTTGGCCTGCAATGATTTGCACTTTTGGCAGGGCTGTTTGGTGCGGAGTACGTGGCCTGACCATGATTCTCCTCCAGTCGATCACATACCATACATTGGCAAAGTGCTGGAACGGTTGTTCCTCTGTCCTGTTGCAGAGGAGGCTCATCCCACTGCTACAGGAGTATTATCTTGACCATCAACCGATTTGGAGTTGGTCCTCGTGAACTGTTCTCCTGTACGTTGAAGTTACAAGCATCGTCGGAGAAAACATTGTGGAATTATTATAAGGACTTTGTCACTTGTAGCTTGCTCAAAATTCGAGTCGTACCTACACAAATTAGGGCTGCTTTTTTTTCCTTCTAAAATACAATATAAACACACGCTTACATATATATACACATATATTCACCTCTATAACTCCATGAACGTGATCCTACCTCTATGAGCATTTTCAAGAAGACACCTACGTGGATGGATGTATGTAGCACATTCTTGTGTTGTGTTCGTGAGCACGTTTGCCGCTCAATATCAATACCCACTTACTCATTAATCAGCTAGTTTGTACTACTACGGCTAGTCGGTGTGCTTCTCTCTATAGCCTAATGTACGTGCACACTACACTAGTAGGATAGTGGCAATGGTACATACCTAATCCGATGTAGTACACGAGCACTGGCATGAGTGACAATGGTACAAACCTCTCCTTACGCGTTGTTTATACTGGATTAGAACCACTGTGCCCCGTGAATAGATCACCCAAACAAAGTTTCATTTCCAAACTAGCATGCCGCATATCAGTAGCTTCATTATCAACAAAAGAATGCACACAGATCACTCTCATACTTTGTCAGTGCCTCAGTGGCATGTATGTACAGACTACTACTCGTAGATTCCTCATCGCTCCCCGCCCTATCTGATCACCGGCGAGAATCCCACGACGCCGGCGATGGCATCGTCGACGCCGTCCTCGCCGTCGCGGAGCCCGACGACGAAGTGGTCGCCGACGACAGCCGCGGCGTCCCGACCTGCTTGATGGCCACGTTCGGGAGTGGGCTCCGCCGCCTCCGCTCCTGCTCTTTCACAAGCTCCGCCGCCACCGCGTCCACCTTCTCGGCGTTGGTCCGCTCCGACAGCCTCCGCCCACAGAACAGCACGGACTCCACGTTCCGCTGCCCCAGCATCGCTCCCGCGGCAGCGACCGCCGTCTCAGCTTCGACCGGCGTCGACGCCTTGCCGGCCTGGATGCGCACGTAGTTGCTTCCGCACGCGTGGCCGAACGCCATGGCCACCGATTCGTCCACCATGTCCGCGACGCCCTCCGCCGTGAGACGCGCCAGATCTCGCCGTGTCGCCATTGGCGTGTTCGACGGCCCACTAGAGATGGTGGTGGATGTGCCGGCGCCGATGGAGAGGAGGAGGATGTCTTCGACGCCGGTGGCGAGAGGGAACTCTTGTTTGTTGTGGAGCACGTGCGTGATGCCCGCGGCGGCCGGGTTGCCCATGGCCGCCACGCCACCGGACGCCGCGGCGATGGCCGTGCTGCCATCGACCGACCTGAGAGACGCGACAGCCCCGCCCGCGGCGCAGGTTGCGGCGCAGACGTCGGTGAGGCGGAAGTCGAAGGCGTCGCTCTCGACGGCGTCGGCGCGCGAGAAGACGAAGGGCGCGGCCGTGGCGAGGTCGTAGCAGGGCACGAGGAGCGGAGCCACGGTGTCCCTGAGCGTCGCGTCGCCGAACACGCGCTGGAACACGCGGTCGCCGCCGCTCCGGAATATCTTGGCCCACCGCCCTCGCCGGTGGCCCCAGTCCTTCTCCTTCCTCCCGACGCTGGAAACCACGAACGCGAGTGCCTCCTGCGCAGAGTACCGCGGCCGCCCGTCGGGGCCACGCAGGAAGAGCATCGCGGCCAGCACGCCTCCAGCTCCGGCGCCCGCGGCGAGGTCGAAGAAGTCGGCGACGCGCGCGTCGGGGTCACCGGTTTGCTCCCGCAGCTGGGTCTCGAGCCTGGCGAGCGCCGCGGCGGCCAGGAGCGCGTCCTCGGCGGCCGCGCCGCAGCCGTCGATGGCCAGCACACGCACGCTTCCGCCGTCGAGGAGCGCCTTCGCCGGCGTCCCCGGGACGGAGGACAAGCACCCTGCGCCGAAGAGGAACTTGCTCTCGAGCAGGGAGAAGATCTCGTAGCTGAGCTTGTCTGCGCCCATTGCCAGCGTTGGCGGTGAAGCCGTTGCCGCGTACACTTCCATCGGTTTTCTCAGGATCGAGCTCACAACGACACAAGGCCACGAGTCCAGTGGCAGAGCAGCAAGCGAAGCGAGCTCGCTGGCGGATTAAATGGAAGCTTGAGAATTGAGATAGCTCGTGATGTGCGAGTCTACGACTGCTGCGATCGACGCGTCCTGGCCTCCACTCCAGCTCGAGCCTTTATAGAGGCGGGCTCAGGCTAACGACCCGATAGATGGCTAGCGTACGGACGCGCCGTGGCCGTCGGAGCCAGGATCGACGGGCGTGATGGGACGGCGCCAAGCGATGCAGCGAAGGTGGCAGGAAAGCGTCCAACGCTCTGCTCCGCTGGATGTGGTTCGCGGGTCGCCTCGCTTCGCCGGTGCCGGGGAAGCTTCCGCGCGAGCCGCACTGATGCGCACACGGGGGACGCGTGGCGCCCAGATACGCCGCCACGCCGCTGCCGCGGCGGGCTCCATGGGTCAGTGACCGGTTCGGCCTCGGGATCCGGATCAGCCGAGCAGGTGGCGGACTGGCGGTGTCCCTGGAAGGCGAGACAGCGGCGGACCTGCGGCGATCGCGTGAGGGCCTGTGGCGGATCACGGCCGGCCCGCGGCGTCCGCGCGCTCCTCGCTGGCACTTGCAGGAAGATGCAGATGCCGAGATGCGTCCGGCGCTGTCCGTACCTCGTCGAAGCTTCCGGCTTCCACATTTGCCATTTGCGACTTGAAATCCGTCGGTATATATGGTAGCCTCGACATAGGCGATTCGTGTCGCAAATGATAATCAAGTGTTTGGATAAAAAAAGCAGCGACAGGCCGCATGCGCATGGTGGTCGTCGTCTCTTTCCACAGGCCTTCGTCAACACGAAAAAAAAACAACAAGGTGCACACGTGCACGCACCGTATAGTTTATACCTCGTGCTCCAGCACTTTGTTTTTTTTATGTATATCCGCTGGTCCTTCTCATCAGCTGTAAAGTTTCTGCAGGTAGGTGAGTTCGTCTTCGCGAAAGCGCTACGTACAAGATGGGAAAGTGGGCTAGCTAAGCCAGCTTGCTGCCTTGCTGCGGCCGGCAAAAATGTTTCATTATTAGGGGCTCACATAATATCTTATCCTGAGCATGATGCTTAACTCTCTTGTCGGAACTGTTTGCGCGTCCTTGGTTTATTTTGATCTCTACTAATCGCGTACCTGACATGTTACATGTGTTCTTTGTGGACGCGCGCATATATATGTTATGATTATGGATTACCAATTTGATATCGGGCCTTTCCAGGGCTTCTCGCTATGACACTCGCAACGTGTTTGCACGTCCATACCTGAAAAGCTACGGACAGCACGCATGATTTTATTTGCAAGCAGCTCATGAGACTGGAGTTGGAGGCGGCTCTAACTGAAAAGTCGAGGCATTCCCATTTCCCACAAAAGAAAATGTGGATTATTGGAACCGTTACGAAATTATCATTTGCTTAGAATCAGTTAGGACTGTGGTGCACGTATGCATATGCCAAAAATTCGTGTCAGTTGGACTGGCATATATATATATCGTTGGCGGAATATATACTGTGGCCACCACAATTTTTATAGCGAGAGGACAAGTGTCACACAGATCAGAAGACTTACCTACCAGAAAATCGTTGGTAATAATGCATGACCTGTATAATAAACAACCTCCATCCTGTCGTTAGATCGGACATGTCACGGACCACGGCAGGCAGTCAGGCACCATCAAGGCATCTTCACCGCTCGAAACAATGGCCATTGTCGTCGGTTCCTGTACATGTATGAGCCCCCGACATGATACGCTTGCGGGATACTGTCAACACGTAAGACGGCAAGTCGATCCGTTGTTCATATTATTGCTCTCCGACTCCGAACCACTGGAGTGTGTATGCATTTTGTTCAACGAATACAGCATATGCAACAGAAGCTTTCCGACGCGATTTGTGCGAGGAGAGGAGCGAGCAAAAAATGCCGCGCAGACGCGTGTCCTCACCGCGGCTATCGGCGCCGGCAAGAAGCACATCTAAAAGCTAGCGGCAGTCGCCCGTGTCTCGTGGCAACTGGGGACAGCGCCGTTGGCCCGTTGTGTGCATGTGCATGAGACAAAAGCCGATCGGACTACGAGCATATGAACCCATCCAATGTTCGTTACAGTTTAAAATTGCTGCTGTCCGCCGGCCTGTCCCTGGGCGAGCACCGTTTGTCCTCATAAGTCGGCCATCTGCATACTACTGGTCAAAACTATCTAGCGCACCATCTATCTCATTGATCTCTCCTGGCCAGCTGTCCTGGAAATGAATTTTTTTTAGAATTCAAACGTCGAAATCTTCAACAAACATTCTATCAAGTGCATGGTGTCTAAAATAGTTTAGGTTATGTTAATTTTGATTATGTTTATGTTTGCTTGATATACTAAGTTTGGTATCGCCCACTAATTTGAGGTGGGGCAGGTGCAGGTGTTCAGGGCCGGCTCTAAGGGGGGTGCAGCCGGTGCGACAGCCATGGGCCCATGAAGCCAGGGGCCCAACATCATATAATATTTTGCTAAGTATCTTAAAGCGCACCACCACCAGTACAAGCAAATGAGTCCACGAACTGACCAGTCACCACTCATGAACGCCAGAATACGTTACGTATAGGACTGTTTAGTTTCCCTCATTCGTACGACGTTTTGGCTTCACTGCTTCCAAGCACCGCCGCCGGGACGACGTTTCATCTGTCCCTCACTCGGCGACGGCGAGACGGCGACCGACAACAGCGACGACGAGTCGACGACGGACACGGGCGCCGCTGACGCACACGCGATCAGCCATTCAGCCAATCACTGAATCACAGTAAGAACCACACCCACCCCAACAGTCCAACACACATTACGATTATGAAGCATTTGTCTTATTTCCCCAACAACCATAGGGATAGAGTTCTAAATTTCTAATTCAGTATACTTAGCTTGGTATTTATTTATATTTGTTTGGCACTCCTTGAAATTGTAGAGCCGGCCCTGCAGGTGTTGCATGCTGGCAGCATGTACATGGCGAGGTCATGCTAGGTGACCTTATGAATCTAACATGCAACAGTATGATTCTCGCATGATTTCTATGAAATTCTTTTTGAACATAAATTTCTATGAAATTCTCACATCTGAAAACGACGCTTGAGGATTAGTGAACCACAACCAGGATGTATGTGAAAACATCAATGTACAGTATAACCTTTAGTTTATTATTACAAATTTTTAGCCTTTAAATTAGCTTTGAGTATTGACATTTGCATGAGTACGGTTTTTCTGGGCAAATGTATGCCATTCCAGTTAGGTTTCTGTTTCACGTTGTAGTGTGATCGTGTGACTTCAGTTTTTTTTTTTGTTTGGTGAGCGTGACTTAAGCTAGCTGTGCAAATTACAAAACTTGGGCCGCGTTTTTGGTGAGAATGTGACTTAAGTTAGTTCTTTGTGGACGCGACAGCCACAGCCCACTTCTATTTTCCGTTTGGAAAAGACCGAGTTTAAGATTGCTTCTTAGACCGCAAAACCAGGTAACTCGCCTCCCTCAACTTCTAAAACCAGACATTTTACCTCCTCATCAGGATATTAGTGGTTTTGTAGGCAATTTTATCTTTTTTTTATTTATTTCAACTTAAAATTTGAAAAATCATATTAAATCAAATAAAAATCATAAAATGCCAAACCTAATTTTGTTAGACGCCACATAAATACATCAACAAAGAAAATATATAATATGACATGCTCTAATATAAAGTTTTTTACTATAGATTTAGATATATTCTTTATATAAATAAAATTTATAATGAAGTTATGCGTGATCCAATGAGTATGAATTTTTTAATATAGTTGAATCATACAATAATTAGGCCACCATAAAAAAAAGTTCACGGACCGTAGAAAATGCATTTATGAATTATTTTATTTAATTAACTATAGAAAAAGAATATATGTAAATCTATAATAAAAAGTTTGTACTAAAGTCAAACATTTTATATATTTTATGTTGATGTACTTATGTGGAGTCCTTAAAAATTTAAGTTTTGCATTTTATGATTTTTCCTTGATTTAATATGATTTTTCAAAATTTCAGCCAGAATAAAAGAAAACGAAAAAGACAAAACCGCCTACAAAACCGCTCGAGGGAGGTAAAACGTACGGTTTCAAAACTTGAGGGAGTTGAATTACCGGTTTTACGGTCCAGGGAGCTAACATAAACTCAACCTATTGTCTAGGAAGGTCAAAAGAACTTTTTTCTTTCTGTTTTTAGGACGACCCAATTAGTTTCTTAGGTCTTTGAAACAATTTTGGGCTTCTGACTCTCTCGGGGGCCCATCCATATTTTGGGTAGTAGAACAACCGGAATATACTCCTACGAACTCAATTCGTGTAAGAACTCAAATCTGAGCCACATGATCTTATCCAAGGGGAGCACGTAGGGAGAGGTGGGATGTGGGATTTGCAGGCAGAAAATCAATTTTCTATAAAAAGAAAATGACAAAGCGAAAAGAGAAAACCGGGAGAAGTGGGGGTAGCTCGTTCAATCCCAAGGCGCTGCGCACGGGTCTCCCGCTCCAGAAACACCCACACACATATGCTCATCCAAGTCACTTCCATGACGTCTGGGCCCCACAAATCCGTGGACCCCATGCCCCATGTCGGGAGAGAGACTGGGTCCGTGTGCAGCTAGCGCCGCGCGTTGTTTTCTCGCTCGCAAGTCGCAACGGCTACTAAAGCCTGGAGCGACCTAAAAAAGATGTGTGCTGGACTGCCGGGTCGGCGACTGACACTACCCGTTGGGCTCGCGCGGCGCCGACTTCGCCCCACACCCTCTCTCTCCTCTCGCCCACGAGCACAGCACGCGCCGCGCCCCCGCCTCCTCTATCTCCTCCTACCAAATCTGCGGCGCGAGGGAGGGGAGGGAGCGCACACACTGAGGAGAGGCGTACTCTCGGTCCCTGTCTGCGAGCGGTTCGTCGTCTCCGCAGCGATCCGGCAGCCATGAACATCTTCAAGAAGAAGGTCGACCCCAAAGGTGCGCTTAATCTTCCTTGGATTCCCTTGTCGCGGGTGGTTTCTAGGCTCTAGCGTGATAATCGGTAAATTCGGGGGGATTTTTTTTGCCGTCGGTTTGGCGCGATCTGCTGTTTCGCGTTGGCGATTTGGGCTACATGGTGTGATTCCTGCTGTCCTGCAGTTCGGAGGCGAGGTCTTCTACGGATTTCCGCCTCGGCCGACCGGGAGGGAGGGAGGGAGGGTTCCCATTGAGTGCTTTGGTAGTCTGGTGGGTGGGGGTTAGGGTTTTAGGGTAGGCGGGTAGCTTGTGCATTTTTGTGGGGAAGGGAGGAATCAGGGTTTCGTTCGGGGTGTTGCGCTCGTTCCCCCTAATTTGGTGGGGGCAAATGCGGATCACAAACTTGGTGTGTTGAACTTACTGCTGATGATGTGATGGTTGTTTGTCGCCTGCAGATGCACTCAGGACCAGCAAACGTGAAATGGCGGTCGCCACGCGGGGTGAGAACAAATTTCCCCCTCTACTGTCTAGTCAAGAGTTTGATAGTTTTTTTTTTTGTGAACTGCTGACAAATTAACTACTCAACATGTGTTATATTGAAACAGACCTGCACAATTGCATAAATTTGGGACATAGGTGTATATTCCATAGCTCGTTACAGATTTGCACGAATTGATTGCAGCTATCCTGTTCCTGTCATTAGTTTCAAATAGGATGGAGCTTAGGTAGCTAAAGTAGCAGCCATTTTGTTTGTATTGCTCTCCAATGACACTAAATCCAACAATGGTTTCCACATTAGCTATTGGTCATGCGCTATATTGTAACAGACCAGCACAATTGCACATATTTGTGACATAGGTGGATATTCCATAACTCGTTACAGATTTGCACGAATTGATTGCAGCTGACCTGTTCCTGTCATTAATTTCAAATAGAATGGAGAATAGGTAGCTAACATAGCAGCCATTTATTTTTTATTGCTCTCCGATGATGCTGGATCCAACAATGGTTGCCACATTGGCTATTAGTCCTGCGCTATATTATATCAGACCAGCACAACTTCACAAATTTGGGACATCGGTGGATATTTTGATATTTTCTCTTTTTTTTTTGAGCCCATATAGTTTCTCTTGTTATTGTGTTGGCAATGCACTCATTTTTCTGACATTAATTCTCTATTTTACATATTTTAGGAGTTGAGAGGGAGATTGGCTCCCTGCAAATGGAGGTAAGCAGTATGCTGCTCTGAAACATTTAAATATAACTGCAATATGAGCAGATGCATGGATGCGATTTTTTATTACCCTGTGCTGTGTTATTGGAGTGAGTCTTGCCGGTATCTATGGTTGGAGTGTGTGACACAATTGAGAAGAGGCATGCCCTAGCCACAATATAGAAGCAGAAGCCTGATATCATGGTGTCCCTTTGCTGGCCACATGACGTGCTAAGAGTGTAAAACAAATATCTCTGGTCTGGAGGAGTTTGAGACCATGCACCTGTCTTGGGCACCTGTTTGTTATTAGTTCACCTCTTAAATTCCTTGTACTATATGAAGATTGTTTATCTGTTTATAGGATACAATGGTAGGATATTTGATGTTTCAATAACTTCCTGTACTAGAAATAGGAGCCACAGTGTGGTATGGAAACTTACAGGCCCTGTAGACATACCATCTATCTATGTGCCAATTATATTGTTTGGTTTGGTTGTCACAATGGTAATTATGCAGGAGAAGAAGCTGGTTGCGGAGATAAAGAAGACTGCCAAGACCGGAAATGAGGTGAGTCTGTTGAGAAGTTGTGGAATACCTGTAGTCCCCTATTTTCTTTATCCTATGATCTGACAATAGATGATGGATTTCTCAAGGCGGCAACCAAAATATTAGCTCGGCAACTTGTCAGATTGAGGCAACAGATCCTCAATTTGCAAGGCACACGTGCACAGATTCGTGGAGTAGCTACTCATACACAGGCATGGCTACCTTCCTTATGATTTTGTTTGAATTGTTCCAGTTGAGGACAAGACTAACTTGTGATTAACACTTGCATTCTTTATTCAGGCAATGTATGCAGGCACTTCAATCTCTGCTGGAATGAAAGGTGCAAGCAAAGCTATGGCAGCAATGAATAAGGTATGATGAAAGGCAGCCTCATGTTTTTTATACTGAAGGACATCCACATTAACTGTTGTTCAATATCAATACATTATAAGAAAATTTTCTTGTAAACAATCTTTTGACTATATTCTAAGCAGAGTTCCGTATTTACTGCACATTTCAGCAAATGGAACCTGCGAAACAAATAAAGGTCATGAAAGAATTCCAGAAGCAATCAACTCAGTTGGACATGACGGTAATAACATTGATACTATGCTTTGTTTATTTTATTTTAAAGTTCAAAGCTGGAAGTGGATGTCTCGTCATATAATTCATGCTCAGTCTGCTTGGTTTACTTGCGAGAGATCTGGGATTTCAGTGGAATGTCCGATATTGGACTGGCGTGTTAAAAGAATGTCTTGCTGTGTTACTGGCTTATAGCTGTCTTGTATTGAAATGGTTGTTTCCATTCAGCTTGAAATGATGTCCGATGCCATTGATGAAACGCTTGACAAAGATGAGGCCGAAGAGGAAACAGAAGAGCTTACGAATCAGGTAACCTAAAGTTGTTAGATTTCAGCGTGTGAGGAATTCTGCTTGATTTCCACCAGATCATGAAAATTTTGTCAATTGTATACTGGCTCATCTTATGAAATATCCCTCTGTCGGGTGTGCAGGTCCTTGACGAGATTGGTGTGGATGTGGCGTCTCAGGTATGCTTTCAGCACATGGCATTAGTCTGTGCAGGTACTGAGTGAGTCTTAATTCTGACATCCCGGTTCCAATGCTTTCCTGAATGCAGCTTTCTTCTGCTCCTAAAGGCCGCATCGGAGCAACTAACAAGAAAGTTGACAACAGCCAAGCACGGTATGAAAATGACTTTTCAACTGATAACGGTTCAGAACTTCAGATTTTGGTCTTGACCCATCTTATGAGTTTCTTTTCTCCCTAAACTAATTATTGCTTCAGAAATGCTGCGGCTCCTGCAAGAAATGTGACGGCACCACCAGAATCCTCTGCTGAAGTTGACGATCTGGAGAGGCGATTGGCATCTCTCCGCCGCATCTGAGTCTGAGCCTGCTGAAGAACTTGTAATTGTAGTGGATCACCTATATATATGTAAAGTTGTTTAGTGATGACATGGTTGTCTGCCGATGTTGTAGGGGAAATATCAAACTGCACATGAGACTATTGAACCTACCTAGTGTTTTTCGTTCTCAGTCTGCACACTGACCTGCCTACGTGTGGGTGCTGGACGACACAACTTTGACGGTGGTGTCAACCATCACTACGGCACTACCTGTTGCTTGCCAAAAAAAATAATGGCAATGTTTCCATCGTACTATTAGAAAAAAAATATATTTACTGTACGCTGCCTGACAAATAATAGATGACAGCATACATATATCATCACATAATGATCACATTCGCATGCGTCTAAGCCTGACAGTTGCATATTTCAATCCAAGAGCATACAACATGATTGTTAGAAGCAGAACGTTATGAACTTTCAATTCTTTTCCTTAGTTCAACAAGGAAACCACTTTATTCTCTGAATCCAGCTCGTAGCTAATTATTGAAGTTGCATATTTCAATCCAAGAGCATACAACATGATTGTTAGAAGCAGAACGTTATGACCTTTATATTCTTGTTCCTTAGTTCAACAAGGAAACCACTTTATTCACTGAATCCAGCACGTAGCTAATTATTGACACTAGAGATCCATCCCTACTCGAAAGTTTCACCGATAGATTTAGATATACCATTGACATCTTATTGACTGCCTTTACACTAGATAAGTACTAAGATACGAAAAGCATAAGATAACTAGAGCTGACTAATCAATAGTTTATGCACATCCACATCATAGATGTCGCTGATAGATTTAGATATATCATTAACATCTTATTGATTGTCTTACGTTAGATAAGTACTAAGATACGAAAAGCATAAGATAGAGCTGACTAATCAATAGTTTGTGCACATCCACTTCATAGATGCGTGAACTAAACAGCAGTCTCGGGCAACCATTCCTGTTCACTGATGAAGCTTGACACTGTGAAGTTACGTGTTCATCTGCCAGTGGACGATGCGGAGAAAGATGGGGGGGGCTAATTTTTCTCCTCTTCTTTATCTCCATATGTTTCTCGTAATTTTTTTTCATTTTGGTCCTTTTCGCGTAAGATTTTTACATATGGACCCCTGGACGAAAGATTTCTAAAAATAGACCCAAAGCTGGGCGCTAGGTCTCCTGGCGCCCAGGTATAATAGGTGGTCTCCATGTCTCCTGGCGCCCACCTTTGCCACGTGGGATCCAGCGTGGCTGGAACCCTAGGGTGGGGGTGGGAGCTGGGCGCCAGGGGACCTGGCGCCCACCTGTTATACCTGGGCGCTAAGGGACCTGGCGCCCACCCTCAAGCACATAAGCCGCTGCCACCCTTTCTTCCTCTCCTCTCCTTTCTTCTCCTCATTTCCTCTACAGAGAGGCGCCGTCGCCGGCGCCCCCTACGGCGCCGTTGGCTCTAGCCGCCGTCGTCGGCCCCCTCCGCCACCGCCCTCCACAAGGGAGCAAGGTAAACTCCCTCCCCTCATGTTTTTTCCTCATTTTCTTGTTGTATTTATAGTGGAAATCGAAAAACCTAGTTTAGGATAGATGCATTGAATTTTCGATTCCTACGGAGAATATGTTGGATTAGTTATGTAGATGAATAATGTGGATGTATGTGAGCGATTTTCTAGCAATTTATGTTAATTTTTATGTTGTTTGTTGGTTGTTTACCAAAATTCATTTAAAATCCCCCTATATGTATAGGAAATTCAATGTGAAAGTTTGAATTTACGTTGATGCAATATTCGTGATGTAATATAATTGTTTTTGTTGTCTTTGTTCGAATAGATGGATAAACTAGTGACATTGCATTATGGTGGTAGTGTGAGGACAAATCATATGGGGGATTTTGAATTTGAGAAGATGGAAGTGGTTTCATTGTTTTTCAATGCTAGACCGTTGTATGGTTTTGGACTATATGTATTGGACTATGTATATTACACTATATGTATTTGACTATGTTTTTATTCTGTTGTATTTCTGTCATATTTTCAGATTTGTCAAATTTTACCCTCGATGAATCTGAATTTGAACTTCTCTCTTTCAGGCAGGTGGACGCCAACTACATCGGCGCCCAGCTATGTAACTTGGGCGCCAAAGTAGTTGGCGCCCAGTAGAACAACTGGGCTGGTGGCTGCGGTTAAGTCCCCAGGGTGGGCGCCAGGTCTCCTGGCGCCCAGGTATAACGGGTGGGCGCCATGCGACCTGGAGCCCAGCTCCCACCCCCGCCCTAGGGTTCCAGCCACGCTGGATCCCACGTAGCAAAGGTGGGCGCCAGGAGACATGGAGCCCACCTGTTATACCTGGGCGCCAGGAGACCAGGCGCCCAGCTTTGGGTCCATTTTTGAAAATCTTTCGCCCAGGGGTCCTCTTACTCTCTCTTCTTTATCTCCATATGTTTCTCTCCCCTTCTTCTCCATCATGGTTTATAGGATTTAGGGGGGCTAGAGCCCCCTAGCCCCTCTTAGATCGGCCCCTGTCATGGGTAACTATGTCACCCATGAAGCACCCCATGAGTAGGTCTTCCAGGGGTGTTCTAAGTACATCTCAGCTCCCATAGAAGAGACTCACCAGTGATATTGCAAAACTGGAACACAAATCCTGATCTACAATCTGTTATGTACCTTTGAGTTGTCACAACATTCTCCTGCCCTGGATTAGGAAGACGTTACCACAAGTAGGCAATCCTAAAAAATAACAGTTGCATCACCAAAGATAAAATGAACCGCGTACCTGATATGTTGCAACCTTGATAGAAATTGTACGAGCTTAACCAAAGTGCCAAGGCTTGATGCTTTGAAGAAATTTTGGTTTCTAGTACTCGATGCAACACAAAGAATCTTGAATCATTCACTAAATGATCAGTTTTTGTGCACAAATGAAGCAAATAATCAACAACTATGTTACCTAGTACTTCAAGCAATGGTCTATAGGGGGCTCCAGCCCCGCTACACCCTACAAATCCTTGGATCCTTCCTCAAATTTTTACTCTTAGATCCCTCCTCAAATTTTTAGGCACTATGGTTGAAGAATGGGGAGCTTCAACGTTGAAGAGGAGCCATCCATCTTTTTCTAATCCTTCATTGGATAAATCTTCTGCTATACCTAGATACTAGAGCCATGTGATGTGTCATGTGAAAGCATCCACCATGTGCAAGCTTGTTCATCGACCACAATATAAGCTAGGGATCGGAGTACTTGATCGATCGCCATATAGTTCTCTTCTTCATCATACAACCACTGGTAGAGCAAAAGTCTACGTTGTGACGACCTAGTCGTTAATTATAGTCTTGTTGTCGTGTGTTAACGACCTAGTGCTTCCCTGTCGAGATAGCACCACCATCCACTTAGATTGGTGCTGATATGCTCCAAGAGATCACTTAAAACCCCAATTTAGCTACAATATTTGGTGCTTTTGATGAGTTTGGTAGCAATGATTTAATGGTGGTGGCAAGGTGTTGTTGTTAGCGGTGACGATAGTGGTAGTGGGGAATTTGACGACATCGATTTTGTCGATGATTTGTCGTGCCATGTAAATGTGGAACTATTAATTGGTAACTTGGGTTTTAGTGGTGGTGATACCATCGTCGGCGCCTCGGGGCCAGGGGATTTTTGTGGCCATGCCCACCCTTGCCAAAGCGGCTACACCTGCACCTGCGTCCCTATTTATCCAGTAGGAGATATTTGCACATGCATGAAACGGCGTCTCGTTCAAGCCAGCAAGATGCAGGAGACGCCGGCCCGCGAAGACGACCTCTCCTAAGCACATGCATGAAACGGGGACTGGATTGATGATATCGACTAATAGTCTAATACTGCACCCCTCGATCGATCTAATTAATAAATAAATAATAGTTACAGGCTTACAGGGACTCTGTCGTCGTGAGGGGCTCAGGGTCTTGGTGATTAATAATTAATATAAAAATGTAAATACTTATTACAGAGAGCTCCACTGTAGCCTTTTGTCACTTGTCAGAACGCTGGCGTGATTTGGAAGACCATGCATGTACGTGTATCTCTCTGGGCCTTTGTATGTTACTATAATGCTTATCAGCTTGTTGCTGTAAACAAAACTGAATGTACTCTAAGCACTTTTATCTATACTATAACTTGTGATTTCTCGAAATTTATTTTTCACTCAGATACCTAAGAGATTCTTATTTGACTCTATTTCAACAACAACAATCTACATCATCCTTAACTAATAATCTACACAAACAAATAACAGAGCTTATTTCACGTCTTGAAAATATGCCATGGACCATGGATGTGTCACTAACCAACAGGGCCCCCCTAGTCACTGACAATGGTATATTTCAAATTCTTGAAAATTATAATGGCATATTTCAAAAATCTAGAACCAGTAATCAAGATTATATAATATGGAACCATTATTCAGAAAACACGGTTCATGTCATTAGACCAACTGAACAAAAGAATACTCCAAAACTCTGCAGTTTCGAAAATGAAAACGTTGAAAAGTAGTTGCTTCAGTACCTGCTAGTCTTAGCTGACTTCTTATTTGATGGGAACAAAAAGAAAAGCTTTTCTATCTCATCGTAAGATGGTTGGGCTCTGTCGGAGATACTGCAGCGGCTTCTCCCTGCCTTCGCCTAATCTGCGCATCCATGTACAACAGATCCACAAGCAAGCACGGGTCCTGACGTATCATCACTGAATTAGTAAAACACAAGGCAGAGAACCCCCATCTTAAATATGTGAACATAGATGCAGCAAAAGATGACATCTTCCCTCCACAACCATGTCGGGTCTAATCCTTGTGGGAGTATTTTTGTTCATGTTCTTTTGATTGAACTCCTCCACTATCCTAGTGATCAGACATGCCATGTATAAAGACAGCAGGGAGTGGAGGTAACAAGTCACGTTGTACTTATCTACAGGATTCACAGAATTTTAATCATCAGCTGGTAGAAAACTGCCTTGAGAACTGTGATTGTTTAACTTCGGGCATAGCATAACTGATGCCAAAATCTTCCCTCCAGAGCTCCTGCCTGAATTATAGTACAATTATCAAGTCAGAATGACAGCAAACTTAAACATTCATAGCTTGCCAAATTGTCAAACAGTGATGTGTAAATAGACACTAGCTTCATTAATTGGAAATGTCAGTTTTTGTCATTACACTAAGTAAATCATTAGCAACTCCCCACAAGTTAAATCATTCTCAGTGGTGGCAAAACTCATTAGCAAACTCCCCTCCAACAGCGCACGAACCACCTCCAACACAACAGGGCACACACCACGCCACGTTGTTCGATCACCCAGAATTGTGGTGCGGGACGGCTTCTTGTTCACCTGAGAACCTCATGCACTGCTATTGCTCATCATACACTTGCTCATCTTCAGTTGATGATGACTGCCCAAAAGCTAGTAGGCTCATATGTCTTGTTCCTTCTGGTATCATAGCTCTAACCACCTGCATGTTCATCAAGCATGTTAACGAATAGGATATGGACACACACCCACAACTATTCCAAAAGGAAAACTAATTGTTCATAAGATAATTATCCCTGCACAGACTAAATTATACTGATACCAAGGAAAGTGGACTTGGTTTGAGTGTTGAAGCTAAGAACACTATTCAAAATACATGGCATGTCCAAATGGCACATGACATGAATTTCATTAGGTGTAATCATATTTAAAAAACAGTATATGATTGAAAGTTATTCTATCATCAAATCAAAAAATACTACAACCTTCAGTTTGAAATTTTAAATCAGTGAAAATGTGGATTCTAAATTTTTAAATCAGAGAAGACTCATGCCCAAAACCCAAGTATAATGCAGCAAACCTTTTCTATCTCATCGCAGATGGTTGGGTTCTCTCGGAGATACTGTAGTGCCTTTTCCCTGCCTTGACCCAATCTGAACAATTTTAAGCAAAAAAGGGCATATGTCAAAGCTACAAATTTAATAAAGATAATTTCATTGTAGAATGTAACTCAAAGCACAACACCATAAAGCATCCTCATCGGGCAGTGCCCGCAACACAACATTTACCCCCGGGTAGGAACCATGTGAAAACTCACATCTTACGGTTATCTTAATATATTGTAAGCCTCAAGAAAATAAGGATTGTACTAGAAGACAAGGAATCCATATGGAAGTCATTCCATAGGTCTCAAATAGCAGTCTAAACATGTGCGATTCGAAATGAGACTGAGGAAGACAATTTGTCTACGTAACGCTCCTTTCAAAACAAAATGACATGAAAAGATAGTACTGATACGAAATATATTTTTTACCCCTAAATTATCCATCCAAGATTTGAATTCTTCTGAGCTCCAAGCGTACCTTATATCTTTGTAACTGTACCATGAACCCTTCTTTGCAACTACTTCCATCAACTCAGCACAATCAAGAACACACCCCTGTCCAATATTTTCATTTAGCATAACTGCACAAGGTACATGAGAAAAAGCTCAAAACAGATGACAAACTTACCAATTTACTAACACCCTCCCCAAAAATTATTTCAAATTCAGCTTGCTTGTAGGGCCTAGAGACCTTGTAAAGAAGGAAAAAGAAATGGTATCATGCTTACTATAGAAAGTGTCGATCATAATACACTGCAAGAACTGGACATCATACACAGCAAGAACTGGATATAGTTTTCACATACTTTGCTCTTCTGCACTCTGACACGAACCTTCACACCAACATCTTCATCTCCCTTGGCCTTATAAAAGGAAAAACAAGCATAAGAATAATTCCCACATCAACTTTCAGGAAAAATGGAATTTACTTTATTCATCTCACAGATTTTATCTTCCCAATTGGCCGTATCTCAAGACGAACAGATGCAAAGAATTTCAAAGCTATCCCTCCACTAGTTACTTCAGGATTCCCATAGAATACTCCAATCTGTTGAATGCCAAATTCATCGAATGGAAGAATAAAATGGAGATAAGAAGTTTAAGTCAATGCAGCTGTATCAAAAGCACACCTTGTATCTTATTTGATTCAAGAACATAAGAGTACAGCCAGCCTTTGATGCATTGCCTGACATCTTTCTCAATGCTTGACTCATCAAACGAGCTTGTAGACCCATCTGCTGCATTCCTATCTCACCCTGAAAATAGATCGATTACATTGCCAATGCAACATTTCAAATCGAACCAGAGAAAAAAAAAATGGGTCAGGGAGCGAGGGATACTTCAATTTCTGCACGTGGAGTGAGCGCTGACACTGAATCAATACAGATGAGATCTATTGCTCCAGATCTGCACATACGATCCGCAACTGAAATGGAGAAAGAATATATTAGCTGTTTTTCATGTAAACAAACATCCAGATTCACAGTGATCTTCAAGGTTAACAAATATAGAAAGAAAATCGTACTGACATAAGAAACCAGAAACAAAACAAAGGAACATGGCAGAGGCTTATACTTCTCAAAATACAATATGCACTGGCTTTTTATTCGAGAAGAAATACCTATTCCTGGAAAAATCTTTATACAGCCTGTTTGGATGTTGTAGTTTTGGAAAACCATGGTTTAAACTATACAATTTTTGCATCTAAACTCCTCTTAGCTTTCCAAAGCTAAAGTATTCTGCAAAATCATACTCTTTTCCCAAAAACCCTGGGGGAAAAGTTTGTATCCAAAGGGGGCTACAAAATGATAAATTACTTATATATAAAAGCATGTGCAGCACACATATTTCTTAGAGCTACATACCAATATATAAATATTTCAGCCAACCAGTTGACTGAAACACTAGACATATTCTACTGATATACGTTCATATCAGAGTTCAGTGAAAATATTTTGTAGTTTTCAAACCTATGTTACAGTTCTGTTTCATCTTGGAATGATAAAACAAAGTTCAATGGCAGAGATCTTGTGAAGGTTCATACTAACTGAACATGGGTCTTTTTTTAGATAACAACGACAAATTATTTTACCATCAAACTATCTCATCATGATTTTCATCTGTTAACTTAGATATAGGAACCTAGAGGAACAATATATGACTCGAGAAGACTCAATGGATGAATAAAGGTAAGCGTTGTAATGTAATATGAAGTAGGATTAATATAATATAAAAGAAGTATTGAGCTCCATATGTGCAAAATAATTACTTTCCAGTGCCATCTCTCCATTGTCAGGCTGGCAGACAATCAGATTTTCAATATCTACCCCAAGAGCTTTCGAATAAGCTGGATCAAACGCATGCTCTGCATCAACAAGCATGGCATTTCCTCCTAGTTTCTGCACATTGGATATTGAACATCTTTTGTTGTCATAATTGTTTAATGATGTATCATAAAATGTTGCCATTAATGTGATATCACAAAAGATAGACCTGTACTTCAGCAATTGCGTGCAGAGCTAGGGTAGTCTTTCCACTGCTTTCTGGACCATATACCTTCAAGATTTTACAAATGAAATCATTTAAAGACAGAAGGTCGAAATGCTAAACATAGGCAAGATCACTACAATTTTCAGCAGAAATCAACACAAAGTGCTGACCCAAATATGCCTAGATCAAAGTAAGAATGAACTACAGGTGTTAGTGGAGAAAGTATAAGATGAGAAGAAAATACCTCCACTACTCTTCCTTTTGGAAGACCACCACCCAGAGCAAAATCTAGTGTTAGACAACCACTTGGAAATGTCTCACTGGGAGACAGTAATAATCAGTATAAATAGAAAATGATAAGTGAAGGAATCAAGAAACTAGAGACATACACAAAAGCACCACCAGCGCTGCCTAATCTTGTGACACTTCCTTTTCCAAAAGAATTGTTTATGTCACTCATGGCCGCATCAAGAGCCTTTTGCTGCAGATGAAATTGGGAATCAATATTACTGAGAAATCTAGCAATCAGAGTAATTGATCACTATTCAAAAGGTAGAAATTTCAAATAATAAGTCATCCGTTATAAAAGGTGAATTTGTTTGAGATACCTAAATGTCTCCACAATTCAAGATGGATTAGATAAATGATGCTCTTCTAAATTAAACACCAGTACTCAAGAAAAGAAGGAAAAGGTATGCAAGCCATATGACAGCAATGCAGAAGACAGTACATCTGACTGCAGTACTGTTTGATTTTTTTTTAACTAAGTGGATCACAGCAGAGAGTTGTCCAGCGATGAGAGACTAGCATAGTTCCTGGTCCAATTCCACGACCTCACTCTATTCACATTGTGTCACATCACAACACCGGCACGTCTGAAATTGCTGAGTGCTGAGTAGAAATACTACAGAAAATTATTCTATGTACTTTGAGTACATAGTAGCAGAAAATACAGATTGGGGTCACAATATTGATGTGGGCTTAGTTTAGCTTCTATCTCTATCTCTATAACCAAGCTCTATCTCTCTATTACCCAAAGCGAGGAATGCTGCTCTATTGCTCCTCCTTCACCTTGTTGCTCCATTCAACAGGACTGCTGCTGCAGTTCTTACAAGTACTTGCATCAACAAAAGGGATTTAATTACTATGTGATTGTTTCTTCAATGGATGGTGTAGAATACAATGAAATGATGGTAGAATTCAGCTTCTGCTCCCAATCACACCGTGGATGATCGTACATGCTTGTCTCAATTTGGAACTTTTCAGATTCAGAACTTTTTATAGATATTGTCAGTTCAATAGGTCAATAACATGTCAACTGCAACAACAAATCGATAGACCACTTTGATAGCAATAAATTGGCTAATGGCAGAAGATAAAAATGTTCCTGATTCAAGTTTTGAGACAAGTGCAGTTAGGGTTAAGCTTGTTAATCACCGTATTCAGTTTGATACAATCGTCAAATGTATACTTTTATCCTATGCCTTTTGTTGTAATGATACGACATACAGCACGAAACAAGAATCAACAACATAAGCACAATGCCACTTCGTGCGCCGCATGCTCCAATAGTTTCTTTTCTTCTTTAAAAATAAACCACATGGCCCAACTATGACAGACCTTGGGACGAAAACACAAACAACGCTCTACCGCATCGAAAATGTTGCCAGCCTTTACTTCTTCGCCACGCCGCACTACGGGATGCGTCGGCGCGGAACACAATACAGAGCGGTCCTCGCGGGCCGCGCCTCACTTGTTCGACCAAATGGCACCGAGATGAAAGAGGAGAAAACGACGGTCGATAGACAAGGGGAGAGCAACAGAAGAGCAAGCGGAGAGAGCTTCTTACTCGGTCGATTAGACGAGGGTCTTCCTCTCCGGACAGCGCGCCGTTCCCTCCGCCTGCGACGAACTCGCAGCGCAGCCGCCTGGCGCGCGCCGTGACACCGCCTGCCGAGGCGCGCGGCGCGGGGCGTCTACGGAGGATACGGCCTGAAATAGAGGGCGCGAGATGGGAGGAGGTGAAAGCGGCGGCGGCGGTGGCCATTGGCATGCGCGCGCGCCGCTCCGAGCTCGAAGGCGGCGGCGAGGGCTCGGGGTGTGTCAGCGGGAAGAGTGGAAATGGAAAAGGAGGGGGAGAAGAGCCGACCGAAGAAGTAACGTTTTGGTAGGGAAGTGAAGGGAGTGGCGGCCGAACGCCGAATTCCGAGCCTTTGAGATTCGTGCGACGGCCGGATGCCCGGATGGGATCACGACGCGGCCGTGATATTTCGTGGACGTGACTCGCGTGATGTTTGTGTTCTCGCAAAGAACATGATTCCAACATTAGGTGTATATTACTTCCTCCGTTCGTTTGACTTTTTTTGACCCCAACTTTGACCACTCATCTTATTCAAAAAATTTGTGCAAATATAGTCAAATTTGAGTTATTTTTTAAATTCTTTTATTACTAAAGCTATCCATAACAAAAAAAAATATGATATTTTGCAAAAAAAAATTGAATAAGACTAGTGGTCAAAGTTGAGGCCAAAAAAGTCAAACGAGTTACCATTTGGAACGGAGGGAGTAGTATATACACATGCACCTATATTAGTTCCGCTTCTGATAGTAGGTGATGGGCTTCCTATTTATCTTAACCAAGTAGGGGAATGATGTAATTCTCAACATTTTTTAATGATGTTAAACATTTCCATAAAAATGTTCAACATTTAGCATTTAAAAGTGTTGAAATTGTAAACACAAAATGTTGAAATGGTTAATTCAAAGTGTTGGTTACTTCATGAACCTTCTCCGTCGACGATGGCAGGCGCGGTGCCGAAGCTCTAGCGAGCAGGTGGCACTCCTGTGCATAGCATGCGTGGTGGCTCGGGACATGGCTGCGGGGCAGGCGCGGTGATGGAGGCGTGGACGTCGTGCTGCGGGCAGCGAAGAGGACTGTAGGGTTAGAGTTGGAGGGTAGATCAAACAAATGTAATTATTATTAGCACGGATCTCAAACAATAGAAGGTAGGTAGGCCAGTATTTTGTGAAATATGGATACGAATTATGTTATATGATTCAACGCATACCAATTTGCTCTAGAAGTGGTTGTTTTTTAATTATCTCTCCCTACTCTCTATGTGCATGCCTTCGATGCTTGCCTAGTGGGCTGAGCCTTTGACACAAGACAACTGAGCAGGCTAACGGGCCTCAGAAGAACAAAATATTTTTGTGGCTATTAGCGGAAATAGTCTTCCCCTTAAAATGAATATGCAGCGTAGCGGAATGATCCCCGATACCATGTGCCCGGTTTGCTATCAACTGGATGAGGATGGTGGTCATTGTTTGCTCAAATGCAAGTTTGAGGATGGTGGTCATTGTTTGCTCAAATGCAAGTTTGTTAGGCACTACAGTGTGCCAGGTAGTTGGCACATTTCAATCCAAGAGCTTATAACATGATTGTTAAACAATCTATTCATGTTCCTTAGAATAATAAGGAGACCACTTTATTCAGTCACTCCAGCTGGCAGCTAACTGTTGACATAAAAAATCCATCCCTACTCGGGAGTTTGGCTGATAGATATAGATATATCATTAACATCTTGTTGAATGCATGTGCACATTCATCTTCATATTCTAGGCATGAACTCAATACTTGTCTCGAGCAACCATTCATGTCCACTAATGAAGCTTGACACTATGAAGTTGTGTGTTTCAGTTGCATCAATGGCATGGAACCCTGGCCACTTTACCCTTCCTGTGACATCAGAGACATGTCCAGAGTTTTTGTTGTAATATTTCAATAATAAGTGACATGCTTTCAAAAATAAATAAATTGCATATAACAATAACATTTACAATTCCTTGAATAACAATTACATTCCTCAGATGATACATATGTTTATAGATTACATACATGAATAAGTACATTTCAAAGTAATAAAAATATGAGCCTACTTTATCCATGGTCATTCTCAAATCAATAAACAATTCAAGTGGAAGAAGAAAACAAATCACAGACCAAAACATAAGAAATATGTTTATAAATTACTCTCAGACAGTGGGTTGTCAAATCCTCGACTAGTGCGGCGCTCCTACTCAAATTGAACTTAATTCTATACTTTGATTTTAAACCAAAACAAGATTCAATGACAAATGATTCTCAACAGCAGCAAATTCCAGAATCAAGTCTATGCCTGGAACTGAAACAGAATGTGCATGCTTCAGCAACACGGCCAACACTCATCCACAGTGGACTCACAGAGTTATGAACAAAATCAGAGATCCACCAAAAAATGCTACTCAATATTTTCAGTCACAGATAATATCTCAGATATACAAAACAAGTATAGAATCCAAAGGATAAGCCACACTAGTCTCACAAATCACCACTAATCATCATCGAGTATATCTTAATCCGTCTAACCATGCAATCACATCCAAGATTGAACTAGCAGATTGCACGATATCAAAATCGAACGAACAGAGAGAGGCAACGAAAACTCACTGCACGTAGAGAGTCTACGTGGGAAGACAAAGCTCAGCGAACAATAGTTCTGTCCCAGAAAACCAATTCCGCCGCTCACGTCCGAGTCGTCGAAGCGGGAGGTTGACGGAGATCTGAGCCGCTGTCGATGCCGACGGAAACATCGACGGCAGCGACCCGAGAAGAAGACGAATGCCGCATAGCAGAGGGCCCAGGCACCTGGCCAAGGTGGACGACGAACAGAACCTCGAACTGCAGCACGACACCACACAGGCGCAGTACTGCAGCAGCTCAAATTCTCCTCACCAGAGAACTCGCGAAACAACTCCGGCGACCACCAGAGGAAGGGAACCAGAGAGACAGTAGACTGGATTTGAGAGAGGAGAAAACTACTCTCTTGAGGGAGAGAAACTTCCCCAAATATATAGGCGAGGAGGAGGAGCAACAGCCAGTAGAGCCAGATCCACGCGCCCGTAAGAAGCTCAAGCACCGTTGGGCGCCGCCAGCACTGCCGCCGCATCGCGCGCTTCGCGAGCAAGCGAGCGTAACGCGCGGAGAGAAGGAGGAGCAGCAGCCACTCAAGCCGCCCACGCGCCCGCGAGGTTCGGGCGCGTCCCCGCTCCCGCGCGTCCCGCTCCCGTGGAGGTCGGGCGCCGTTGGCCGCCGCCAGCGCCGCCGCTGAACCGCTCGCTCGCGAGCGAATCGCTCGGAGGAGCGTTGACGAGGAACAGCGAAGGGATAACCCTATCCCTTCGCTGGTGGCTGGCGCTGGCCCTTTTTCGCTGCTGGCGAGCTGGGCTGCTCGGCCCAGTGATGGGCCTTGTAGCGGCCCAGTTCGCCCAGCAGCTAATCCCCCCCCTTTTTTTATCCATTTACTAAAAGGGAAAAACCCCTAAAATGGACAATAATTTTTACACTCACCGCAGAGTGTGCCGAGACCAAGAGTGGAGTTGTTCCAAGGGAGGAAGCCCATGGGGTGAACTATGTGACCCATGAAGCACCATATAAAGACAACTTGTGAGTAGCGCTTCTAGGAGCGTCCTAATTATGTCTCCACTACCTTCCGCGTAGAAGAGAACTAGCCTTGAGGTGTTACAACAGTCCTAGTGGTGGATGCAACAAAAGATGAAAGGAGGGGGTTATCTGTATCCTCTTTGTCCATCTCTCCATGTTTTTCCATCACTCCTCTTCTTCAACCTTCAATGGTAGGAGGGGGGGGGCTAGAGCCCCCTAACCCCCTTGTAAATATGCCCCTACACATTATGCTGCCTTAGATCAGGAAGACGTGACACTAGTTATATTATGTCATTACATGACATATCTGTAGGATATTAATCAAAGTCCCAAGGATCGTACTTCAAAGAGCCAACAGTGTTGTGGATTGTTAAGTCTTGTACCACGAAGCCATGACCATCACACCTACATAATAGAAGCTTGGACTTAGTCAAATTGCCCTCCTTCCGTCCTTAAATATATGTCGTTTTGGACAACCTATTTAGTTAAAAAATAAACTAATATAGGTAAGAATTTTGCAACCTACTATATTTTAAATTATCTCTCCATATTCTCTCTATGTGCATACCTTCTACGCTTGCCGGCCTGTCGCTATTGTTTTTCATTCTCACTCATATAGGCACAAATGTTTTTCTATGTTAATTTGGTCTCTAAACATGGATATCTAGGCAACTTAAAAGTAAATAAGACCCTTTCTCTAGAACACTTCTTTTTTTTTTCTCTTTAATATGCCACCATTGAACAACAAATAACGTCGGTTGGACTACAACGTCAACACATGCCACAATGTATTTGTTTTGTCTTTTTGTCTTTGTTCTCCAACAATATCCTCCATTGACAAAGGCCATGCCTAATACAAGCGTATACAATCAATGGTGGTCACATCCCACGCATAAATAAAATGTATCGGGGCACCGTCTAGACTTCTAATCTCACAATGTAAACACCAATGAGTAAACAAGACAATATGGTTTTGTCCCAAACTCAGACATAAAGTGCAGCCGTCTTTTTTCTTCCTTTCACACAGATAAACCCACAGTTAATACTATTGTCATTTTGCAACCTATATTTTCCCCCTACTTCTAGCATTTTAGTTGGTGATTTTTTTTCAAAAATTTAATGTAACAATTATAAACCAAAGATTAGAGGACTAAATATGATCTAATTGTAAAACTAATTCTATGGATGGACATGAAATTGCGAGACAAATATATTAAGCATAATTAATCTATCATTATAGAGTGTTTACTGTAGCACAATATTTTCTAATCATGGCCTAATTAGACTTAATAGTTTCGGCTCGCAATTTCACCCGGGTGTTATGGAAAGAGTTTTTGTCAATTATCTACATTTAATACTCCTAATTCCTATCTAAACATTCGAATTTATTGTAGAAAAGAGATGACAAACAAAACAGGACATGAATTCACAAGAATATAATTCAGATGTGGACAACATCCTAATTGAAATGCAATCTTTTTACGTTCAAACCAATCAAGGTGAACAGGAGTCGATGCCATAGGTTCTCATTGTGACATTGCCATTGGTAATTCCGTATAAAGTATAACCTAGTGGCCATTTTTGTCGACGTTTTTTTTTAATTTTCTTCTGGGGTGATGGAAATGTCATGCCTCTTTTACCTGCTTCTTAAGACTACGACTGAATCCGTTATTGAAAAAAAAAGTCCAGGACCGACCAAACTAATATTGTCAACGCTTGTACGTCTCAGCTATACAAACGGAATTGACAAGAGAATAGGTCTTGAGTCTTGACGTCCAGTCCATCTTTTATTCTAGACCCACCGTCAGTGATTACGTAGTAGAGGACTTGTGGTCGTGTTCATTTATCTCGTTGTTTGTTTTGTTCCTTTTGCCGTGCTGCTAATGCATCGAGGTTGCTATTGTGGCATCTTTATTCTGATATTCTCTTCAAATTGTCCCTCTGAAATCTTCATAAGTAGTACTACATGTTTGCTAACAGGACAGCTTAGTTTTCCTTTTCCCCTCAAAACAAAAAAGAAAAATCAAAGAGTAATTTACATCATTATAAAACACGCGGAAGGTTAGCCCCGCGGAATCGACGCAGGAAACTCTATCCGAGAGAGAAACAGGCAGGCAAAAAAAACGAGCCGAGAAATCAAAGGGGCGCGTGGGTTATTGCTAAATCTAGCAGCCCCCCTCCCCAGCGCGAAGGAAAAGGAAACGAAGAGGCGCGCCCCCGCGTGGACATAAGAGCAAGTATTATAACGCCAGATCAGCGGGCGCATAAGCAAGACACATCAGCACGGGCTGACGTGGGAGAGAGAAACGAGGAGAGAGAAGAAACTGGGCGAGTGGCCAGACGTCCCGCTGCCGTGCTAGCTGGTGATATGGCGTTTTTACCGCCCGCTGCCGGCGAGTCTATTAATGTTGCTGTAAAGTAGAAAATTCGTCCCAAAAGTCTGAAACGCACGGGCACGGCGCCATCGCCCTCTCGTTTCGTTTCGTCTCGGCTTCGGCTCCTCCCCCCAGACAAATCCAATCCGGAATCAACTCCCCCCTCGCTTCGCCGAGAGGAGAGGGAGACAAGCGACGCCGCGCCTCGCTGGTCGCCCCGCAGCGTCCGTCTGTGTGCCCCTCCCCGCGTCGACCTCTTCCCGGGAGCCACCGGAGGCGGAGAAGGGCGGGCTCAGCATCCCGCGCCCGACGCCGGTGAGTCGCCCTCGTCATCCTCCTCTCGCGCTCGGTAGGGTGTCGTGTCGGTCGAGCTCGGATCCGCGCGTGGTAGCCGTTAGTTGCAGTGGATTGCGGTTGGTGCGCTGTTTTGTTGGTTGGTTGGTTGGTTGATCGACCGATCTCGCTGTCGCCCCCCAATCGAATCCGGGGGGGGGGGGGGGGGTCGTTGCTCGAGCAGCCCGGTGATCGGATTGCCTTTTGGATTTCCATCCGTGTTGGAATCGGATGCTCATTCGGTCACCCTCTCCAGTTTCAGGTATGCAGAGCCAGATCGTGTGCCATGCTTGCCGGACAGTCCTGCTCTACCCGCAAGGGGCGCCCAGCGTCTGCTGCGCGGTGTGCCAGGCCGTCACCACCGTGCCGCCACCAGGTGCGTGCTGTTCCTTTCGTTTCGTCTCGGCTTCGGAGGTGGCAATTATCGCCTCTACATGGGGTGCTCTGCCAGCGCGAAATAGCTGGCGGTGAGAGAGGACCTCAAGTTTAACTTTCACATTATAGTGTAGCGGTGTTTTAATTGTGTGATACAGAGTTATGCGTTGTCTGGTACTCCTATGTTTACCGGCGCACATGAACGGACTGGATTACATGTCACACTTAATTTTATCCTTTATTCATACAGGTTGTTCAGTTGGGTCGGGAAAAATGAGCTGTCATTTCAGTTTAAGTTGACCGTACAGGGAAGTTGGGACTCACAGGGGGTGGGGGGGGGGGGTAGATCCAGTTTTGTTTACGGTACTGACAATTCAGTTTTCCTTTGTTATAACTTATAACTGTATATGTGATCGTTCAGTTTCATGTATTTTTGTTTACGCTTTGTTCTCAGAATAGTAGCACAAATAAGAGCCCAGAATTATCCTCTTATCCAACTTCAGAGGTTCTCACTAAGTTATGCTTTCTGGAGCTCTGCCCTCCGTAAAAATATGTGCCATCCATAGTGCTCCACTTGCCACATCCCTTCTTCTGTCTTCCTTTATTTTCTCAACACCATCCACTGAATCAATTCATTGACCAATATGCTAATTAGTAAAATAAGAACACTCTGTCACTTGTGCCAACTTTGATTGCTCCTGTCAGCATTTTTCTATCCTGCCTTTGGTAGAATGTGGTAATAGAAAAACTACATTGCCTACATTCTGAACATTATATCTTAATCTGTATGCTTTATCATAACCAGTTATAATTCTGAATGCTATCCTTCTGTCTCCTTTTGTTGGAAATTTGTTTCTGCACTTGCCACTGTTCTCCAAGCCTGTTCACTACCCGTTTTAAAATGAGGCAATCCGACAACGTCACTTGTATATTTTACCTTATCTGTTCCCAAGGGAGTTCTTTACGCTATTCTTAATGTTCTTATAGGAGTTATCTACATTTGTAATGCAGGACTAGAGATGGCTCAGCTTATATGTGGTGGCTGTCGAATTTTGTTGATGTATACTCGTACTGCAGACACTGTAAGGTGTTCATGTTGCAATACAGTCAATCTTGTTAGACCAGGTATTGCTGATAACTTTACTATCTTCTTTTCACCCTGAGCTTTGTACTATGAAGTACTTTTGCATATCCATCCATTTGTGAAATTATTCTTTCTTGCTGTTGAGTGATTCCTCTTTTGCGCAGTGAACAATATAGCTCATGTAAACTGCGGCCATTGCCAGACAACTTTGATGTATCCATATGGAGCGCATTCAGTAAAACGTGCCATATGCAATCACATCACTACTACTGGAGTATGTTAAGCCTCATTCTGGGCATACTTAATGCAAGTACAATTAATTATTATGCCAGAGTCCAGATTCTGAATAACCTTTGTTTTGAATCAGGTAAATACGGTGGCACCGACACCATCTGCAAGGCCAGTGTCGAATGGATCTTCATATAGTACCTCATCTACTTCTGCTGTAAGTCCATATCAATGAAATTTAATGGTCTAACAAATCTTTCTTAACTAACATGTGAGTGATTTACCAAACCTTTGGGTTCTCATCATGCAGCCTAAAGCTCAACCCCAGAATGTAACGGTTGTTGTTGAGAACCCTATGACAGTCGATGATAAGGGAAAACTTGTAAGCTCCTTTTTTTCTCAATATACTGAGTCCATCTGCTCAAGCTGGTCAAACATTGGTCTGATTTACTTCGCTTTATCACTTTACACAGGTGAGCAACGTTGTAGTTGGAGTCACAACTGGGAAAAACTGACGTGCTCGTCTCTTTGTACATCATCATTGCTGTTTGTTCTATATCAGGAGCCAGGAAATACCAAGAGGCACAGTGTTATCGTTTGACATAGTGTTCCTGGGATCTTTTGCCAGTAAACCAAGGTCGAAAGCTGTATTTTGTATCACAATCGATTTTTTTTTCCTTGTGTGTATATGAGCTTTGTTAGACTTCACTGTGTGATCAGATAGTTGAGGTGACTGGTAGAATAGTTTCATGTTATACATGCACTGGTAGTCTGGTACAGTTTGTTAGTTTGTGCTGTCTTGTTCATAGTATTTTACTGGTGTACATGCACCATGCATTCACAATTTAAAAGCAAAATAGTATTGTTGTTAACCTCAACACAGAGGGAAAAAAAGATTTCAAACGAGGCTGAATTGGAGCTGACACAATAGTGGCTGATGGCTTGGACAGTTCGGCAGTTCCTCTGGCTTGCAGCATATGCTTCATTGTTTTGTTCGGAAGCTGGATTTGGGAAGTTTGTTCGCTAAGTTGCAGTGAGGTGCAGGCCAGAGTCCAGTAAGATCTGGGTTAGACTTGGATGTTCAGTACTTCAATAATAAGAGTCAATTTCCTACGTGCCTGCCATTACAATGTTCTCAATCCTCTACGTGCCATTAGAAATGTTCCCCCTCTTAACATGCCACTAGCCCAACTTTCTCTGGACTTTTGGTTAGAAATGTCTGTTTTGCTCTTTTGATGGGGAAAAGGGTAAAAAGAAACAGCAAAGCAAGAGTCAGCACTTGCTTCGTCTGGATCGGTGTGGCATGAGACATGAGCGCGTCGGCGAAGTCGATGGCGGAGGGGATGGCCCGGTCGGGGTCGACGCCCTAGGTGGGACCTCGAGCTTGAGATTTTTTTATTTCTATATTTTTTATTTTACGTTTTTTCAAAAATATATACCTGGTCAATATTTTTGCAAATCTGTCATCCTGTCGCCATTTGGTCCGGCGGTAATGTGCTACCGCCATTTGAAATGGCGAAATAATATGAAATCGCCTTTTGAACCGGCGGTATGACTTTAAACCGTTTGAATTGGCGATAGATCCTTTCGAGGTTGGGCCGTTGGTGGGCCTGGAGGCTACCGCCATTTCAGTTGGCGATAAGAGGCCTCAGTGCGGGCCCACGAAGGAAGCCACCGTTTGAACTGGCGAGAAGTTGTCGGCGCCAGGGGCCCGTCGCGCTCTCGCCATTTGAATTGGCGATAGGCATTCACGCCGTTTCAAACGGCGGTACGCCCAGCTCTCGCCATTTCAAATGGCGGAAGGAGCCCCTCTCGCCGTTTGAATCGGCGGAAGGAGCCCTTCGCCCACTCACGCGCACGGAACGCAGGGGACCATTCCTCTCCAGCCGCATTCTTTCTAGCCGCGTGGGGAGGAGAGCAGACGAGAGAAGGAGAAGAGAGGGAAGAGGAAAGGAGAGGGAGGAGCGTGGGGAGGAGAGCAGATGGGAGAAGGAGAAGAGAGGGAAGAGGAAAGGAGAGGGAGGAAGAGGAGCAGCAGCTCTTTCGGATCTGCGTATTTCAGGTATTTTTTTAGAGCTGTCTTTGTACACTTACTTAGGTAGGAAAAATAGTTTAGAAGATAGAAATAGCAATTTAGAAGTAATGTCAATGTTTTAGGTAGAAATATTAGCTGCCTAGTTTAGATAGATAGAACTATTATTAGTTAGATTTAGATTTAGAAATATTAGCTGCCTAGTTTAGATAGATAGAACTATTATTTAGAAATATTATGCTGTTAATTTTTTTAGGACTATTAGCTAGTTAGATTTACAAATATTATGCTGTTAATTTTTTTTAGAAATATTAGCTAGTTAGATTTAGAAATTATGCTGTTAATTTTTTTTAGAAATATTAAAAAGTTAGATTTAGAAATATTATGCTGTTAATTTTTTTAGAATAATAGCTTTACCTATAGGATTAGTAGCTAGTTACACTTAGGATTACTAGCTAAATAATTTTTTATATTGAAAAACTAGTTTACAAATATTGTGTTGTTAATTGTTTTAGGAATATTAGCTAGTTACACTTAGGATTATTAGCCTATTAATTTTTTAGATTGAAATAGTAGTTTACAAATATTCTGATGTTAATTTTTTAGGATTATTAGTTAGTTAGACTTCGAATTATTAGCTAATTAATTTTTTAGAAATGTATGAGAAATGTCGTGTATGTTGGCAGGCATGTCAGAAAGATTACCTTTTCAAGTGTTCTATGGGTCTGGGGATGTTAGATATGGTCCTGAAGGGGTAGTGACGACACCATCCTTCCACCTCGTGGTCCACGTCCGGGAGCGTATGGAGGTACGTGTACACGACAGGACAGCTCCGCCACGGCATGGGGTGCGCCTCCTCCGGCACCCTTTGTTACCACGACCACGTCACCTCGTCCTCCTCCACCCATGTACACGCCACATCCAGGTACACCATACTAGATTGTTTTCTTACTTATAATAGCAATACAATTTCAAACTAAATATGCAAAGCGCAACCCTTGTTGGTGTACTTGCAGGCTCGTCGTCTTTTTCTCCTATGGGTGCATACGGGGCCGGATCTACGTCTCGTCTACGACCCATGACCAACTTAGGTATGTATCAAACAACGTGTCACAACTACGATATCAAGCATCTATTATGTTAGATATTTGACATTTATTTGTCTAAGCAGAGTACCGAGACATTGGTGGGACAGACGACGACGACGACGACGCAGACGAGAACATGGGCCAGTTCGACAACCAGGAGTGGGTTCAGCAGTACACGGCAGTGGCCAACATGACGTTGTTGGCCCTTCACAGCTTAGTGGTGCACCAGTACCGACGCAGGGGGCCACGCAGGAGGATCTGACACCACTTCCTGAGGCAGGTCGTCGGCCAGGTCGTGACATAGTTCCCCCGGACCCACTGACGTACCCGCGGCACCATACCAGAGCGGCACAGGCTGCGGGGAGACGTGCCAGGAGAGGGGCGCCAAAGCGTGGGCGCATCTAGTCATTATGAACACCGTGCTTTAGTCTTTTGTATGCATGGCTATTTCGTACATGCAACTGTGTTTAATAATTGTGGTTTCATCTACGTTGAACGTTGGTCCTTTGATCCATCACATCATGCGATTCCTATAAACGTGACTGCATACCGTACAATCTATAAAGGTCGTAGACTGAAAAGGCTAAATAAAGTAGCATTGAATGCACCCAGGCTACATTAATAATGACTTACAGCTACCATCCACTGCGGGGACAACAACATCGGATTCCTTGGACTATGCAGCTTTCACTAAACTAGTACGATAGACGTAGTCCATGGACCAACACGGTCGTGCTCTATATAACACACACTACTACCAACGATGAATGCACCCAGTGCGCATTGAACAACCATATCTATGTCGACATGGAGGGATGACCCGAATGCGATTCCTCCATGGAATGAGCGGCCCAAATGCCATTGCGGCTTCCGTACATGGCTGCAAGTTTGGACTGACCCATTACCTCAAGGCAAGAAAGGGTGTAGGTTCTTCAAGTGTCCTGACATAGATGATGATTTCAAGGTACTTTCATTTCTAATATCTTTTGTAGTCTTTTTTCTTCCCTTAACTAATTTAAGTAAACACTAATTTATATTCAGGCTTGCACATTCATGCAATGGATCGACACACGTCCACTAGGAAGGGTTTCGTTGAACGAAGTTGAAACCAAAGGACAATACTATGCAAGGCACACTCAGACTCGGGAGGAAGCACGTCTTGCAAGAGAGGAACAAGAAAGGCGAGTTCGACAACAACAGATCCGTTTAAAGGGTAAAGAAGATGAGCTAAAGAGACGGCGAGCTGAGTTAGGTCAGAGAGAGGCGGCCCTCAAGATTCAAGAGGAACAATTCCAAGCTCGTGAAGCACACTTTAAAAGGGAAGCGGACGAACAGAAGAATCGGTACAAGGAGCCTGCACAATCTTCCACAACCGATGGAAGGAACAAGAAGGGAAAATTTCTTCGCTTCACCCAGTAGATTGTTCGTTGTCTATTGTCATTTTACGTTACCTAAGGCATGTTATCTGTAGGCACGGTAACCTATAGGTTATTAATTAGAGGTACCGCTCATGCCATTGAACTGATCTCTCTCCCTCCCTGTCTCTCACACTGTTTGTATGCGTGTCTTTGTCTTTAAATCAAACACTGAAAAGGCTATGCATGACTCATGAAGGTGTAGCTTTTGAAGAAGTAGCCTTTTCAGATGGACAAGACAAGTCCATGGCCAAGCACAGAGCAAAGCAATGCTCTTGTCGCAGCGATATGTCGTCGTACATGCCACTGCTTTGCTCGCATATCTTTTTGTAATTCAAAGGTTCTTTGTTTCACTATGTTGCATATAATACCGTAGTATATGCAACAAGTAGAGTGAAACAAAAAAAACCTACCAGAGATGTATTTTTAGTATATTTTAAAGTTGAGGATGTCTAATTTATTTAATGTCACATGAAATAATGTTAATGCAACTATTGTTCTCAGAAGACAACTAGAGCATTTCGGAAGTATATACAAATTTATTTCATGCAAATACTTTGCCTAGAAATCTCTTTTACACTATACAAATATTATTCTCTTTATATACTAACCACTAAATACACTATTATTTACACTAGACAAATATTCTCTTTTTTCTAAAGAAAAGATAAAAAAGGAATTTAAATTTTGATTCAACTAACAACAATGAAGTGCGCTTTATAGACAAATAATTACGAGGTCATGGGACTATCTGAACAATTTATTAAAGACCAACAATCAAATTCATAACAGTATAATCCATTATATAACAAAAGCATGTATTTTTATGAAAAAATACATGCTTATCGCCAATTTATTTGGCTATAGCCAGATCATCCGGCGATATGTCCCACATCACATTCCGCTGGCGATAACGTTAACCGCCTGTTGATCAGGCTATAGCCGCCCAACTCACGGCGGTAGTACTTATCGCCGGATGAAACGGTCATCCAGCGAAAAGTGCCATGGGCCACGGCCCAGCCAACGTATCGCCATTTGAAATGGCGATTACCTCGTTTCGCCGGACCAAATGGCGACAGGATGACAGATTTACAAAAATATTGACCACGTATATATTTTTGAAAAGACGTAAAATAAAAAGTATAGAAATAAAAAACTCTCCTCGAGCTTCGAGCAGGCCTTCGAGACGAGCGAGACCTTTCGCCACGCACATATGTGAACAGAAGGCAAAACAAATCTTTCTCTGTACCATTTGCCGTCGTTAACCAAAATTCTGATGGGAGTGGCACCGAACTACTGAATTACAGAGAGTTGGGCTAGTGCACGTTGGGATCGAGAACTTTTCTAATGTCATGTAGGGGATTGAAAACTTCTCTAATGACACGTTTTTTTTTGGAGCGAATTCTCTAATGACACGTAGGAAATTGACTCCGGGCGGGCGGAGAGCACGGCCCGTTGAGGTACGGCGCGTGCCGCCGGCCCGGGTACAGCCCATTAAAGGCCCACACCTCCTCTCCGAAAAGGATTGCCCTAACCCCAACCTAGCCCCCTCATTTAGTCATTTTCCCCCTCCGTTGCAGCCGCCACGCGCTGCTCCCTTCGGCTTTTCCCCCTCCATTGCCGCCGCCGCTCCCCTCCGCCGAGCTTGACGGCGGCTGGCTCCTCCTCCTCTCGCATCCCGCCCCAGAAATCCCTTTCACTGCCGTGTCCACCTCGCACTGCGCAGCGCGTGCCTTCTGAGCGTTCACGGTTCAACCCCTCCCGCTCATCTCTGTTTCTTTCCCCCGTTCTCTTCTCTTTGTCTGTCATATCTGGGTCTTCCTTCCCTGGCGGCGACGACTGGGCAACGGGAAGCGCTATTCGGTCTTTTTTGGGTCCTTTGATCGATGACGAGCCCCCACGAGGTATGCCCTCCCCTTCTCTTCAGAAGACGGAGCGCCCTAAACCTTAATTTAAGCTATTTGTGCGGATCTGACCCAGTATAATATATTACCTACTAGGTAGTTTCAATTTTGTTTGCAAAAATTAATGGTTAGTGTGCATGTGTACACCCATGTCCTATGCTGTGGTGCTGTTTGAGCTCAGTGAAGAAGCTAGTGATAGTTTCAGATTAGATCATGGGGGCATTCGTCTATAGCTTACTTTTGGATGTTATATGCATTGCATTGTGAACTCCTTGTAAGTTAGTTTTCTGAATACCAGCTTCTTAGATTTCCATGAGAAACTTCTCATTAAAGAGGCTTATTGATATTTAGTAGCTTCTGTTACCTAATGCTCAACTAATATAATTTTTGTACATTTACATAATGTGATTATTTTGACTGAATTCTGTTGTTTTGGCAGGCCAATTCTCGAGGCAAGATAAGCCTAATTTCTCAGAACTCCCAGAAGCGCCGTCAGGAGAAAAATGGAGCTGATGATGGAAATGATGAGCGCATCGGCTCTTCCGTTGCTATGGATGGAGAGGTTGGCAAGGGAGGCAAGGTGAAGAATCATAACAAAGAAAGGAAGAAGAAGAGGACTAAGGTGCAGGAGGCCCAGCAGAACAGGGAGGAAGAGGAGATGCGGCAGCTGGAAAGCTCGCTGTTTGGTACCCTTCACGCACCACTGGAGTTTGGCAACGAGGTAGAGCCTGCAGTGGCAGCTTCTGACAGGGATGCACCTTTGTTCTTCACGGATAGGTCTGCTGCTGATGGTGTGGATGGCTTGCCTATTTACGAGGAGGACTTGGTCCATGGTGATGAGGAAGATGGGGTGGTTATCAAGGGGAGAAAGCCTGTGTGGGTAGATGAGGAAGAGGAGAGGACAGAGGTGAACATTGAGAAGGTCGCAAGATTGAGGAAGCTGAGAAAAGAGGCTGAGGAGCATTTGATATCAGGGAAAGAGTATGAGGCTAGGCTGCGTGGTCAACATGCCAAATTGAACCCCTACACTGGCTGGGCTGATATGGACCGGAAGACTCCCCTTCCTGGCGCATCAGATGGCATGTCTGATGATGAGGGGGGTGTTGATGATATCCTTCAGAATAACGATGAGCTCGTTGTCAAGGATAGTGTTAAGCTTTTACCCGGGCTGCTGGAGTTCTCAAGGCTTGTTAATGCCAATATCCAGGATCCATCAAATGGTCCTATTAACTCAGTGCAGTTTCATAGGAACGGGCAGCTGATGCTCGCCGCTGGTTTGGACAAGCATTTGAGGTTTTTCCAAATTGATGGAAAGAGGAACCCCAATATCCAGAGTATATTTATTGAGGACTGTCCAGTACTCAAGGCATCATTTCTACCTGATGGCACTGAGGTGATCCTTTCAGGCAGGAGAAAATTCTTTTACTCATTTGATCTGGTAAATGCTGCTGTTAGCAAGATTGGACCTTTGACAGGGCGTGAGGAGAAAAGCTTGGAGAGTTTTGAGATATCACCTGACTCAAAAACCATTGCTTTTGTTGGTAATGAAGGGTACATCCTTCTTATTTCTGCCAAGACAAAGCAGCTCATTGGAACCCTCAAGATGAACGGAAGTGTGCGCTCATTGGCCTTTGCTGATGGTGGAAATCAGCTACTGAGCAGTGGTGGAGATGGGCATGTTTACCACTGGGATCTTGGAACAAGGAAGTGTATCCACAAGGCGATGGATGATGGTTCCCTGTCTGGCGTTTCGCTATGCACCTCACGGGACAGCTCTCTGTTTGCCACAGGCTCTACCAGTGGTATTGTGAATGTGTACAAGAGGGATGATTTTCTTGGGGGGAAGAGGAAGCCACTGAAGACTATTGAAAACCTTACCACAGATGTTGGTGAAATGAAATTCAATCATGATGCCCAGATCTTGGCAATTACCTCAAGAAAGGAAAGGAATGGGATGAGGCTCGTGCACGTCCCATCCTTCAGTGTGTTCCAGAACTGGCCAGGGCCTGGGTTCAGCCTTCGCTATCCTCGGTGCCTGGATTTCAGTCCAGGCAGTGGGTTCTTGTCTGTTGGGCACGCTGGTGGAAAGGTTTTGCTATACAAGCTGCACCACTATGAAAATGCATGAATGGTTACTTGGAAAATCCAGTTTTGACTCTGTATTACAACAGTTGAACTCCATGAATTATCTGTTTGCTGATTCATGTTAGTCATTGCCTTTTGTGCTGTGTTCCCACTGACGTTAATGCTTAACACGACTTGGCAAAAAAATTTTTAATTGCCGTATGCAAGCCTTTATGCTGTTATTGTTACCGTTTCTTGATTGCAAAATATCAGTGTACTGTCGGTATAGGCCCGTGGAAGGAATGTTGAGCCATATACAGATGTCGCGTTTTGACTGAATCTGAATGGCATGCCAATCTGAATCCTATGTATGTATCCGGCTAGCTTTTGTTGATTTCATGCTTGGAAATGTTTTGCATGTGAGGCATTTGTTCTGCAGCTTGTTCGTTTTGTGCTCCGTGTTTTATGCATGATACAGTTTTCTTATTGTAATCCTAGCTTTTGGGAGTTGGGATTAAAGGCATTGTGGTTCTTGTGTGCTCCGAAGAACAGCCTGATGAGTGATGAGCGCTCTCCCGCCGGTTTCCTGCTCATTGAGCGCGCTCTGCTCCTCCTCCCGCTGCTTCTGCCCCGCGTTGCTCTACTCGACGCCGCCGTCCAAATTCTTCTCGATGGCAGTTGCCTGACCGCCCAAGTCTGCTCGGCGCCTCGGCATCTCCACTTCTCCAGCTGCGGCTCTTGCTCTTGTTCTTGTTGCTCGCGGCTCACTTGCAGCACACGGTCTCTTTCTCCTTCGCCTCGCCGGTGGCCGCGTGATCACTAAGCTCGCTCTTCACATAACTTCCATGCATGGCCTGCCGCTGAGATCGATCCTGTGCGCCTCCTCTATGGCCCCATGCCCAACTCATCAGAGCCACGTCTCCTGGTCGCGACCGTCAGGCTTGGCGTGCGCCGTGCGGGTCGAGCCTCGAGCGCTGCCACCGGCGCGATGGCGCTCTTGGAATAAGACTCTTCCTTTGGCGCCGTCCTCGTCGGAGCCCCCGCCCCTTCTCAGACCGACGCGGACGGCACTCTAATTTTCTGTCAGAAAGATGTTGATAGAAGTTCCAAACGTTGGTTCTCGGTTGGGATGAGAGCCTCCTGACGCGTACGAGTAGGTCCATAGGCTTTGTGTTGACTAAATTTTCATTTCAGGTCATTTGATTTGATAGGCATGAGACCATATTTTAAATGTTATACATCTAAGCAGTTTCAAACTAAAAACTTACAAAGTAAAAAGTCATAGACCACATCAATTTTTATTATAAAAATTGATTTCATCACACTTAAATCGATTGTGCTTTCATCATCGGTTCTTGGTTGGAATTGTTGTGACATCTATTTTTATCATCTTTAGTTTTTTTATTCAAACCGGTCCATTTTAAACCAATGATGATGATTTGTTGGCGAAAATATTTTTGGTAGTAGTGATGATTTAACTTGGTCCCTTGATGGTGTTGTACTAAGTGCTCCACCGGCATGTGCTACGAGGATGACACCGACGTAGGTTGCGAAGATGTTTCGGTAGCCAACTCTGTCGTCACCCAGAAAAGCACCAGCATCCACGCAGTGTGCGAAAGGGCATTTACAAGGAGACCATGCAGCATCAGCATCAAGGGACCTCTTTCTCCAAGTTTCCATGGGTTAGGGGGGGCACAGGGGCGGGAGCCCCCCTTCCCCCACCCACACCCTCCCTCCCTTTCCCCCGGCACCCTCCTGAATCCATCCCTGTGCTCGAGTAGTGGAAGATGACCCTGATCGGCGATGGTGCCGGCGTAACAGTGATCACTAGGAGCCGCTCCGTCGACGGCAACTACTCGATGCTGGAAATTGCCACCATCGGTAAGAACTGTTGAACTGATCCCTTATCTTGTAGTATCACAAGAAATGGGTGGTCGCCCGTGTGTGTAAAATTGACTGCAAGCGAGCATCGGATCTATCAGTGGTGAATACCGTTAGGTTTAGCATAAGGTACATCTAGCCATATAAGTACACAAGATAAAGCTCCTTTGTGATGGCAAATACATGATTAATTACATAGTTTAAGTAGTGTCAATCCCTCCCAATGCATTATAGTAGTGGTAAAGTTGGAATATACAAGGGAGAAATGAAACAATTAAAAGTAGTTCATTGTCTGCTGGTGGCTGTATGGGTCGCTACCACGCCTAACATCAAGAAGCCGAGACGACCCAAAGAGCTCCTTGTGGACTGTCAATAACTCTATCAGCCGCCCATGTGGCTTGGTATTTTTCACTGTTTGAGCTCTTCTTTTGGTCCAACTAGCAGGAAGGTAAAAGGAAAACCTGTTGGGTTGCATGGGAAGATATGGTGAAACCAAAGTTCTCTAGAGGTTTAGGTTTTACGGATATTGAGCTTTTCAATTTAGCTCTCTTGGCCAAGGAAGCATGGAGGGTCTTGATGGATGGGACTAGAGAGTTCTTGGATGCGAGCCTAGGCTCATCGCCATCACGTATCTGGCACACGATCATGGACGGTCGAGAGGTGTTGGAGCGCGACGTGATTCACCGGATTGGCAAGCAACTAATATATGGCACACTAACTGGCTACCTAGGGAGGGTCTTCTTCGTCCAGTGCAGTCTATCAAGCCCACTACCCCTCAACTAGTAAGCCCCCACCACGACAATGTGGGATGTTAACAAGCTGCAGGAGTTTTTTCACATCAGCACACGTGCAGTGCTTCACAGTCCGTTCAGCTTACAAGATGCTAGTTGTCAACAAAGAGCATGCCAATGCTTATATGGAGATTGGGGCTGGTAGATCGGATGTAAAATCTGAGAAGGAATGGTTAGTGTTATGGAAGCTAAATGTACCATCGAAGGTATGGGTGTTCCTCTAGAGACTCACAAAGCATTCTCTATCATCAGGTGATGTGCTTCACCACAAGAACATGGCGACTCATAGCTCCCGCGGGATTTGTGGACAAGAGGATTATATTCATGAAGGCATTCTTTGTTGGATTGTCACCTTGCGAGATGTGTATGGGCCTTGGAGAAGGAAGAAATAACCGATCATTTGTGTGAAATTAATGAGCCAAGTGCTCGAGCATGGTTAACAGTAGCGAGGGGAACTATCGGGTAATGACTTCATTGGAGTGATTGTATCATTATGGGCTACTTGGTACGCCAAGAGGAAAGTAGTGCACGAAGAATTTTTGTCAAAGTCCGCTGTCCACACACATTTTTATTACAAGGTTCGTGGATGACCTCGAGGTTGCGATACCCGCGCAGCGAAAAGGAGCAGGTTGTGCAGCGGAGGCAACAGACTGTAGGGCGATGGATCCCTCCTCTAGCAGGGATGGTTAACGTGGACGCAACAATTTCCAAGATCTCCGGTAGAGTGGTGGCATCGGCAGTCGCTACAGATGGATCTGGTGAAACCGATCCATGGCTGTGGGCTAGGATCATATGGCCACGTTGTCAAGGAGATCAAAACCAAGTTGACTGTTTTTGAGTGCTCTGATATAGTACAAGAGAGCAGGTAATGAGGTAATTATCTAATACTGATGTCCATGCCATAGCTAGCGGCTCAGTGCATTGAGAGTAAGGAAGACATGTGTGGTTTGTAGAACCCTCTGAGGGTATATGCATTTTTTGTACCCCAAGACAATAAATAAAGCATGGTGGTTACACCGTGTTTGCATTGAGAGTAAGGAACACATGTGTGGCTTGTAGAACCCCCCGGAGGGTATCTGTATTTTTTGTTACCCCAAGCCAATAAATAAAGCATGGTGGTTATACTGTGTTTCTAGTGACCATTGGTTTTCTCAATTTATAATATTTCAATCTAGAAATTTATCACTTGTATTATCACATTAAGTGAGACGTTTATTGATATGTATTTGATTGTAAAAATGTAATTTACTACAGATACAAGGTTCTAACTTCCAATATAGAGTACACATGTGCAAGCCAAAAAGCAAAAAAAAAATTAACGACCTAAAAAAACTATTTCGCACATTAAATTGTAAAATGAATGTCGTAGTTTACATAGAAGCAGCTTAGGCTAATTCCTTGCCTTAATTTTACTGTATCAACATTACTTGCCTTATTTATTGACGATACAACTAGATGTTACTGTATCAACATTCAAAGAATTAAAGTAATATAATACTTCAAACTAGATATATGGGTCCAAAGTAAGAGAATCGATCATTTAGAAAAGAAGACAGTCGATTGAACAAGAACAAGAAAAATATGATATCGATGGTTTGAAAATTTGTGTAGGTCCATTTTGTTGGTCTAGCACATGAAATTTTCGTTTCAACTATTTGCGCGGTGCCAGGGCTAGGTCACTTCATCCTATAAGAACACCAAATTGCACACAATGTCTTCATCGAGCAGACGAGTGTAAACTCCCCATAGCCAAGCTGTGTTCATACTTCCGTTCTTCCCTATCATTTTCCCTGTTTTTCCCCTTTATTAGCTTGCGCTAAAGCAGCTTCCCTTGCTGATGATCCCCAATTAGTAGCCATAGGCCTTTTGTTTTTTTACTGATTCACACCTTGGTGTTAATTAATTCCTTGCATACCAGATGAGTCGCGTCCCCACCCGGACGATGTACCACTGGGCCCATCGCGGGAAGAAGAGCACAAGGGAACCAGCTAGCGGCATAGTTGCAGGCGAGGTGGTGAAGTATTCTTTTGGCAATGGCGAGCTTTTCGACGAGCTCCATGATCTTGTCTCCAAGTTCAACTCCCATCGGCGCGCTCTTGCCATTGCCACTGGTTTTGGTGCGTTTGTTGAGGTGAAAGTTTCGATCCGGTTCGATCAGCAGTTTTGTTGTTGGCTTATGAGCCGTTTTGACCACCGTAGCAAAACCATAACCCTTTCCAATGGGGCTAGCCTTCGCCTATTCCCAGAAGACGTCACCAAAATTTTTGGCCTCCCGCACGGCGGGGTTCCGTGGTATTATAGTTTGGATAAGTCAGCTAAGAACATAAATGAAATTAAGAGGAAGATTGGTATAGTGGACGGAAAGGGCTCTTGCAGTGCAGCAGCAGAAAAGTATCTGCGCCATTGCATCAGTGAAGTGGACGCAACAGATGATGAGTCATTCAAGATTGCTTTCATTGTGTATGTTATGCGTATCCTCGTGGATGCTAAGAGGCCATCATATTGGGAGAGTTCCAACTACCTCCCATCTCTGAAAAATGTCCACGAAAGTTGTACATTTGACTGGGCGGCTTGCGTCCTAGATGACCTTGTGTGCATGTGCCTGCAGGCTCAAGCAGACGCGAAGAAAAAGATGACACCGTGCCCATCTGCCGGATGCCTTCTCCTGCTCAACGTAAGCCATTGTTTTTCACATCCCCATCTGTTCAAGTTACCATATTAATTCACTACTTCATGCATTGCCATATTTCTATATTGTTTTGTTTTTACAACGTAGATATTCTACCTTGATAACATGGATCATGGAAAGGTCTCTAACTGCACGGACACCGTGCCTAGAATTAAAGTATTTGGCGCCGAGCAAATCACTGCTTCTATAAAAGCAGATTGCTTCGGAATGAAAGGGACGACGGCCGCACGCATTTTTGGACGTGGGCAGGTTAATTCCACCTTTTTATCCCACACATTCGCTCCCACACATCCTACTCCTATTAGGGTTCCCTGTTTTTTTTACCATACGATTACGAACCCATAAAGTTATCCCTTTGGCACGCAGGTCCGAAGCAAAGAACAGGTAGTGTACAAGAGGCACGCCGGCAACGAGTTCTCCGTGCCGGATCATATGCATACAGATGTTGACCAACCCTCAAAGGAAGACGATCTAGCACTAGCCTCCGGTGTTGCGGTAACTCAGGAGTTGTCACATGTACGTTGATGTGGTAATTGCACATGTGACCGCACAATGGTCGCATCTAACCGTACCGACCTCACCGTTTCCCTTATTTTTGAATCAGGACATGTACACAGTTGTCGTAGTAAAAACATATAAAGCAAAATGTCTAAAACATCTAACCGCCGCAAGGACTGCTATTGAGTTCGAGACGGACGAACTTGTGAGGCAACTGGCTAGGACAGGACTTGCCCGTAAAAAGATAATCCCTCATAACGGGGGACCTGAACCACTTCCAACTGATGCCCACCCTGAAGAAACACCGTCGAAAGAAGGCTCGACGCCACCACCAGCCCCCACTCCCGAGGAAGGTATGATTTTTGTTTATGTAGCAAATTAATCATTTTTTACATTGTTCTTCTTCAATGCTTGTGCACCATAGTTACTAGCATACATATATTTTGTATTTACTGCAGTTGTAAAAGTGAAGAGGGCGACCATCACAGCTCCGTCCTTTGATCTTTTCGCCAGCTAAGAGGTGGCAGCGTACCATGAAGTTCTTTGGGACGAACTGCATTTGAAAAATAAGCTTAAAACAGAGAAAACTAGTCCCATTACAATCTATTTGTGTTGGCAAGGATGTTTCGCAACTTTACCAGTCTATCCATGTCCGCGGTCTGTAACTTAATCAAGTGATACTGGGGAAGGAAACCAACATCAACTCGGGCGTCATCCTAGATGCATGGAATAAACGGGTGGAAATGAAAAGTTGAGTACAAATCACAAGGGTTAGGAAACGAGAAGGGAGAAAGGGAAATTCATACCCTCGATTGGATTGCTCCCATCTTTCCTTCAGTGCCTTGGACGCGAGCTCTAAGCTATATTGTTCCACGCCAGCAAAAATGTACGCGAGATCAGCTACTTTATAGGAAAAATACACTACCATGAAAGGGGCCCAGCAAAATACACGAAGTGCTAGATACGGGGGTGTGTCTGTACCGGACCAAAGAGTGCACAACATAAATTAATTCTACCGGTCAAAAAAGGATGGGAATCATGTAACTACCTGCAGGTCCATACACATACATACACATTGAACAAGTGGACAAACAGATACGACAATTGTTTCCAGAGGTTCTACAAGAAACCAGTGAACCAGCCCCAAACGTGCACCCTAACGGCCGTTAAAGCTACTGGTCCCGCAGCAGATGCACGTGGCGTCCAGGCAGCTCTTGGGTAGCTACCACCACCAGGGGGAGAGCTATACCCGGTGATAGAAAATCCACACTAATATATATATACATGTATGTATATATATATACATATATATATATATATATAGTCGTCTATGTTGTGTGCCGTTGAGTGTTAATTGTTGGCTATTGGTGGCCATGCCTCGGTTTGGTGGGATCATTTTGTGTTAACGTTGATCCGTTGATAGCTATTTTAACTAGATATAATGCCATTTTGAATTCTACAGTAGTAATTAGAAACGTTGTTTGTTTGGATAAATCCTTTCTACACCCATGTGTAGTTACACACATGTCCAAAAAACCATGTTAGAGATGTGTACATATTTATTTATCATTTTGAGTATGTACACATACCTAAAATAAGATTTATCAAAGTACTAACCATGAAAAAATTTAAGTAGAACTCATATTTTTTACACCTTATGATATATTACATTTTCTATATAGAAAAGGGAGTATGTCGACATACTTCATGAATAAAAAAAAAGTATGTCGACATACTACTTTTAAAAATCAAGTATGTGTGCATACTTTATTTAGAAATATCAAGTATGAAAAATACATAGTAATGCATGAGATACACACATGAGTGTAGCTACATGTGGGTGTAGAAAAAACTCATCCTATGTAGCGATTTCTGTCAGTTGTGGCGTATGAGTCGCATGCTCTGTGTGCCCGCCTGTGTTTAACTTTGTTGTAGGAGTCTGCACGCGCGACGCGAGGCTATCGTGCGAGCGGACGAGAGGCAGGCATCGAGCCATCGACTCTGCAACGGCAGCGACGAGACGACGCGGTGCCGCTCTGCCGTCCCGTCCCGATGACACAGCACGGCTCGCAGCGCTGTACTATGCCTGTGTATGCACACGTGATAATGCGAGGCTATCGTACGTGCGAGCGAACAAGAGACGACCGCTTAAAAAAAAAAAGAGACGAGAGACGAGATGGGTCCGCTCTGCAGCAGCAGCGACGACGTGGTGGTCGCTGAAGGCTCCAGCAGGGCCAGGTCAGCATGCTATTCTCCCCTCATCGTGTCCTGCCCGCGCGCGGTGCCGCTCTCGTGGGGGCGTCCCGATGCAGCAGCACGGATCGCACCGTGCCGCTCCAGCTAGCCCTGCTTGCTTTTGGGCACCAAGCGCGCTGCACTTGTGTTTAGATTGTAGGAAAAAATACTGTAGCATAAGAAAAACACTGTAGCATTCGCTGGGAAACGTGTTTTGTGAGGGGAGAATAGTGAAAAGTTGGAATGAATAGTGAAAAGTTGGAATGAACAGTGAATAGTTGGGAATCTGAACCTGGCCTTAAACGGAAAGCAAAAGCTTGTCGCCTGCAAAAAGAGGGTTCTTCAGGACGTACGTACGCGAGCCCCGCACCATCGCCGGCCACGCCATGCATATATATAGTATACTCCAGCTGATAATTACGGGTCGACCTCGGTTGTCACGCAGCTCAACCTGGCACCGGAGATCGGCCCGCGCGGTGCGGCGTGCTCCTGCGCATGTGCCCGGCGGCTGGCCGGCCGGTACCGAACCCCTCCGCGTCTCCGACTAACTAGCGGGTGCCTTCTCGATCTTTCCCGCACCATGCCTTACCGGCGAGGTAAACTCCCTCCGTCCCATTTTATCTGCAATTGTAGGGTTCAAAAAAGCCTCAAAATAAACGCCCAATAGCAGGTACTTTTGGCCTTGTCCATTCAAAGTTGCAGCGTGCAGTCCACTGTGCACTGTGCCTTGTCCATTCAAAAATTAGAAGTACCACACAGAGGTCAGTCATCCGCAGCTAGAAAAAATCTGAAACTTCTCGGTCCTTCCCTTTCAATCTTCCCCACTGCGTAGCAGCAGTGCAATGATTACAACAGTAGTTTTGTAATTTCTCACATCTGTTAATTTTGCAATTTAAATCCTAAAAATACATTTATAGTGGGACGGAGGGAGTAGTACATTGCACACCGGTGGGCCCCCTCAACTTTTTCTCGTCACCCCCAGTCCCCCTCGCCCACCATGCCCGGCGACAGCTGGCATGGAATCAGGCTCTGATCGATGAGCTTCTTTTCTGAAAAAAAAAAGAAACAGAAATGGCAGGGTGCCAGGGTTGGTGCAGGTGGCGATCGAATCCGATAGGATAGAGCCATCGTCTCCGGCGGTGTCCTCGTCCTGGCGCCGGGCGGGTTCATGCGCCCACGCCTCCTGCTGGTGCCGGCGGGCACTCGACTCCCAGCAGGCGTCTACGCCGTCGCGGCGCCGTGCGCGGCTCGGAGGCGGGCGTCCTCGCGGCGGCGGGTACTCGCGTCCTCACGGCCGCGCCAGGCTCCGGCCGCCACGGCGCCATGCGCTTCGTGGCGGCGGGCGCGAGCTCCGACGCGGGCTACACCGAGGAGGACGACAACGCTGAAGGAAAATGGTCTACCATTAGAACCAGGCATAGTAAGATAAGGGAAGTATGCAGTCTACCATTCCATCACGATGGCTTGATAAAAAGTGCTCACTGACAATTACTAGAAAGTAAACTTTTTTGTCCTGATTTCGCGACGACATGCAAGCTGCAGCTGCTGTCTTGCTGCAGCAGCCAAAACAGCAGCCGCAGGTGCAGCAGCTGAACTTGAGCACGTTCAGTTTGTAAGATACGAGTAGCAACAGAGACTAAGCATTCTGCTGCCATAAACGGAGCTTTATAGTCATTTCGTGCTGAACGAAGCTAGTGTCTTAGCACCATCGCGGATGAAGATAAGGAAAAAGATCTTAAGTAAGCTCAATTAAGAAGAGAGGCCTTGACAGCAGCTCCTCATGCCGTCACGTTCATCAGGAAGAAGGGCGATCCCAGTCTAATACCGCTGACTAGCTGGAGGTTCAAGATAACATCCGAGTTGTGTGCTCTGCATGCTTGTATTCTGGCTTATGAAATTTGAGTATTTTAATTTCTTGATTGGTTTTGTCTTCTTTTTAGGCACACATTACGACTGTTATGGTGAATATTTTTGCTTAACGAATTTGGGACGATGGGAAGAGTTCTCAAAGATATGCCTTAATTCTTGTCTTCCCATCAAGCCATTGCGTTACACTCTTGTAGTGAGCAAACTTTGATGCACGTATTGGTTTCAGTGTGGTTGTCATACTTTTCTGTGATGTTAAAGAAAGCAACATAAATGTCACCACGGTTAAAGAATGATACAGAGTACATCCTAATACAAAACTTTTGGACAATCACCTTTTGCTACAGAGTACACAAGTCATCTCGTTTTATTCTAACATGGAAACTTTGCTACTAGAGAGCTGACCCCTTCAGACATTCAGTTGTATTACCGCAAAAAAAAAACATTCAGTTGTATTTTACAGCACATATCTAATAATCATGTAGAATTATGCATCATCTCTGCAAGTGTCATTCAGCTTGCTCAGGTGTAGTAACATGAGTTTCTTCCTGTACTTCAGGCTAAATGCTACCATGACCTGCTTCTGCAGAAGCCGTTCTTCTCAGGGTTACTACTAGGTCCATAGAAAATCCTGCACATAAAAAATCATTGCCATCAGAAAAAAAGCTTCACTCGATTTCTAGGGTAATATGGGGGCTTTGGTGCTTAAAAGTATCTAGACACTGAATTGTTCCAAAGCTACCAGGAACTACTGCAGGCACAACAAAAATAACTGCAGCAGACAGCTAATTTAGCGAGGATAACTACCAGCCTCTTTTTGTTTATTGCAACATTTGCAATTTACTCCAGCTCATACTCAGAGATGGGGGCATCCTCATTGCTTCTTCTTGCCATGTTTTCTCCTAAAAAATACAAATAAACAAGCAAACTATTGGTTATGTGTAGCAAGACTGCAAACTTGAGATTAGGCACAAACACATAGTAGCCACTTGTGCAAATATAACTTACTTCTTATATTTATATTTAGACTTCTTTTGCTCGACAATTATACCATCTATGTCTGTTCTAGCAGCAGGGACAATCCAAAATAATATCCACAGTCACTTGGGCATTTAGATCAGGCAATGGCACAACCAGTCCACTTCCATTATCAAGGAGCTCACTCTCTAAATTATCCAATATCCATGTCATGGAAGTCTCTTTTTTTTAGATAATGGAAATTCCGGCCTCTACAGTTTGAAGTACACAGCCTATGTCATGGAAGTCTCTTGGTTTGGAATTAAGTACAACGACCCACTCAGTATTAATTGGATCAGGAACATAAAACACCTAAGTGTCTGAGATGCTAGGATAAAACAAGGAATTGTCGGTTGAGGGTTAGTCCATGTGTTATCCGACCAATGATTCATCAGTTATTTCATACTTTTAGCTATTGTAGTCTGAGAGAAAATTGCAGATTTGGGACTCTAATCGTTGCGCTTCGCAGTTTTGCCATTTTAAACATTGGACTCGCAAAAATAGGACTCGAAACATGTGACACTTGATTTCCATGCCATTAAGTGTATTTTACCTCTTTTCTTATTTTTCTCCATATATTTACCACATGAAAGGACATTTTTGCCCCTCTGTTCTTTTGCACGGGAAAAAGACCGATGCTGGCCATCAGCACACACGCTCGCCCTTCTGGTCTGTCCATGGCCACCGGCTGCCTAGCTTTGGCCGGCCGCACGCCCTGGCCAAGTGATACAGAGCTGCCGCCTCTAGACATGCTGGCTGGCTGGGCGTGAGCTGATGCCGCTGGCCGATGGCCACCCATGGCCGCTGGCTAGCTCTCTGGCGTCAGGTAGCTGGTAGGCTAGCCATTCATCTTACAAATGAGCTCCATACAGTTCATCTCACAAATAATAAATTCTAGGCATATCACATGATAATAAAAGATCAAATGAGTTTTTCTCACGAATAAAAAATCTGGGCATATCACACAAAAATAACACATGAAGGAGTTCATCTCACAAAACCACAAATTTAGCCTAAAGTTTATAATTTTTCTCTAAACGAGTTCCATCACAGAAATAGAGCACGAGTTCACATCTCATCGTAGATGAAACCTTCACCCAATATTTAGCCGTCTCTTGGGTGTCATTTTTTTTGGTGGATCCGCAGCAGGCATCATCATAGGACTGGTGGTGTTGGTTTGTGAGGAGGTGCCTTCTCCTAACATGAACTCAATCCGGCTGCACATAATTTTGTACGACCATAAGATGCATGAAAACAATATTGTGATGTAAATGTGTTAATATTTCTTACCCTCTAGTGACCCTTCCGGGAGTATTCTGTAGTATTTCATCTCTGGTTGGCCTATGTGGAGTGCTAGGTTCACCTCGTGCAGCTTTTGTAACATTTTTTCTAGGTTGCCTCCGCTTCCGACAAGTAAATTAAATAAATTAATATTTAAGTGTTGTCTCAAATTTACATGAAAAAAATCAATAGTTACCTTTTTTTTGCCGTTCCATTGAGTGGGCACTTGGAACTAGCTTGCCTATGTCCCTTTTCATCGCATCTCAGGCAAGTCATAGGTCCTCTTTTAATTTTTTTCCCACTTGAATTTACTGGAGAAGTAACATTTTCTCCTCCAATGACACCTTCACCTTCGGTAGATTTGACGCCTTTCTTCTTGTGGCCACCTTCAAGACACCCTTTTATTCTAAGTTTCCTTCGTCTTCCCACTTCCCCTTTACCTAGAGGTGCACCAACAACAAATGGCAGCTCGACTTGTGGCCACATGGTTTTGTTTGTCATTGGCTCAATCTCTCTACCATAGGCTGCCCTGAACCTATTCACCGAGTAGTAGTCATGTACAAATTGCTCAAGATCAACTCCTGGCTGCGTGGTTACGAAGGCCAATACATGTTGACATGGCTTACCCGTGTGCTGCCATTCAAGACAAGTACATGTCCTTTGATTCAACTTCACAATATGCCGCTCAGCTCTACTACTATGATCCCAAACCTCTGCACTCCAATTAACAGACGGTACAACTTTCAAGTGCCCCAAACCTCTAGTATTGGCCTTTAGCTGTCTCATAATAGCCGGAAGTATCCTGCCTTCAGGTAGCATGTATGCAAGATTTCTTCTATTGAACCATAATTGCATGATATATTCTCTAATCTTATCAGCAAGGTCAGCAACAGGTAAGTCTTTATAGTCGCGTATCCTATTATTGAACGACTCAGCAATATTGCTAGTGATGTAGTCACATTTAATTTCTGGATTAAATGCACACCTGTACCAGAGTAGCTTATGATGGGTCTGTAACAATTTCACTGATGCTGCTGATTCAGAAATTAAAGATGCTATATGCTCATAGAACAAGTCTTCCCTGTAGGCCCTTGCTGCAGGTGCTAACTCGCCATTGTACCTCTTTTGAAAATTTTTTGAAAGATGAAAAAAGCATTCTCTTTGCTCCGCATTTGGAAAAACCTTTTTCACTGCCTTCTCTAAACCCTTGCAAGCATCAGAACAAACTGCAAGGAGTGGAGGATTACCTATTGCCTTTTTTAATTGTTCCATCCACCAAGTCCAGTTGTCTTCATTTTCTGAAGCTATGAAGCCATAAGCAAGTGGATACATCCAGTTATGACCATCAACTGCTATAGCTGCAGCTAAGTGGCCATTCCATCTTCCATTTAGTGCTGTACCATCTACACTCAAGTAAGGCCTACAACCTTCCAAAAAACCATCGATGCATGGTTTAAGAGCACAGAAAAACCGATGAAAATATACTTGACCATCCAATTCAAGTATGTCAATCTCCACGACACTCCCAGGGCACCTCTTCAATAGCTCAGCCTTCCACCTGAACAACAACTCAAAGCTCTCTTCCCATTTACCATAAATCTCCGCAAGAGCTTTTTCCTTACCTCGCCAAATAGTATCATATGAAATTGTCACATTGTGCTCTTTCTCTAACTTCCCCTGCAATTCCTTGGCACCCATACTTGGAAAATCTCTTAGGATACTTACAGCTTTACTAGCTACCCACTTCTGAGATGGAGTTTTTGTTATCATCCTCATGGAAGAAATGCATGTATGTTCCTCAACCAACACAGTCACCTACAAGGCACTAAATATAGTAAGAACACATTTATTTATTTACTTGGAAAGAAAAACAAATAATAAAATAGAATCAATTAATTTACCTCTACGGTTTATTGTCCCTTATGTTTCGTGCCATTTATTCTCCAAGGACAATCTTCACTCGACTTGCAATAACACCTATATCTCTTCGTATCTGACTTCTCTGTACCCAAATCAAACTCCTCATTGATGGCATATTGTCGCACAGCCATCTTGAACTCCTCCATCGTTGGGTAGACTGTACCAACATCCATTCGTGGGTTGTTCTTATCATATGATATCACCATCTCCTTGGAACGGCATCACTAAAAGGAATTTCAGCATCATCACAATCAACAGCCTGTTCATCCATTCGGTGATCATGGACCTGTACAGCTACAGTTGTTGTCCCCTCTTCATTAGTACAATTCACTCCTAAAACTTCACACATCTGATTTTCACTCATAAGTGCAATTCGACCTTCTTCATCATGTGTTTCCACTATCTGTAAGCTATCCCAGTCCACTATTTCCATATTTTCCACATGAGCTACTTGTGACCTACATACATAAGTTAAATAAATTTTTAATAAACTAACTCTACTATTGTACACGTAAAATAATAGAAAAACAATTAAGTCGATTACCTTTGCACATCAACAACAGGAACATTGTACTCTACCGCTGGAAGAGAAGCAGTGGGCAGCAATGATCTCGCTAAGGCTAGAGCCTCGTCAAGGTCTACGGTGGGGTTGGCAACTGTTGGTGGCGTGGCCAGGCCATCATCTGATGCAGACAAGCCCGGCGCTTCCATGCCATCCGATGGGCCGGCCATTGCATCCAGCACGTCCAGGGCCCCCACCGTCGCGGCCAGGCCAGAGGTCGGCCCTCCTGCTGGCGCGGCTAGGACAGAACCACGTGCAGCCGCCCCTGCCGCCGAGGCCAGGATGCCTGCCGGTGCGGCCATGCTGCAGAACTCATGCGGATCATCCATGTCGCTGCCAGCAGATGAAGAAACGCCGCTAGCAGATGAAGAAACGCCGGCTGCGACACGAGGAATCGAGGATATGCTGCGGAGGCTGCGGAGGGGAACGATAACGCTAGGGCTTTCTCCGGTCGACAGGAATAGAAGAACGCAGATACGATCCATTCATGCACTTACGTACGATCCGTCCATGCATGTTTCAACAAAAAACAATCCGTCCATGCATGTGCAAAAAGAACAGAGGGGCAAAAATGTCCTTTCATGTGGTAAATACATGGAGAAAAATAAGAAAAGAGGTGAAATACACTTAATGGCATGGAAATCAAGTGTCACATGTTTCGAGTCCTATTTTTGCGAGTCCAATGTTTAAAATGACAAAACTGTGAAGCACAACGATTAGAGTCTCAAATCTGCAATTTTCTCGTAGTCTGATGGTAATTTGGTGTTGTAGTGTAGTTAGTCTTACGAGGAAACTTGGCTTCTCACCAATGTCTATGCTCCTTGGACACCATATGGTAAAATAGCGTTTTTTAGATTGGCTCAATAGAATTGAAATGCCAGAAGAAACCAAATGGATAATTGTTGGGGATTTTAATTTGATCAAAAGCCCTGAGAACATAAACAAACAAATCAAGGGGAAACACTCAAGAGATGTTGGGTTTCAATGAAGCAATTAGCATTTTACGATTGGTTGAATTTCCCCTTAGAGAACATCCATGCATGAAAACTTCCTAGCATCCATGCAACATGGGTGGACTAGTTGTGCCATTGCCTGATCTAATTAAATGCCAAAGTGATTGAAGAATTACCGAATAGATAAAGGTATGAGACTAAGTGTCAAGTTCAAGATATGACTCTAGCTATTCAAAATTCAAAAAAACACTATTTAGCTTCTCAAAGTGATTGAAGAATCCAGAGACCTCGCTATAGAGGAATGGAATTTTAGAGCCCTCCTGCATTCTCATCTACAGAATTTGTTGCATCAGCACAAAGCATATTAGCAGCAAAGGGGCACCATTAAATAGGTAAAATTTGGTGATGAATGCACTCAGTTTTTCCATGCAAATGCAACAATAAGAAACAGAGGGAACACTATCTCCTTTGTCAAGGAGGAGGCTAGACTGGAACATTTTGATCATGATGTCCAAGGTAATCTCATTTGGGATGCTTCAAAAAAAGATTAGAAAGAACATAATATTCACATATGTACTTTAATTTACTGGAGGCCCTTTTTTCTAAAGAGGAAATTGATTGCATCACTGCTGAATTACTGAACTAGCTTCACTATAGAATTGATGAAGAAATGTTGGCCCCTGATCTCTCAAGACTTTTATGACCTATGTGAACAATTCTTCGAGGGAAATGTATGCCTCACTAGCATCAATGGATCTTACATTACCTCACCCCAAAGAAAGATTGCTCCCATATACATTACCGACTATAGGTCAGTCTCACTACTTAATTCGTCTACAAAGCTCCTCACAAAGCTCTTAGCTGATAGATTACAGGAGGTTATCCTAGTCTTATCCATGAAAACCATTATGGTTTCATCAAAACCAGGACTGTTTGGCATGGGCCTTTGAATATGTACATACATCCTCCAAGAAAGAAATGATTTTGCTCAAGCTTGACTTTGAAAAAGCCTTTTGACACAATTGAGCATCAAACAATTCTTGAGTTTCTAAAACATAAAGTCTTTGGTGATAGATGGATCAGCTGGATAAAAAATATTCTAATGAGTGTCACATCGTTAGTTCTTCTAAATGGAGTCCCTGGGAAGATCTTTCACTGCAAATGAGGGGTTAGACAAGGTGATCCTCTGTCCCCTCTTCTCTTTGTTCTAGCAGCAGATCTCCTACAAACCATCATTAATGACGCCAAAAGTATTAATCAGCTAAAGCTCCCCATATCCAATACGTTAGCAATGATTTTCCAATTTGCAACATGTTGATGATACAATCTTCTACAGGGAGGCTTGTCCAAATCAATTGTTGATTTTGAAAAAAAAAAGCTGCATCAATCTGAGGCATCCACTGGGTTGAAAGTCAGTTTCAACATCTTTTATGGTTCCAATCAACCTAGCACCTGAGAAACTTGAGTTGTCATTGTGACTTTTGGCTATCAATAAGGAAGTTTTCCATTCACAGATGGTTTGCCTCTGGGCACTTCAAAGCACAAAATTGATGATTTTCTGCCCCTGATTCAAAGAGTGGAGAAAAGATTATGCTACACTTCCTCCTTCCTAACGCACGGTGGAAACTTACAATTTGTCAACTTAGTGTTCTCTTTGGCTGTTTACTACATCTCCATTCTAAAAATGCATAAAAGAGTTACTGAGCAATTGGACAAATATCGTAAGCATTATTTATGGAGAAGCTCACATTTTATCTCTAAAAAACCATCTAAAGCTGCTTGACCCATGGTTTGTCTACCCAAAAAGCAAGGTGGCCTTGGAGTTATTAGTTTCTCTTCTCATAATGACGCCATGTTTCTTGAGTTTTTTTTCACAAATTCTACACTAAAGATAACACCACATGGGTGGGACTTGTATGGAATTCTTACTATGCTAATGGTAAGCTCCCTAGGTAGGAAATATTCCTTGTGTTGGAGAGATATTGTGAATTAAATAACTCTTTACAAAGCAATTACATCAGCAGTGGTTGCATATGGACCCACATTTTTTATGGAGTTATCTATGGAATGAAATAAGACCAAATTAGTTGTTTCTGTATTTAGCTTTATTTGTTCTTAATATTAACATCATGGTCAAGCAATTTATCAACAGTGACACTCATACAGAATTTCCACCTCCCATTATCAAATGAAGCCTTCCAACATTTAGGGGAAACATAGTCTATTTTATCTTATTTACACCACTTAGAGGGGAATTAATGTTCAGTGGACTTTCCAATGGGGCAGCTCCTCTTTCTCCTCATCTAAAGTTTACAGGGCACTAGTCAGACATAGAGCTATACACCATACTTTTAACTGGTTATGGAAATCGAAATGTCAAATGAAACACAAGGTTTTTTTTTTCCTGACTACTCAAGGACATGGTGAGTTCTAGAGATCTCTTGAGAATGAAAAAACATGATTTTAGATTCCCGTGCTTGTGAATTATGCATCCTGCAAAGACCAGAAACTCTTTCTAAGCTGTAACTTTGCCAAAGCTTGTTGGCAATCAGTTGCCATCTCAGCAGTATTCACGAGGCCCATTCTGCAAGTTTTCAAATAGCTTAAAGAAAGATTGAATAAACCTTTTCCCATGGAAACCATCATTCCTCATGTCCTAGAGCCTCTGGACAACAAGAAATGTCTGGCTTTTTTCATGAACTGCCACCCCATAGTTCGTTGATGCTTGTAGAAGGAAATTCCTATGCATGAATTCTCCTTGGTAATTAAGAGGGTCAAATCCATCTTGGCAATGAAGATGTCTTCATGGATTAATTCTTTGTAATTTCTTTCTTACTTTCCTTTCTTCCTTCTATTCCTTTTTTTTTCTCTTGCCTCTCCCATTCTAAAAAAAGTATATATATTTGCTGGTTGTTTTACTATCATCATGCAGCAGTTATCATGGTGCACTACTATATACCCTTTTCTTTTGAACGGAATGGCAAAAGATTTGCCGTAATTTTTATTAGAAGGAGAAAAAAACAAACAAAACAAAAAAAGCAAAGGAAAAAAACACCTGGCCCATTACAACTTGCGACTAGGATATAAAAACAAAGCAAAGCAAGCCAGGTGTTTTTTTTACACAACTTTACAACTCCTTTTAGCTCATATTAGCAACTAAGGAAATCAAACCGACTCTCTTGATTTTGCCGTTTGGTATAATTCCACGTCCGCTTTGATCAGTGACGCCACTTCTACCACTGGTTTTGAAGACTGCTGATAAATTCTTCTATTTCTCTCCTTCCAAATGTTCCACCAAAAATAGATGACTAGGCCATCAAAAGAGGATTTCTATTCTCTATGAAACTTATGACGTAGTTTCTTCCACCATAGGTTTAAGGAGCGAGTTGAGGGAATTTGAAGATCATGTCTGCCAAGGCTAGTAGTCAACTGATTCCAAACACCTTGGTGTACGTGCACTCCAAGCATAGGTGTGTTGGTGTTTCTGGTCGGGAGTTGCATAGGTTACATAATGGGTCATGCGGCCATCCTCTTTTTGCCAGGTTATTGGCCGTGAGGATTTTATGTTGAAGGAGGATCCATGCAAAAATTCTACATTTAGGTTCTGCTTTTGCTTTCCAGATTGGCGTGCAAGTTCGTTTACTCTGTCGTCCCTGGAATTGAATCCGGTAAGCACTTTGCGTAGTATATTGGCCATCGTGTGTCCATTTCCACGTAATCTCATCACTCATGTCCATATCACGAGGGAAAAGCCTTATCTTACTCCATAATTCAATATACTCATGTAATTCTGCCATTGTGTGGATGGGAGAAATGTGACGTATCCAATTGTTATCCTCGGTAGCCTTGGACACCAAGATATTCTTCCTTTTTGATTTGTGGAACAACAGCGGGGCTATGTTTTTCGGAGCAAGCCCGTGGATCCAACTCGAGTGCCAAAAGTTGGCTTTATCACCCTTTCCAACCGTTACAGTTGTGGAAGCATTGAAAAGGTCTCTATGAATTTTGTCGCAAAGAATATCTAGCCCGGTCCAAGGCCTTTCTGCATATTTCCATTGGAACCAAAGCCATCGCAGCCTTAATGCATGCGCAAATCGTTCCAAATCTCGGACACCTAGGCCGCCAAGTTCTTTCGGTGTACATACTGTCGGCCAGTTGACAAGGCAGTGGCCGCCACTAATCTTCTCAGGTTTTCCCCTTTCCAAAGGAAGCTTCTCCGCCTCTTGTCTATTTGATTGAGTAACCATTTTTGCATTGGGAAGATAGTTAGATGATAGATTGGTTGAGCGGTCAACACACTTTTTACTAATGTCTCTCTATCAGCCATGGACAGAAGCTTGCCTTTCCACCCAGGGAGGCGACCTCCAATTTTATCAATCAGGGGTTGGACATCTTCTCGTCTCAGCTTGCGTGTGTGTAAGGGTAGGCCTAGGTATTTTCCAGGAAATTTTCCAACTTTCCCTGGAAAGTCCACTAAAGCCTCGCTAACTGTTGCATCATCACACCTTATCGGAAAGATCTCGGTTTTATTCAGATTCACTTTTAGGCCTGAGCACTTTCCGAAGAGATTGAGAATTCGGTTGATGTTGTGTAATTCTGTCCGGTCGGGGTTGGCAAAGAAGGCTGCATCATCCGCATACAAAGAACACCGCAACGAAGCTGCCCTAGGCAAGATTGGGTTCAGCAGACCACCCCTGGACGCCACCTCAATAAGCCGATGAAGTGGATCAATGGCAAGGATAAACAACATTGGGGAGAGAGGGTCGCCCTGTCGTAGCCCCCGAGCATGCTTAATTTTTTTCCCCAGGCAACCATTTAGGAGAATTCGGGATGATGAAGTTGCCAGAAGGGTAGCGATCCAATCCCTCCACCGCTGACCAAAACCCAACGCTTGCAGAGTTTCTAAGAGGTACACCCAACAGACCGAGTCAAACGCCTTGGATATATCTAGCTTTATGAAGAGCGATGGGCGTTTCGCTTTATGGAGAGTTTGAGTCAAGAACTGAAATGCCCTTGGAGTGATTTTTTTTCTCTTTAGTTGTGTATATATGTCAAATTTGCTGCGCTTTAACCAATTGCTAATAGTTGGCATGTCTCAGCAAATAAAAGGATCCAATAGCGCACACCACACGCAAATAAAATTAAACCCGCGTACCCATTCGATCGATCCTCACACACAAAACCAAAACCCCCGAATCACTTACATAATAAAACACACCATCGCACCCCAACACAAGCAGCCGCCACATCGCGAGCAGCATCAGTTGTTGTCTCCCCGGCCCAAGGCAACCATGGCTCCCACCCAGACGCAGAACGTGCCCAGTTCAGTGCCTGCATGGATCCTTCTATTCCCTTTCATACGCGGCGGGGGCAGGTACACCCGCATCACGACGCTGGTGCCATCCTCGATCAGTCGCCCATGCACGCGATCACTCTTGAACATGATGAGGAATGCCATGATGCTATCGTCAGAGTTCGAGGTGTTCCTAGCGGCAGGGGTTTCCGGTGGTGGCGTAGGATCAAGAAGACGCACAACAGGTTGACGGTGGCGAGGAGGAGGAGCAGGGCGAGCAGGAGACTGATGTAGATTTATGGGGAAAAAAAATCTACGGCATTGGCATGTAACCTTTGCAAGCTCAGAGGGATACAATGCAAATACTAGCAATATTATTACAAAATAAAAGAAGAGAAAGAGAACACTACATATAAAGCTATTACTCTACCCCTTCAGTTATTTGTTTCTACATGTCTTTTTTCCCTCTTCTCTTCTAATAAAAATTCTGCAAAAACTTTTTGCCAGGTCATTCTACCACTTTGCTATTGGACTTCCCTAATGCTCTTTCCCGACGAGCCATCATGAGGCCAACGATGGACTTTGTAGCTTTGATGCCTTGACCGATTGTATTGCTCACCAACTGCGGAGTCATACATGTACAACGCTGTAAGCGAACAAACACAGCAAATGCCTGCATACTATACTACTCCGTTTCAAGATGTGGATCATTTCAGTTTTCTAGCTAGATACATAGATATATAAACTTAGAAAAGTTAAAATGAGCTACATTTTAAAACGAAGGAAATGCACAAGAAAGAGATTATTACAATATGCGTAGTACGACAAGCAAATTAATTATTTTTTTCATTGTCTCTATGCAAGTATATATGTTGCCGCAATGATCGCACTCACCTCGCGTGTATGATACACTAGCGGAGCTTTTTTAATGTCGTCTTCGAGCTCATACATCCGCCTGTTATACTCACGTTGCATGATCTTAATGTCACGGTTTAAGGCGTACTCCGACAAGCTCTGGCTTTGGTGCTCGTGGCTAAGAGCTTCGAGAGCAGCATCGAGCAGGATGTGGGTAACAGAAGCCATGCCACGAAGCGCGCCTAGGAATGATGTGATGGTCTCTATGCTAACCGTTCTGTGTTGCTGGCGTCGTCCGCAGTTTGCACTAAGGTTTCCACGTACGCCTGGAGAGTCCTGTGGATTGTATCCGCGGGGATCTCGTTGGGCCCAGTAGCGTTCTTCAGCTTTGCGCTCTCCTGGAAAAGTAAAGAAATTCCCATGCATCGTCAAGAAAACTCTAATGGCGAGGTTGACGTATAACGCAGATCGAGGGCATGATTGGGTTAAAAGAAATTACCACGATATGGGAAGCCATATCTAAAGCGTCCTGTGCTAACGCGCAGAGATACCCTGACATTGTGGCAGAATCACCCAATTTAAACTGGCTCAAGTGCCCTATAACATTCTTTTACAGACATTGAATGCACTTCAGACAGTTTAAACTGGTGATCTGTCGAGTGTCTCAAGGACTCCTCGATAAACCACATTAACTCTTATCTTCACCATCTTCACCATACGTCAGGATCATTTTCGGTAAAGAGAACACAACGAGCATTACCATTTTACATAACATACCAAGATTCTTACTTATTACAAGCTAAGTTTTGAAGAGAACTTAAATGCAAGTTAAGCCATTACTAGGAGTTTAATACAAACCAGTCTAGGTAGTTCTATTCCACAAATATCTACAACCTCCGGCTCAACCCTAGAATCACCGGGACCACGATGATCTAGGTCTTCTGGTCCTTCTTAGCGACCTCTTCCATAGCTGCTTCTGAAAAACAAAAGGGAGATTCCCTGAGTACGAAGGTACTCAGCAAGACTTACCCGCCTTACCAAAGAAAAGACTCTCCAGGAATATGATTGGGCTTTATGTGGATTTGGCTGACCCGACTCTTTTGCCCAAAAGCATTACTAAAGCTTGATCCTTATATTTCTTTATTTTAGATCCGTTGAGTTGTTACTTATCCATCTAGGTTATAAAATATTTTGCATACAGGTGGTACTAAGCTCAATCAGCATTTATGAATCAAACTGAGCTTGTTCAACTTGTTTCCTCTACGATGTTTAACACCTGATCAAGTGCACTCATAACCAAGAGTTGTGTCGATCCGGATCCATGTACATCCTGCAGGAGATACCTAGCCCCAGTCACGCACAGTTGTTCCTACTGTACGCAACAACCTTTCAATCAGCTGGGCCAACGACCGGAAATATCCTTACTCGAACCCGGGAACGCACCCCCACGTGGGCCCACGTCTGGCGACCACCCCGTGAGTTACAGGCTACGGCCTCGCCTTTCTCCGACCCAGCAAGCACGGGTAAGCGATATTTTCAATCAGTGAACCAACTAATCTAATTGGCTTTACTGGTCCCATAACCCAGTAAGAAACCAGGTAGAATCACTTGATCAATCAATTAAACAACGGAACGGTCCTTAGTCACTTGAGCAAGTAGGCAGAACTAAGGATCGAGCTTACCTCAATTCCTCCTACCAACTTCTGCCCACTATCTTTCAACTCAAATCTTTCATGATTCATTTAAGATTGGTGATAGCCTAGATCAACATCTTTTAACTTAACTTACTAAGCATAGCCAATGTAGACATTGCTAATCAAATTTCTTTACTAAGCAAGGATATTCTACCAAGGATTATTTTATGCATCAAAGGGTTTCAATCAATCCCTAACCTAATGCACATAAAATCATAAGATTTGGACTCGTGAATATTATGAAATAAACGGGTAAATCAAGATGCTCCGGGGCTTGCCTAGAATCACAAGCAAGTTAGATCCTTCCGTGATATGAGATTCCGGAGCGACAACGATCACTTCCTTGACTTGTCGCTGCTCCTCTGCGAGTCCAACAAGCTCGTACTCCGAAGTTTGGGATACTAAAACGCAATGCAAGTTAGTGATATGATATGCGACACTTTTCAAAGAAGCTATGCAACTTTTCCTTCTCGATAAAGTTGCAAGCCAACTCAGGATGCGTTTGGTTCAGCTTTTAGCAGCTGTAGCTTCCAAAGAAAGTTGAAAGTTAAACCAAAGGCCTACAACTACAGAGCAACTTTTCCCCACATCCAACTTTCTCATAGTTCAAATGCCACAGCCGCTTCCTCCCTGCTTTTCTCAGCTGTGGGGCGAACGGGAGATAGAAGTTGGAGTTATTTACCCGCGTGCCACTGGTTATGATACCGATTCGTTTTTTTCCTCCGTCTCCGCACTCTCCTTTCCCCGACTCCCCACCCGACCGATGCCCGAGCGAGCGGACTCACCGCGCTAGGGTTCCGGCGGCGCCGCCGCCGGCGCCCCAGCGGGGCTGCAGTCCCTCCGTCTCCTCCTCGTCGATCTGCAGTCCCAGTCGAGCGCATAGCGGCGGCGGCTTTCCCCATCGAGCGCACAGCGGCGGCGGCGGCGGTGCTCCCGTCGGGTGCGCTTCTCTCTGCCTGCTCCCGTCCCCACGCCGGCAGCGCGTCTCCCCACGCTGGCAGCGCGTCTCCCCAACTTCTCCCCAGGCAGGCGCTCACGCGGGGGCCTCGCACGCACGGCGGCAGGCTGGCAGGCGCTCGCGCGTGGGCCTCGCAGGCGCGTTCGCGAGGGCTGGCAGGCGCTCGCGCGCTGCTATGCGTACTGGGCGAGATCCCCACCGGCGGCGAGCGAGCTCCTTCCGCATTGACCCACCATGAGGGATCTGTTGCCCCACCGTGCACCAAACGTTGAAGGCTCAGCTCCGCCGGCAAAAGAAACCGATGAAGCACGAGCTGCTCCGCCAAGTCCTGCAGCCCCCTGCCATCATCCGTGCATCACGCTGCCCAGAGGCATGGCCATCCAAGCTCCCTACCCATGGAGGAAGAAGATAAGGCAAAAGGGGAGAAAAACAAAACGAAGCAATCTGTGTATGACATGTGGGCCCCACCAAACAGTATTGCTATGTCAACCCTCAACCAAACAATAAAATGAAACAATAGCTTGAATTTGTGATTTGTATGTGCTGTCAAATTTTTTGCTATCTTGCAATATATATTTTATACTGTTACAGTGGAGAAAAAATTAATATAGTGGAGAAAAAATTAATATAGTGTCGCTATAGTGAAAAAGGCTTTCAGGGGCATTACAGATATTTCAGACCAATTCTACAGCTCACAACTGCTTCAACCAAACGACTTTCTGCTTTTCTCACAGCTGACAAGTCACAACAGCTTTTCCCACAGCTCACAGCCACATCAGCTTTTCTCACAGCCACAGCTCAACCAAACACACCCTCAAGCTACCCCAAGATTTTTAAAGACAAGCCTATACTTTTCTTTTAATAAAACTTGCCCTAAATCATTTTTAGTTGATTTTTAATGATTTAAAATCATTTTTTAAAAGGATAAAGCATTTAAATAAATGCATAAACCAATTTTATAAATCATTTCTAATTATTAAAAGATTATTCAGAATTTTAACATTTTAGTAATTATTAAGCATTTATTTAATTAATCTAAACAAAGGAATTAAATTAATTATCTACACTTGATTACTTAGCATTTTTAATGGATGACAAACTTTAAAACAAGATTAACAAAATTGATTTCAGTATTTTTGGACTTTCCTATGATTTTCTATGAATTATTTAGTGAAAAACACGAAATTTAAATCTATTCTGAAAACCTATTAAGTACTTTTGCAGAAAACCCCCTGGACTTCCACTCCTTCTCCACCGAAACCCCTCCTTCTGTTCAAAACAGAGGGGCGCGCTGACCGGCGCCCTCGCCGGCTTGACCGGCGGCTACTCGCCGGCGGCGAGGTCCCTCGACCCCGACACCAAGCCCTACAGCACCGCCTCGCCTCCGCGCACTTGCCAAGCCCCAAAACTCCATAGCTTCCCACGCAACCTCGCCTCCGCGACGACGCAGGCGGTGGCGCACGACGGCGACACGCCGTCCGGCCAAACCCCGACGACTCGCACAAGGAGAACACACCTGAGAGCACCAGCAGCTCAAGGCAAACCTAGTGCATCCCCTAGCGCGAGCTGCGATGCCCCCAGAAGCCCTGCTCACGTGCACCTACCATGGCGGCGAACGCGGCGGCGACGACGCGTCTACGCCGAACCGAGCCCCCAAACGAACCACCAACAAGACCTACACGAGCGCCAGCCCACCCTCGACCTCACCGTGCTCTCCAAACTCCCCAAACACCACTGCAAGACCTCTCTCGACGATGGTCGGCCTTACCCGGCCGAGCTCGACGAAGCCACTGAGGAAGAAGACGGCGCGACAGCTCTGGAGGTGACGAGGGTGAAAAAGAGTTGGTCTGGAAGGTAGAGAAGGTCAAGGCGCAGCTGTGAGCGAGAGGAATTGGACAGAGGTGGCTGGACAAGGGCGCGCGATGGTGAGCTTCGCCGACGTCCGAGAAGTGACCGGGAACGATGAGGAGGAAGAAAGAGATAGAAAGGAGGCCAAGGAGGAGTATTTATCGATGAGAGCCGACCCTAGACGATCGCCACCTCCTGCAGATCACTCCTCCACGACGATGTCATGCACGGCGACGCGTGGCCGAGCTACCGACGTTCGAACCGACGTCGGCCGCCATAGCTGCTAGAACCGAGCTCCGAACCGAGAGATTGCGGCCAAGATTTCTCCCAAAACTTCTAAACTTGTCAAACTCCAAACATAGAACTTGTAGAGGAAACATAGCACTTCAACTCCCATGTTGCAACTTTTCGAATTCATGCAGTGTGCGACGCGGAATCGAAGCTCCAATGTGCAGCGATTCCATTCCCCATTTTCAGACTCCAAGTTTGAATTCTTCAAATTACTTTTAAATTTCCATTCAAACTCTCCTCGATTCCCAAAATAAACTTGTCCGTAATAACCTCAATTTCATTTTCTATTTTGGCACCATATTGAAATTCTTGATCAAACGCTCGAATTTGAGCCTTGATCACCGGTCGGGTTAGGGTGTTCATGTAAACCTGAAACCCTAACGTGCTTCAGAAATTCAAACTCAAATTACTCCAAATTTTTGAATAGAACATGTCATTCCTCAAAACACAAAAGTTTTTTTCCTTGACTTGAATTTCATTTCTTATGTTTGGACCCTTGGCAAATTCTCAAGAGTTTGAGCTCAATTTGAAACTGAAGTTTTCAGCCCCTTTTAACCCTTAAAGTCTGAATCTTATTTAAGATTCGATTTTTGACTCTGAATTTCTCCTTGATTTACATCTGACCTCAAACTGAACCCAACAACAAAGTTGTTCTATATATCTTACTTTACAACTTTTGTTTTTGTACCATGGTCAAAAGATCAACCAAGAAAGTTTTATGGTTGCTCAAACATTGCTGCTCAACATGGGCAAAAGCTGAAACTTAACTCCTATTTTCAGATTTGAAATAGTAACCCTTCTCATTTTCTTTTCTCCATTTAATTGAGCTATTTCCATACTATTTTTCATCCAAATTTTGTTTCAAACATTCTCCACAAAACTCTTGATCTATTATAAGTTTTTTACTTCAAATTTATGTCAAATTTTGACCCAATTTTGACTTTGGTCAAACTTCATTCTTTTCAAAAATCTGGGATGTCACAGATATGTCCCTGGAATCATTGTACTGCCAAAACCAAGGAATCATTGTTAGATGCGTCAATTCTAAATTCGATTGAACCATAGCTAGGATTGTAAGCAAAATTAAAAAATCGTAAATTACATTGTTTTATAATAAAATACTCAATTACTAATAACGAAGTTTAAACAACTCATAGTATGTACTATTAGTATTTGATTTATAAGGCATGCATCTCTACTGTGACCATTATATTCGGCTCCTAAAAAAAAGTATATGTGACCTCGTCCATGGAAAAATATGCTTTGCAGTGTACATAAGACCATACATGCAGCACATATACATTCAACAAGTTTATACATCTATTTGCATCTTTTACGTTGTTGGACCAAAGTGATACACCGATACAAAAGTTGTTGTATATATGTTAAACGCAATTTGTTCTGTATTGTAATAAACATAAACATGTGCTTATTATATTAGTTATGGGTTGCGAGGAGCACTTACCAGTAAGCCCTCTTGAATATCTAGGATCTTAACTGTCTGCGAGCGAACATGTCTCTTTTCCTTGTCGAAATTATGAGGTCGGAATAACATCGCCGCCGCGGTTGCGCGCACAGACAGACAGCCTCCTTGGCCGTAGGACGGCCATCGTCTCTCCCTGCCGTAGCCTCAGCTGTGAAAACGGCAAGCAGCGACCAATGGGCAACGTGGTAGAAATCGGCGGCGATGGCGAGACGTGGCAGGGCATCATCATCTCTTGTATTGTATACTAGCTAGATGGAGGGTCTCGTACTCTCGTCTAGTGCTGATCTAGATAGGAGAACGACAGCGGCGCAGGCAGAGAGGAAAAAAGGAAACCGATTAGCAATTTATTAATCATAACAAAGTTTACCCTTGCATCAGCTTCAACTCCAACTCCAACTCCAGACAGTCGTTAAAGCTCCCCCCTTCGCCACGTTCAATTCGACTCCGATCCCAGTTCGTGGTTTAGGGAGGCTGTTGGTTTTCTTGCTTGCCCCGAGAGAACAAACTGCGGGATCGGACAAAGTAGCCGCAGACGAGTGAAGTGTTCTTAGGCCACGTCAGCCACGCAGGCCCGTCGTCACTTGTGTCCAAGGCCCAGCCCACTAGGTATCAAGCGAAGAAGGCCTGCGCATAGTACTACCGCATTAGCCCACCGCAGCCGTCACTTGTGTCAAATAAAGGCCCAGCCCACTTGATGTCTGGTGGGCTGGGCCTTTATTTAATTAATATATATGAATATCCTTTATTAATTAATATAATAATAATAAATGACCAAACAGAAAGGTTCAGATTGGGATATTCATATATATTAATTAAATATAGGAACATGTATCAAACAACTGCCACCAGAAGACGTCTTTCTTTAGTCCTGCAGATAGATCGTATCCTATTTTTAATATTTATATAAACGATACCCGGACATATCTTTAGGGGATGCAGATAGATCAATTTTAATAATAATTTCTATATAAAGAAAACGAGCTGATAACTGGCGCGGCTGCCGTGCCAGCTATGTCACGGACTATTAGTACTGTAATGAAAATAACAGTAAACATGGAGATGCAGCGTACAGGATCTGCAATTTAGCTAGGTAACTTTTGCATGGGTAACAAGTGATGTATGATGCGATGATCAAGCAGCAAGAAAACCGGGGGTTCTCCTTCTTCTCCCTTTTTTTACCGAAAAATGCTGCTTGTAATTAAGCGGAGATTTTATTTCTTTTCCTAAAAGCTAAAGGGGAAAAAAGATCTCCGATCGCACTTGTGATATTATCTGGGAGACAAAATGTGCTTCGTAATCTTATTAAAAACTTCTAAAATTTGAATTAAATTGTCTACATACACCTTTTATCACGTAGTCATAGATGTAACGTACGCCGAGACGTACAGCTCGTATGACGACATCCTTCTCCCCATTCAACCAAAAATATCCACATGCCAATAGGAGCAACCCAATGGAAAAGAGAACAACACCTACGCAAAACGACACGATTTTTTGGAGGCTAACTTTTGTAGATTCGCAACGGCTATATCGAATAACCGTCGATCAATTATCGTTTGTCATGTGTTCCGTTGCATGCCGTTACCCTGTACCGGCTAACCGGCTTAACAGTCACTTTTCTCCTTCATTTCATCGAATCTAGGATTGTCACGACATGGAAGAAATGCACCTCCAAATGCCTTATGTTGCATCCGCATTTTTTTTCTTTTCTTGATCGTCATATCTAGCTTGCATTGCTACATTCCAAATGCAAACCACGTATACAATGGCACTAGCTGCTCAACCGGTACAAAATGTCGTGGGTAGTTATTGTAAATGCGCAATGGCTTTATCTAGTATCCGCGATCGATTGTCGTTTTATGCCTCTCATACGTTCCGATGCATGACGTTTCACTTGTACCGGTTTAACGGCCACTTTTCTCCTTCAAATTAGCCAAATCTATTGTCGCGGCATGGAAAAACAAAATCCACTATTTTTTCTCTTATTACCCATCCAGATGAATAACCTTGAGTTTTTACCTTCCAAATGCAGGCCGTGTACAACATGAACCGTGTGAACAATGTGCCTGCCTTCCAACCCACAGATTGGCGTATCCAGGATCCAACTATCATCTATCCCTAGCAATAAAACCAGCTGGCCGTCATGACATCCATGCCAGAGCATCTGTACTGACAGGTGGGGTCCCGCGCGCTCCTCCACCGTCCACGTTGCACGCATAAGCCATCAGCAGTGATGTGGAGAGATAAGCGGGCCACATCCCACGCCACGTCACCTAGCCCCGGTCGGAGAGAGTTGGAAGGTCCCTCGCAGTGGGCTTCTGGATCGTTGGATCCAAAAAGCGACCTCCGAGATGGACGGTAGCGACGGTACCGGCCCTGCTATAAATCTCCGCCTTGGTCCGGCACACCGATCCTCACTTCCCAGCGGTGACTCTTGTTCTTCTACTGTGCCTCATCCTCACCCTTTCTCCCCCAAGAAGAAATTCTTGCGGGGGACCTCCACAATCCCTTTCCTCGAGCCCTAGCTCGGAAACCTCGAGCGGAGGAGTGAGAGTATGGACGCAAGAAACAGGTCGGTCCGTTTTGGCCATGGCGTCGGAGCCGCTGGCCCCGTCGTGTACCTCGGCGGCGGCGGCGGCGCCGTGCCGGGCTCGGGCATGATCTCCGCCGCCATGGGCTCTCTGATGTTTGGGGTCGGTGGCGTGCCTGCACCGGTGGAAAACATGGTCCAGCACGGAGGATACCTCGCCTCCGCCGGGTACAACGCCATGCACGCCGCCGCGTGGAGCGGCGGCGTCGCGGACGCCGGCGGCGAGCAGCAGCAGGAGCTCCCGGCGGGCGCCGGAAACGGCGGCGTCCAGAGGCCGGCGCCGCAGCAGCACAGGGGAGCTTGGACTGAGGAAGAGGATGAGTAGGAGCTCTGTTCTGTTTTGTTTTTTTCTGCTCTGTTTGGTGTCCCGGCCGATCGATCCCGTTTCAGCTCGTGGTCATGGATAGATGTGATGAGCCTGTACTGATTTTGATTTCCTCGATCTGTGCGTGCTCGAGCGCAGGACGCTCAAGGAGATGGTGCAGCTGCACGGCGAGCGGAAGTGGGCGGTGATATCACAGCACCTGCCGGGACGGATCGGCAAGCAGTGCCGCGAGCGCTGGACAAACCACCTGCGCCCCGGCGTCGACAAGGTTGGGATAAAATCGGCTCCCCCTGATCTTCTTGTTTAATTTCTTTAGATCTTGGTGGATTCTTTGATGCTTGCTTGGAAGCTTGAAGTGATCTGTCGTCAAGGTGGGATTTGGGGGCCGACAGATGACAGATCTGCCGTTTTGCTCTATCGACCCATCACATGGTTCTTGAGGGGAATGCATTGCAATTAATTTCTACTTACAAATCCTGCTAAATTTTGGTCTAACCATTCGAAAGTGGGTATTAATTCGCAAGAATTAGTGGACCACTATCTGTGGCAAACCTTCATCAAAGCCACCAATTAATTCTGCAGGGAATCATTTTTACTCCTTGGTTTTGTTGCATATGTGGTTTCATGTGCTCAGTCCAGGAATCATTTTTACTCCTTGGTTTTGTTGCATATGTGGTTTCATGTGCTCTTGTCCTGATCAGTAAATCACTAATAGCCAGAGCACGCAATTCTTGCAACAGGCGAAGAGCATGTGGACTGAGGAGGACGACCGGGCTCTGATCGCCTGGCACAAGATACACGGGAACCGCTGGTCGGTGATTGCGAGACAACTCGAGGGGCGTTCTGAGAACGCCGTGAAGAACCACTGGAACGCCACCAGGCGAAGCCTCAAGGCCAAGCGCAGGCTCAAGAAGAAGAAGAATGTGGAGGCGCCTCCCGGCCAGTGGACTGAACTAGAAAGCTACATTCGCGACCTGTCCTCCGGAGGGGGTGCTGACGACAATAATGTCGCGCCGCCAGATCCACCGTCCGATGACTCATCCCCTCCGTCATCGTACAACACAGCTGGGTACGGCGAGGTGGTCAGCGCCGACTTCGCCACCGTGGCGGCGGCCGGCTTCGACTACTCGGCCGCCATGGTGGGGATGTACCTTGCTGCCAACAGCTCATCGTCTTCGGCCGCGGGCTACCTAGGGGATATGATGAGCAATAACACCAACATGGCGGTGGCGGCGCAGTCGTCGTACCTAGCCGGGCTCAACTTGAACGCCTACTATGGCGTGGAGGAGTTGATGGTGCAAGACCACCAGGCTGATGGTGCCTCCTACACCAACAACCTGATCACCTACCCACTCATCGACCACCTGCAGGCAGAAGCATGGAAGCCGACCAGCATCTACGCCGATGCCCATGCTAACAACGCCGCCAATGAAGAAGAAGGCCACCACTACTACTACGGCGGCGCAGACGCCGGGCCGAGCGGCGGCGCCGCCGCAGTCCACGAGGACGACGTGGTCCAGCTGGCGTCAAGGGAGTTCCTCATCCCGACCGAGGAAGATGTCACCCTCAAGCTGGCCGCGTTCATGTGACCGCTATCTGCTTCGAATCAAAGCCCCGGGCGTCCCCTAGTCGTTTATTACCATTTCCTTGTTGTAAGTTTGTAACAAATCGTTTCGTTCCATCGCCCGGAGGAACCACCGTACCTTTGTGTGGAATAATGTGGAGCTTCACCGCCCATGGACATGTGCAATGTTTGTAATTGTTCAGTGTGTAATCTGCTAAAATGGTTGTAATACAACTCTTTGTTGGTTTGTTATCTGAAATCAATCGCCAGTGCTTGCATTCTTCCCGTCCCAATTTTATTTCAGCTTTGCTCATTCCGGACATTTGCCATCCACGAGTCTCTCTGTCTCCCTTTTCTTGCATCGTCGTCGAAGAGGGTACCTTTTTTTTTTTTGGCAGCCTTGCGGGGTTTGTCTTCACCCACGGAAATCGCCACTCCAGTCCAGGGTGGCGTGTTGCTATAGCAGCACGCAGCAGGCCGGGCTGCCCCGGGGCACGCAGCCCAGTCAACCGTGGTCGTCACCTCCTGCATGCAGCCATGCAGCGACGCATGCACGGTGTGCGCGCGTTGATGAGAGAGAGGAGGCGCCCGCGCCGCGCCTCCCGCTGCCGTGTGATGCGCTCTCCGCGAGAGAGAGGCCACGCGGTCGGTCACCCTGCTAGGTTGGTTGTTTGGTAATGACAATGGCTCTCGTAATGGCTTTATTTGTAGTGTAGTGGGTCTAGTGGGAGGATGTGGAGTCATTTACTCGTTTTCGTGGCGATATCTATCCCACCGTGTTTTGCACCCAAGCCCAGAGATGTGTCGTATTTGGGCCTTTGGGACGGTGCCCGTCGCGTGATCTGATCATGTGGCGCCGTGCACTCTTTTGGCTAAGACTTTCTGCGTGATTTGGCTAGCCTTTTGTTAACCTTTTTTTCTTTACCCATTGTCAGGCTCTATCTAGGGAGCGTTTTGCACCTCGAAAGGTGGCTTTTTTTTTTCGCAGAAGACGAGCCTTGGATTCCGAAATTCTGTTGTGCCAAAGTGGCTTTTGTGCGTCACGTACTACAACTGTATCCTGTAGCCCACTCTGTTTTTTTCCCGGCCGGTGGTGGTCTTGGAATTTGAATGGGACAAAAATAGAAGATCATGAGGTGTTTGCAGTGCATAATAAAAAAAAAACTCGAATTAGATCCTAGACATGATCGGCTCCAATAGATGCTCATTCTAGTTTTTCTCTCGCTGTGATGCCCTTATCACCTGAAATATATATTACTATTGACCACGAGTTTCCAACAACGCCACACAATAGTGACTTCCAAAGCGCTGTGGATAGGACGAAATCCAACGGCCAGTCGCTGGCTCTAATTAAACAACCAGCCTAGTAAGAAGCAAAACTCTTTCGACAAAGTGTCTCGCCTTCTCCCCCCAAAGGCTCGTGGTGATGCATGCTGAGCGTGAGGCGTTAACGTGCAAACGTGGTGATCTGCTCCAGTGACTTACTAGACTTCTCTACGAAGGGTAATATCATCACTTGGATCCATTGTCAATCATTAGACATGTTTGTGAAGCGGCATGTCGTCCTTGAGCAATTGTATAATTTCCACTTTCTTGTACCCACTAAAAACATATGAGCAGCGTGAAACAACAGTTCAACATTACAGGGGGTTCTAGGTTTTTATTTTATTTTTTTAGGTGATTTTGCGTGTAGAAACATCTATAAAATGTGTAGGGAGTTTGTTCAATTTCTTTCAGAGATTTGGATATCCAAACATAACAATTAGTAGTTTTTTATGTGCTAGTAGAACGTTCCAGCTTTTGAAATAAAAGTCCAATAAAAAATAATAAAATGAAGATTTGGTATTGATGAAATAGGAAGAGATCCAGAGCGAGATTGCTCAATCCTGTGAAGAGATCACACCCGAACATATCTTTAATCTGTAGATAGATCTATTTCAATAACATTTATAAATCAAATTATGGCAGTAACAAACGAGGACCTATGCCATGTTTGCGTCACATAGGACTAATTTTTTTCCTAACTTAGATGGTAAAAGTTTGCAGATTAATATTAGTCCATACCTTTATTTGGATTTAGGGACTACAAGGTATACCAGAGATAGACGATGCATTTTTCTTTTATTTTCATGTGCGCGAAAAGTGATAAGGTGAAGGGGTATTTTTCTTTTTTAGACGGTTGTATCTTTTACTTCTAATTATAAAATTTTGATGTACTAATATTTAGTTGGGGCATGACTAAAGTTTAGTCCATCTTTTAATCTTGTTTGAATCATAAATGGACTAAAGTTTACATCTAAAATTTAGTCAATGAATCCAAATAAGACACTACAAAAATATACTTGCTGTGTTAATTGTTTTATCAGTAGTGAAAGCGAAGCTATATATCGATCGATGTAATCCCGTACTGACTTACATTCATGTTGTCATCTCGGGGATAGCCACTCACGACATACTTATTTGGCCTACAAACTATATATGGCGAAGCATCAAACATGATCCATTATCTTCCAATTGGTAAAATTACGTGGCAATAAGTGACGTGTATGATGTTTTGGGCACGATAGTTGCTTGACATCTATGATGCGATGATGAACCAAGGTTGCAATGCTATTTAGGATTTTGATTTGAACAATATATAGTATCTCTGCATTTGTCACATAAATGGAGTGGAGGAGCATTTACCATCATTTCCTTTAACCATAAGAACTTTTAGAATCCATTATCTAAAAAATAAGAACCATTAGAAACTAATAAAATAGTTGTATCATGTGCAACCATTAAACACATTGTTATCATGGTGTAGTTGGTTAATCATCATGTTGTTGTTGTCCAGTGTGGACGACGCTATTATTTAACTTTTTTCCCCCTTCAGCGGCTAAACAGGCGGGCCAGTGTCCTTTCCCATGGGCTTTCCTAAATCTTGCTTGTATGGAGAAAAAATGATATCCAGAATGGGTCTAATAATTTGATTAATACGTCCTTCATGTTTTTATTCAATTGTGAAAAAAAACATTGGGACTCCAAAGTAGTAGGATTGTTCTCATAATTATTACATGATTTCTGAAAAAGGAAATCAGATTTTATTTTATTTTTATTATTTATTGACTGGAGATTTTCTCTCTTTCACTAAAACGTTGCCCACGTGCTCGCCCTATCAGAGATTTTCTCTCTTTTTTCACTCAATGTTGCTCTCGAGTGAATTTTTTTTCTTTCCCTAAAATGTTGAGTGGGGATGAAAAAATCATTTGTTCCACTTATTGTACTATTTGAGAGACAATGAGCCTCCAGTGTTACTAAGGTTAGGGAATTGATATAGAAGTTTATAAAATTTCTATTGAAATGTATACAAACATATTTTTTTTCATTTAGATATATCGTGCACTGAACCATAGCTTAGATGATGAACTCTTCCTTCCCAATCCAAACCAAAATGGCCTCAGGAACTGAGCAGATGAGATTGGTTGGTCTATGTAAAACCAAAATGATGAACTCTTCCTTCCCAATCCAAACCAAAATGGCCCCACCCAATGAAAAATGAACTGAGCAGATGAGATTGGTTGGTCTATGTAAAACGACATAATGTTTTGGACGCTAACTTTCATAGATGTGCAACGGCTTTATCAAGTAACCACCAATTAATTGTCATTTCAAGCTTCTCGTGCCGCCAATGCATGGTGTTACCTCCATACCGGCTTAACCGTCACTTTTTTCCTTAAATTCGCCAAATCTAGCATTGTTGCGACATGGAAGAAACAAATTTCATACTACATTTGCATTTCATCCATGTTTTTTTGTCTTCGGTTAGTAAATTTTTTATATACGCAACGGCTTTATGTAATAACGGAATCGATTGTCGTTTCATGCCTCTCATCCGGTGTGATCCATGACGCTTCCTATATAACGGTTTAACGTTCACTTTTCTCCTCCAAATTCTCCTAATCTTTTGTCGCGACATGGAAGAAATGAATTCCACGTCAAATCCATCAAAGTATACGCTGCATCCATATTTTTCTCTTGACAATCAGATCGACACCCTTTCCTTTTTCTACCTTCCATCCAAATGCATACCGCACACTACACATGAACGGTCATGACATCCACGCCTTGCACTTGTACAGCAATACTGACAGGTGGCCCCCCGCGCCCTTGTACAGTTGTACCGCATTACTGACAGGTGGGGGCTACAAACGACGACGCCACTTCATCAAGCACCGGCTAGAGAGAGTTGGAAGGCCCCGTGCCTAAGCGGTTTGTGAGCCTTTGGATGTAAAAAGCGGTCGTCGAGATGGACGGCTGCGGCGACGCAGGTCCCGCTATAAATCGTCCCCGCCTCGCCTAGTCAAGCACTCTCTGTCTCTGATCCTCCTCACCTCACTTCCAGTGGTGATTCATCTTCTACTGTGCCTCTTCCCCCCTTCCCCCCCAAGAAGAAATTTCTTGCTGGGACCTCCTCAGTTTCCCCCTGCCCTAGCTAGCTCGAAAGCCCCGAGCTCTCGCCCCGGGGAAGCGGATCGATGGACACGAGAAGCTCGGCGCGTTTCGGCCATGGCATGGCCGCTGCTGGTCCTGCGCACCTCGACGGTGGCGGCGCTCAGCAGGTGATGCCGGGGGCGGGCATGATCCCCGGCGGCATGGCCCCGCTCCTGTTTGGGGTCGGCATGCCGGTGCCGGGTGGCAACATGGCCCAGCCCGGAAGGTACCTGGCGCCCGCCGGGTACAGCGCCATGCGCGCCGGGTGGAACGGCGGCGGCGCCGCCGCCGGTGGTGGTGGTGGCGGGGAGCAGCAGGAGGCCCCGGGCGGCGGCGTCACGAGGGTGAGGCCGCCGTCGCACAGAGGCTTATGGACCGAGGAGGAAGATGAGTAAGGCTCCGAACGAGCTTCTCTGATTTCTTTTTCTTTTAATTTCCCGGTTATGCACGGTGTTGATGGCCGTTCCATGTTCCAGCTCGATCGATCGATCGTGGTTGAAATTAACGATGAACTTGCACTGAATTTATTCCTCGCTCGCTCTGTGCGCGCGCGCGCGCGTGCTCAGGACTCTCAAGGCGATGGTGAAGGTGCACGGTGAGCGGAAGTGGGCGGCGATAGCGCAGCACCTCCCCGGCCGGATCGGCAAGCAGTGCCGCGAGCGCTGGACCAACCACCTGCGCCCCGGCGTCGACAAGGTTCGTTTTGTGACACGCAATCCATCCCGGCCTCGATCCTCTTCTAGATCTTGAATGCTTGATGCATATATGGAATCCTGAAGCGATCTGTTTAGCTGGATTGGGGATATGGATCTGCCGTTGCTCTGTCCATCACATGATTCTTGTGGGGAATTACTTGCGTTTAATTTCTACATACAGATCCTGCTAAAATTTGGTCTTAGTATTCGAAGTGGGTATTAATTCCGTAAGAATTAGTGGAGGTGTACATGCTGCATGTGTCTTTACTCTGGCCACTATCTGTGGCAATATAATCCTCCATCAAAGCCACCAATAAATTCTCGCCATGAATCAATAATTTTAATCTTAGCAATTGTTGCAATGCAACAGGCAAAAAACATCTGGACCGAGGAAGACGACATGATCCTGATCGCCGCGCACAAGTTGTACGGGAACCGCTGGTCCCTGATCGCGAAAGAACTCGAGGGGCGATCAGAGAACGCGGTGAAGAACCACTGGAACGCCACCAGGCGGAGCCTCAAGGCCAAGCGCCGCCTCAAGAAAAAGAAGACCGAGGAGCCGCCTCTCGGGCAGCAGTGGACTGCCCTTGAAGACTACATCCTCAACCTGCCCCCTGCCATGGCCGACGACCTCGCTGCGACACCTGATGGTTCCCCTCCGTCGTCATACAACACAGTCACCACTGAGTACGCCGAGGTGGTCAGCCCCAATGCTGCCCACGTGGCGCCCGGCTTCGACTACCCGGGTGCGATGGAGCGGTACCTGATCAACGCTGCTAGCAACAGCTCATCGCCCCCGGCGGTGGCGGCGGCCAACCTGGCGGCGATCATGAACAACTCCAACGTGGCGGCGGTGGCGGCGCCGCCATACCTGGGGTTGGGCATGAATGCCTACTACCCCGCGGCGGCGGCGCAGATGATGGTGCAAAACCAGCAGGCTGCTGCTGCTGCTAGCTACGTCAACAACATGATCACCTACCCGTTCGTCGACCACCTGGCGGGATGGCACTCTTCTGTGCAGGCCGATGCCCATGCTAGCAACGCCAATGCAGGCCACCACCGCTACTACTACGGCGACGCAGGCGCCGGGCCAAGCAGTGCTGCTGCCACCGGAGCTCACCAGGACGATGTCGATGTCGTTCAGATGGCATCGAGGGAGTTCGTGAACCCGTCTGAGGACGAGGTCACCCTCAACCTGGCCAGGTTCATGTGATGTGACCGCCAGCTTTGAATCAAAGCGCCCCGGGCGTCCCTAAGTCTCGTTTTATTACCCATTTCCTTTTAATTAGGCCGTGTTGTATCCTGTATGTGTTGTAACATGTTGTTCAATTGCCCGGAGGATGCAATGTTTTTGTAATTGATCAGCAGCGTAATCTGCTCTAAAAATGCTAGTAGAGACTCTCTTTTGGTTTAATTTGTATCGGAAATCGGCCAGCAATGATGGCATTCTTCCATTCCATCCCCATTTTATTTAAATTTTCTTGCGTTCATTTGGGACATTTGCCATATGGGGTTTTCTTTTTCTTCGTTTCGTTGAAGAGGATACTACCAGTTTTCGCAGCCCTGTCTCCCACGGATCGCCGGCCGCCACCACGCACACGCAGGCCGGCACGCACCCCGGCCCAGTCACCTCTTGCATGCAGCCATGCAACGGTGCATGCTGTGTCGTGTGCGCTCTCCGCAAGAGAGGCCACGCGGTCGGTCACTTCGCGCCTGTTGTTTTTTTGGAAATGATAATAACTCTCGTACGTAATATTGGCCTGTAGCGTAGTGGAGGATGTGGTGTCACTTACGTGGTGACATGTATCCTGCGCGACACTTAGGCCTTGGGCCAGCGCCAGTCGCGTGATCGTGTGGTGCCGTGCACTCTTTTGGCTAATACGTAAAACTTTCTCTCCACGATTTTGCTAACCTTTTTGCCGATTGCCAGGCTCTTATGTAGGGTGCGTTTATTTGCACCTTGAAAAGACATCTTTTTTTCCCAGAAGAAGAGGCTTTGGATTCTGAAATTCAGTTGTACAAGACTACAAGTGACTTTTGGCGTCACTTACAAGCGTGTCCTGTAGCCATCCTGTGTTTTTCCCAACTGGTTCCGGAAATCCGGAGTCGACGTGCCTCGCTGGCCTTCTCGCCGAAAGGAGAAAGCTCGTGGTGATGCATGTTTATTGTGGTGATCTGTTCTGTGTATGAGATAGTATCGATCTCAGTAAGGCCAATGCGTCCTGTCTTAAGGTCTATCTAATACAACTATACAAGCCGTTCACAAAAAGACATTTACAACATTTTCACATTTTCCCGCAACAAAAGTGGTAACATGCGCTCCGGTATGGTACTTTCTAACATTTGATGGTTCACGAGCAGATCGATTCTAGATGAAATATGCACACAATCTGTAGGAAGTTGGTCATTTTTTTTATTAACTCCAAAGTTTTCCAATGTTCAAGCTGACGACCTGGTAGTTTTTGATATGTTAGTAGAACATCCCACATATTTTTAAAGGGATCCAACAATTAATAATAATAATGGGAAGGTTTGGTTAATGAAATAGAAAGGCATGCTAGTCCAATGTCCAATGAAGTGTTTTTTTTAAGCAAATGTCCAGTGAAGTGGTGAAGGCCGAAGGCAGTGGTGAACAAGGCCCAGCGACCCTGGGCCCAGGCTCTTTAAGAACAAACATCCAATTCCACTAGGCCCAGTTATTTAATAGCCCATATATAAAGAAAAACAAATATACAAAAACAATACGCTGGGGCTTGAGCACCACTGCACCAAGAGGAACTTAACACGGCTAGAAAGGATCATCTGTAACGTGGCGGCTGAACCTGAACGTGACAACTGACAAACCTACACAATACATGGAGGAGCCACCATACCGATGTCCACTCCAACTTGGCAGAATCAAGCGGATCAAAATTGGTAGATTAAGTGGAGAGAGACAAGAAAAACTTAGCTATTAACTCCGTGAAAATTGGTAGGAAAGAATCAAGGAGAGAGAGAGAGGATGAAATTAACTTTCTACTTTCTAGTATTTTCTTATTAGCTGTGAGAGCCTCAGAGCCCTGAAAGGAAGCCAAACAATGTGTTAAGACAGTCCACTCTCGTAGTTCAACTGAAAAATGTGACTCTGTCTTCGACAACCTCCATTTTTCTCGTATCTTTTATTGAGCACACACTCAAAACTTTGACATACGGAGTATTTATGTTCCTAACAATAAAAAATTGAGAAAATAACTCTTATACTAGATGGAACACACGAGAGCCTCACATGACACTGGCACACACATGAACTGTGGTGAGGAATGCCTCATCGGTGCACGATGGGCATCGGTGACACTTGAGTCAAAATGTACAACAAATTCGACTGCGGAGAAACAAGGCTGTGTTCAGATTAGAAGTAAAAAATACTTTTTTAGATAAATAGCGCACTGAAAAACATGTTCTGTGAGTGAGATGAATAGAAAAAACTTAGTGGAGAAGTACCTTTTGCTGAATCTGAACACAGCCCAATTGAGCGTATGATGTGAAGGAAGGAGTAGTCCAAAAGACAGCTCGGGGCTGGTCTGCGCGTCAGACTGACCACACGTGTCGATCCCGCATTGCTCCGATACTTCTCTCTCTCTCTCGTTTTTCTTCCCGCCGTGTCATCAGTCCATCCCGCCGCCGCTCCTCCCCACTCTCCCATTCTCAATGAGTCCGCTTCGAGAACCTTCTCCCCCACCTCCGCTAAACCCTAGCCTCCGTGCTCTCCGCCGCCGCCGCCACCATGGACCCGCACGACCTTTCGCTGCCGAACCTCCTCAAGGTCCTCCTCAACACCGGTGAGCTACCGCGCCACGTCCTTCCTTCCACCCCCCCCCCCCCCCCAAAATCCCTCTACCCGACCTCACGCACGCGCTCCGCTTCGCTTCTTTTCCACAGGTGATCAGGACCAGTGGCCTCCGGAGGCGACCCTCGTCATCGCGGCCTACGACGGAAACATCCGCCGCCTCAAGGGTGCGCGCACGCCTCTCCTCTTCCTTGTCCCTCTCGTTGCGAGTTCGTTCACGGTGGTGTATTTCGTTCGGGGGGTGTTTCCCCTCGCCTTGGCGTGTGAAAAAAAAAAGTTCTTTTTTTGATGCTGCAGTTGTGTGTATGTGTGATCTTATCGCGCGTACGTCTGCGGATTTAGTCGAGACGAGCCCTCTGTCTCGGATTTGGGCGCTGTGCAGCGTGTTCAGTAGCCAGCGACTCAGTGTATCGGATCAGTTTTCTGTCACGATTTTTCCTCGCTAAAATGCTGTTCCTGGTTGTTTCATGAAGAGATCGCGGCGCGCATGGACGTCGCCGGGAGGGGGGTCAATTCGATGCTGCGCCGCACGAACTACGAGGGCCTGAACGCCCTCCACGCCGCCGTCGGTGGGGAGGGCCTGCTGCCAATGTGCCGGTACCTGGTCGAGGAGGTCAAGATGGACGTCAACAAGCGTGACACCTTTAAAGGTACAAACTAGTTAGTCCACAAAAAATGTAATAGGTTTGCTCAATTTTTCCCATTCATCGATTCTGAGTTGACCGTAATTTGACAAAGTTGTGTTCTTTTGTTTGCAGGTAAGAAAATGACACCCCTGGAGCATGCGGTGTTCCGTGGGAACCTCCCTGTTGTGAGGTATGTTCTTGATCATGGTGCTGATCTCCATCAAGAAGGTCGTCTAGAAGGTCTCAATGGATTCACCGCTCTTCATATAGCTGCATTGAAAGGTATAAACACCAGACAAACTCCACGCAGGTTTTCTTTCTTCTGGTGCATGTGCTTGTCCTGTTCAGTCTTTGCTGTTATCTTGTTTCTCTTTGGTGGTGTATATACCGGGGAACGTAGGCCATTGTTCTGGAGCGTTTTCAGTCGAACCTGTACACAACTGCTGACAATAACACCATGTTCAAATATGAACTAGGCAAGCTTATACTAGAAGTCCAAAACATTATTTCTGTAGTTCAGATTCTATAATTTTATCATGTGTCTATTGCTGCCATAAACCAATCTATGCTGGTTTAGAATCTTTTCATGCCCAACTGCCATGTGATTTTATATTATATTTCAAGGGAAAAAGTGTTTTTCACATATCTTTGTTCTTGCCTCATATTTAAGATCCGTATGCTTTTTTCTAATAGTGTTGGTAGACCTTGTATTTGTGATCAGTCTCTGCCTTTGTGGATCTTGTTCCTATTTTGATTTCATCCGATGAAACTAATAGATTGTCCCAAAAAATAACTCTGTTGAAACATTTGCTGTGAACCTTTGATTGCAATTTATTTTCCCTGTACAATTGTAGCTGTTGAAATATGGTTGCTGAAGATCGGTTTATTCATGTATTCCTTCAGGACGGTGTGCAATAGCAAAACTTCTGCTTTCTATGGGAGCTTACGTTGATGGCAAATCATGCCATGTGACACCAACACATATTGCAGTTGGTGAAGGACATGATAGTACTCTGAAGATTTTGTTGGACCACAATGCAGATGTACTAGTTATTTTATTCTGTTGGTTTACAAAATATTTTGTTACCATCATTTCTACCTGCATTCTCAGTTCCTGGCAGCTGTTGATGTGTGGCCCAGCTTGGGCATATCTGAGCAGGTGACCCACACAGCAACAGTTGCTGAGAAATTAAGGGAACAGTCACAGCAACTAAACGGTTTCCTGATCTTTTCTATGCTGTTTAATTTCCTTTTTTTTCCTTATCTAGCCCAACAAGGAAGTAAAACTATCAACACCTTTGCTCATAGCATTACGTACTCCTTCCTTGCCTTGTTTGAAGCTATTGATTCAGGTACAGTATTCTCAGCCTTGAGTCTTGTACTATGTTTATGAATTGTCAATTTATATACGGAGAAACAGCCTCATTATTTTGGCTTCCATACACAAATTGGTAGGCTGGAGCTGAAGTGAATGGCATTGGTGAACCTTTGGCGGTTGCTGCACAGAGAGGCTTAACTGAGGCTATTAAGTGCTTGTTGAAGGCTGGTGCAAACCCCAACGCTCCTGACATGGTGAGCCTTCTATCTTCTTTGTCACACAACACCATCAGTGTGAGCTGTTTAACTTGTAATAGTTCTGGTCATACGACCGTAACAGTAGCATGTGCCAATCACGCAGACATTATTCCTGAAAAAAAATGCTCACACAGCATTAGCAATTTGTTAGTGAAAGGAAATAGGAAGTGATGAGGAATTATGTTTTCTTCCTGAAAAATGGCATTAGTTTTGAACATCTGAGCACTAATTGAGTCGCTGAGCTAGTTAGGTAAACTTTAGACATTTGTCAGTGTTTACGAGTAGGCTCATGACACTGTTTAGCATACAATAATTTGGTTCCACTGTAATTTTAATTGCTTGTCATTGGGGATAATGTACATGCCTTTTTCAATTGTATATATTTATATTAAATTATACTAGTAGATCTTCGACTATTTCCCTCAGACATTCAGATGCATGTTAACGGTATGTTATGTGGTAAACTAGCGAGCGTATTTTCAGTTGTCTTAAGATACAAGCTTATGAACATTTACCATTCCCGCCCTTGCTGTCCCCTGTTTTATTTGTCCGGATGTATGCATGGTTTTCACCTTCAGCATTACTATGATCTATTTTGATGGTATGGAATCAAGGAAATTTTGGGTAAGACAAGAGTTACTCATTGCAATCTAGACTACTGATTCCATTAGGCATCTATTCGGCGATATTGCATTGTTTCATTAGGTCTCTTTGGGAGCATAATTATCCTGAAAATCAATATTATCTTTCTTTGAAATGTGCTGGTGTCCTTTACTATACATTAAATGTCTTCTTGTGATGAATCTTCAACAGTACGGTAGAATTCCAATAGAGTTGGCTGCTGTGTATGGTACAAGCGAAGATGTCGAGATTCTGTTTCCTTTCACTTCCCCAATTCCAACTGTGACAAATTGGAGTGTCGATGGAATAATCAATCATATGAAACTGCAAAGAAAGCAACTGGAGGTATGCTGCTGTGGATTTTTTTTGTTCATGCAGTTGGCTGTGCAACTTTAATAATATTTTAATTGTCAAGACCTTAAAAGGAAATCAAGAGTAGCTTCTGCTTGCTTCTTTTCTCTTTTTGCACTGCCAAAAATACCAAATGCTAGCGTGTTTGCACATTTTCATTGCTGCCATGCTCTCAGTCTACATTTATTCTAGAAACTTATTTAATTTAAATAATTTCTTTCATTTCTTATATTATCAGAATGCTCGTTCATTTATGTTTCATTCTATCAAAGAAAACAGGTTGCCAATTCATTTTTTTCCCTGGAGAAAAATAAACCTTAAAGTCGGATATATTCCAGCAAAAAGTAATTTCTAAGCCTAATTTTCTTGCACTGCAATTAAGTTTAGTTTCAAGCAAGACTAATGAACTTGGGGCTTAATTAGTTGCCATTTAGTGCAATTAATTCTTTGTTTTCTTTTTCCATTAAGATCACTGAAGCTGGTTGTGGAAAGAATTTAGACTGGTACCAGTTGTCCGTTTCGCATGAAAAAATTGGGAAAAATCTAGTGGATGCTAGTTAAGGTTTTTTTACACAAATTGGTACAAACAGAGAATTCCCTAGAAGTTGAAATGTGGAATGGTTGTTCCTGTGTGTTTACCACTTGGTCAGTATGGATGACCGGATTTCCAGGAACCAGTGATATATGCATAACTTTTTATATTCCTGATACCTACAAGGTTTGCTCGGAAACCTTTTTATCTTTTCTAAGATGCTGTTTCACTTATAATAATATCACCATTGGATCTGTCTGACTCAAAAGTTGTTTAGGATGATGATTTCATTGAAACTAAGAAGTCTGAGCTGAGAAAACAGGGTGACATTGCATATGGGAAGCAAGATTATATAAATGCGTCAGCTTTCTACACGCAGGTATGTTGTACTAAAGTCTATTAACATCAGCAGTGTGAAAATTGTTAAAATGTACAGCGATTAGTGTCATCATGTCCTTGTGTACAGCTCGTTGTGTTGACTGCAAAGTTTAGTTGCCTTCAGCTGTTTGTCTGTAAGAAGCGAGTAAGAAACCACCGAGGCCAATAATACTTGGAAGTAAAGAACCAGGCGATAGCTTGGTTAGTAGAGTTTCCATTTCAGAGATTGCGCACCCTAGCTCAACTCTAGTGCTCGTGGGCCTTCCCAAAAGGGTACTCCTTTTTCTTAAGACAAAGATAGGGAACGGTATATCCCCTTGATCTCATACTGCTTCTAAGTAATGGCATCCATTCATTAACGTCATTTTAATGGTATTGAGATACTGCACCTATCTGTAAGGTTCCTAATAAATTATGAAGAAAATGTTGAGGCTTATAAATTGGAAGTTTGGACACCTAATTTGTTTATCTGGTGAATATGTAGAGTACTGTAAAACAATTTATCCATTCACTCAGTTCATTCTGATGGTGTGAAGATAATGGTAATTGTCTGACAGTTACCTAAATTATGTGGTAGATACCAATATGCATTGATATGGAGGGGGTCTAGATTGGTAATCTTTTTTATCCATCTAATATGGCGAATAAAGTACTTTACTAAGCTGAGTTGATTTACAGTTCTGTTTTGATTTCATAATATGCTCGGACATGTTACCTCCCTGCCATAAGACATTGAATAGCCACGAGCTTCGTTGTATTTTAATAATTCTTGTTAAAGGATTTCTACAACATAATCATAGAACAAGATGGCATTTTTAAGTTATGGTATCGAATACTTTTGCAAATTGATTGAATCCCTAAAATAGTCTTTGGTATAGTTAATCAATACCTTATTTTTTCTGAGTAACATGTGTCCTGATACATCATAATCACGAAAGCGTGTCTCTATTAGAAAAGCAGTACCGTGCCTGCTCTCGTATTAACAGAACTCTGTTGACCTGGTCATTTTTTTTTTTTGTAGTTTCATAATATCGACAAGTACAATATTCTGAAATGGAAACTAGCAATTAACTAGCTTGGGTAGTCCTTTGTGTTGGTACTTAAATAAGTTCAGGCGGAAGTTGAGTGATGGTGATTTATATTCCCGATGATCTCTTGCGCCTAGTTTTTGGGAGAAATTCTGAGTGAATCATTATTTGCTCCATGTTATTTTATTTCAGCCCATTTTTACCTAACAAAACAAATGTCAACTCTCTGGTCTACCGTATGCAGCAATTCTCGAATGTGCCAACAGCAGTATACTGACACGTTTAATTTATTTTACTGCAGGCAATGAGGGTAGATCACTGTGATGCTACATTGTTCTCAAGCAGGTGCCTTTGTTGGCTCAGCATAGGTGATGGGAGAAGGGCTTTGCGAGATGCAGTTAGATGCAAAATTTTGCAGCCAAAGTGGGCAAAGGCCTACCTCCAGAAAGGACAAGCACTGATCCTTCTGAAGGTGCAACTAAAGACCTTGGGTCCAACTCTAGTGTCCAACTGAATTTGACATTTTATTGTCCTTTGCTTCTCTTATTAACAATTTAACTACCCATATGCTAATCTTGTTCTTTAGGACTATGAGGAAGCTTGTGACGTACTCACTCAAGGTTTAGAGGTGGACCCTCTAAACGATGAGCTCGATAAGTTATACTGGTGAGAGACCAGTCCATTGCTTGTTATGTTTCCTTACAAACTGTAGAAGGATTGCTATAACTACAAATGTGATGTTTATTTGAATCTGTCAACTATGTATTTCTTTTGACTTTCGAATGATTGGCTTTAACCTTGCAGGGAGGCAATGGAACTGAAGGACGGCAGCAGGGTGGCGGCTTAGACAAAGCACACGTGATAACTTGGACAACCATTTTCCCTTTTTGGTGGATATTTTTAAGGTTGAGGAACACTCAAATGGCCAGTAGTTTGCAGCTAGTAGTGTATGCGGCACGTCAGCATTTTTTGTTATCACGGCACGTCAGCGTTTGCTGTACTTTGAAATGAGCAGTACCTGGTGCTCTTTCTATTGAGGATGGGAACCACTGCTACTCGGAGAATAGCTAGCTAGCCTAGGAGTATTTGGTAACTCGCAACTTTTTTTACATGGTACCTGACGAACAATGTACTCCCCTATATGATGCCGCTGCCTGGGAGCATAGCATAGCACAATGTGAAGCGTTTTCTGGGCTTCAGACCTAGTTTTAACACGCTTGAATACTGTACTATTTTTTCGTAACTTGATGCCTTTGGACGACGTCAATCTCCACCTGGCCATGCTTATGTAGTGAAACTGCTTGTGCCCGAGACCTTTTGGATAAGAGGTAGAAGCAGAGGGGTAAGAGGAGATGCATCAGCGGAGTCCTAGGAGAGGACAGAGGACGAACGATTGGATGAACATCAGTACATCACAATGGTAGGAAAGGAAGAAGGCTGCTCGGCCTCGGCGTTTCTGTCGTTTGATCGATGCCTCCCAAGTCCCACCCACCTGCTTGGCAAGACTCAGGCTGAAGCAGATTTGAGAGGAATAATAAAAAAAGAGAGAGAAAAGCTTGACAAAAGATAAAAGCAAATATAGGAGAGAAAAAGGAATAATAAAAACAAGAGAGAAAAGCTTGAAAAAAGGTAAAAGCAAATTTAAGAGAGCAAAAAAGAAGAAATAAAGGTCCCCACGCAGGCAGAATCGAATTGCGGATCTTGAGTTTCCAAGACTGACAATCTCAGCCACTGAGCCATGGGGACTTTTTGGGTGCTCAGCTCCGCTTGTTGTTTATGCAAATTCAGTTTGAACATATAAAGCGAGTTATTAGAGCATTCAAGATATGAAATTCAAACGCATGGAATGGAAATCGGGTATAAAAATATCAACTAGTTTATAATTTTAAAGTTCTATGAGACAACAAGTATACACCTCTTGTGAATTCCAGTGACAACTGAACAAAAATGTTGGGTGGTTCACCAAATTAACAAATGCGTAAGTTGCATCATTATGCCATGATGAAATGTCAGCAACAAGTTTTTCTGCCCGTGTGCAGTCATGTGAGTCAGCGCGCGAGATCTGCGCCACTTTTTTTTTTTTGAGCAGGAGATCTGCGCCACTTAATCACCAGGCATGAAACATGTGAACGACGGGTTTGAAAAATGTCATCGCAGCAGTGGAAGAGGAGATAAAAACAATATAATGCAGCCGCATGAAGACAAGTGGAAGGGGATACTGAAAATGCAGCTGCAGAAAAAGCAGGCTGCAGTTTAGGGAACTAGCTTCTACTTTCATTTGGTCAATTTAGATAGTGACCATGGTTGTTGTCTTTAACCTCAAGAGCTGCTCCTCATGGCAGGTACATTTTCAGAATCCAATGTAGTCTTTCTACGCATTGTCTCCTCAACTCAGTGGCAGACTCTACATTTTCCTAACCTGATCAAGCACTAAGGCAATATAACAACCACATGAAAGTGAAAAACATGTACTCCAACAAACAATTGCCAGTATGCAGTATGCCAAGAATTGCATCCAAATCAGCACACATAATAATATTAACTAATCCTAGCCCAAATGATACCAAACGATATCATTTCCAAGAAAATATCATTTCGATGGAGCAACAGTTGACAACACACGCGAACTTACACCAAAGGTGCAAAAATAACAACAGTCGAAGAAAATAGAAAAAAAACGATCTACAGCTAAGGATAAAAGAAAACTAGCAACTTGAAAACACAAAAATGAGACAAAATAGCCATGTCTACCATGACCCAACACAGCCCTTCTTCCAAGATATCATTAAATGATTAACAACGCAATGGCTACCTTACCTTTGAAAGATAAAAATGACTGTGGTGACCTAGTACGACCCGAATAGACATAAACACAGCCATCAAGAAAAACTAAAACCCGACATGTACGACCTAAAGCAGCCTAGAAGCTCTATGCCCTCACCTCCACCTCTAGATGCAACTCCCTCGTGGTTTCAAAATAATGAGCAGATAGTCAGTGCTCATAGGTCTCTTTGTAATCTTGTACTTCAGTAGCACCCCCACAAATGTATCTCCCGCTTGATTTTATTCTCACATGCTTTGCATTTCTTTGGTTGACGGGCAATTCATCACAATACTACCATCATCTTCAAATTCATCCATTGCCATAAATTCTGTTTTCTTGGATACTTCAAGACCTTCCAGTCTATGTTCAACCTGTTGCATGGTAGGTCGATCCTCGCTTCTTAAATTTATGCATGATGCTGCGAGTCTGACAACTTCTTGAACTTCTTCACCTCCCTCTTCTATGACTTGTGGATCCAATATTTGGGAGATATTTCCCTCTTCAAGAAGGCTTACAAAATGTGCAACAAGGCCTTCTCCTTGTGAGGTCAAATATGAAAATGGTTTCTTCCTGGTGAGCAACTCCACAAGAATAACACCAAAGCTAAAGACATCACTACTCTCAGTAAGACGCCCTGTGTAGAAGTATGCAGGGTCCAGATATCCTATAGTCCCTTGCACCTTTGTGGTTAATCCTGTTTTATCCGTCGGAACATATCTTGAAGCTCCAAAGTCTGAAACCTTTGATGTCATAGTATCATCGAGAAGTATGTTACTAGACTTGATATCTCTATGTATTACAGGGACTGAAACTGATGAGTGAAGATATGCAAGAGCTTTGGCGGTTTCAGTTGCAATCCTCAATCTGTTGCTCCATGGCAGTGAATTTGGCCCTTCAACATGAAGATGGTGATATAGAGTTCCATTGGAAATGAACTCATAAACCAATAACGGGACCTCTGTCTCCAAGCAACATCCAAAAAGTTTTACAATGTTCCTATGGTTTATCTGAGAGAGAATGGCTACCTCATTTATGAACTCATCAATTTCTTTCTGGATGGTTATCTTTGACTTCTTGATTGCTACAACACTTAAGTCGGATAGAATCCCCTTGTACACAGTTCCATGCCCTCCACCACCAATCTCTCGAGATTTGTCAAAATTGTTTGTTGCCTTTGCGAGCTCATCAACCGGTATGATCATTCTTTCAGCAATGTCCACCTTTTGAGACACTAAATGTTGCAACAACTGTCCACGGTTTTGCTTGAAGAATTTTTGTTTCAATTTATTAGCCCTCCTATGTTTGAGCTTCCGGGCAACGAATATTGCAATGAGAACCAAAATTATGAGGCCTGCCCCGCTACCCAGACCTATACCAACGCTGAAACCTGAAAAATGTGTAGGTACATTGTTGTAACTTATAGCCAAATGTTAGAGGTGAAATGAAACAAAATCAAACTAAATGGTAAGCTTAGGTTCACTTATGCGCATGTATTGACTGCATATTATTATATATTTGCACCGAAAATGATTCCATATGTGTGGCTCCACGTTCATAACATTTATTGTAACACTCCTGGTGTTAGTTAACACTAAACTAGTGGTTAAGTTAAGCTAAGCAAAGTTCAAAAGTGAAATTAAAGAAAATGAGGAAAATTCTCCAAACTTGAGTCAAAAACCCTTTTAAATGGAGCAATAAAGAAACTTTGAAAACTCCCTAAAAACTTGAAAAAGTGCAAGTGGGAAAGTTGGAGTATAAGTCAAACCAAGAAACTTCCCTTTTCAAACCATAGCCTAAAAATGCTTGGAAGCATCTCAAAATTCAAACCCTAACCTTGGAATTTGAAATTTCCAATTCAAATTCAAAGCTGAAATGGAATCTTAGCCAAATCTCAAGATTTTACCACAGAACATCAAAATCTCCAAAAAGCAAAGTTGTACATCTTCACATTCCTGAACTTTGCCTCAATTGGCACTTTGGCCAATTTTGCCATCTAGCCCCTCGAATTTCAAAAATTCAGTTCAAAACAGGGATTTACCCCCTTTTGGATTACGGCCAAATTTTCAACTTTTCCTCAAAATCTCCAGTGCTGGGACGTGTCTCATGAAATTCTAAACAACTTTCATGTTGGAAGATTTTCGAGCCACGTTCAAAATTTCGGAATTTGAGCCATGCCAATCAGTTGACCTTTGCTCGGCCGAGGCGCGCTCACGGGTCGCTCACGCTGCGCTCGCGCGTGCCCGAGCTCGCCGCCGGCAGCGCTCTGCCGCCGTCCGTCCTCGCCTGAGCCGACCAATGGCACCATTGCATGTCCCCGCACGCGGTGCACGCTTCTGGCAAGGTCGCGTGGCCTGGGGAGCACTGTAGCGCTGACCCGAGCCGCGCTCCTGCGCTCGCCGTCGCGTCGCCGCCGCGAACCGCCGTGTAATGCCGTCGCCGCCGTTGCCCAACGGTCCCTCGAGTGACTTTTGCGCCCCGCGTGCCCCTTTTTCCTTCCCAGCCCTGTCTCCTCGCCTCGCCCACGCGCGCCTGCCGCCTGCCGCTCGCCTGCACGGCGCCAACACGGCCGCGGCAAGCCTCTGTCGCCGCGAGACGTCACCGAGCTGCCCCAGCCTTCATCCCGTGCTTCCCGAGCACCCTTATGCTCCCCTCTCACTCCTACTTAAGCCCCCAACAGTTCCCCTCTCTTCCACGCCGGAAAAACCCTCGCCGGAGTTCGCAGAGGTGCCGCCGAGCTCGCTCTCGTGGGCAGCCCTCTCCACTGCTCCTCCGGCCAAACCGAGGCTCTCTCGAGCTTCCCCATCACCCACTGCCACTCCTCGACCAATCCCCGAACCGTTTCCGCCACCGCAGCCGCCGGCGTAGCTCGCCGGAGAAGCCCGAGCTCTCCGCCGCCGCCCGCGCACGTGCACAGCTCGCTACGCTCCACCTCCGGCCGAACCGAGGGCACCAATAGCTTCACCGTGCCGCGCTGGTGCTCACCGACCCCTTCCCCGACCTTCTCCGACCTCGACGCCGCCGATCACCGCTCGCCGGAGCAAGCCGAGCCGCCACCGCCGTCGCTAACCTCGATTCCGGCCATCCCCGACCTCGAGACCTAGCATAAACGAACCGCGGTGAGCCCCTCTCCGTTTCCCCCCACTTTCCCGGCCCAGAGTCGCCGCCGTTTGGCCGGCGTAACCACGCCGGCGAGCCCAGGGACCTAACTGCGTCTTCAACCTCTTTCCAGGGGGCCGAGCGCAAAATGTAGGGACTTGTTTGTAAGAGATTCAAAAACCCTAGGGTTCACAGCGTAAAATAGATTCTATATTTTAGGTTTATTTCGCTGAGATTTCAAAAATTCATAGAAAATCGTAGAAAAATCAGAAAAATGTCAAACCAATTTTGTAGTGACCAGTGAATCTAGAAGGCCAACTTCTTTCTTTGCACCTCACTCATTGAGCTTTAGATTTTGAAATATAAATTCATTTCAGTTTGAGCACTTTTCATCATAGCTCAAAATCTACACATGCACTGGAGCTGAGCTTGGGATATGTGGTTGTCTCTAGCTTAATGCGCAAAGGGTGCACAAAAATTCCCAGTGGATTTAGGGTTATGAATTTCCAAACATATACCCTGCTGTTTTGTAAAATAAATCACAGAAAATAAATTACTGAGTGAAAAATCACCTCCTTCACACAGAAGCTAAATTAAGACATAAGAAACCTTAGAAAAATGAGAATGGTAATTTTTGGACACTGGAAAATGGCTAAATGATTTTTGGTGGTTTAAACATGGTGAAATTCCACAAAAATAATCATAAATCAATACCACATATAAACTTGCAGAGAGGTCACTCTTGGTACCCTAAGTCACTGTGCCAAGTGGTGTGGACAGAAACCTTGTAATTATTTTTGTAGGAATTTAGTTTGTTTTTAGGCAAAAGGATAAGAACATTTTTAATAAATTATAGAAAAATCAACTTGAGCCAAATTTTGGGCTAGGCTCCTGCCTTGGCATGAGAAAGCCTCTGGTCAAGTGACACCTAAAAATAATATTCCTAAGTTCACCTTTTGAATAATAGAAAAAGGAAAGAAAAGAGAAGAAAGAGAAAAGAAAAGAGAAGAAAGAGAAAAGAGAAGAGAAGAAAAAGAAAAGAGAAGAGAAGAAAAAGAAAAGAAAAGAGAAAAACCTAAAACTCTAAAATCAAAGTAAAGGTTCAAAATGAAAAGGGTATATTCACTTATAACTAATGTTTATCCTTTCCAATTCATTAATCAAGGTTTAAGCAAACCCTAACTATATTAAGTCTCGGTATTTAAACACTTCATGCATCTCGTGTAGATTCGGGTCTCGCTGACGGAGTCTACGAGCTAGTCCCCGCTGCCGAGGAGATCGCCCAGGAGCCCGAGGTGAACGTGGTGCACGTGGATCCGAGCCCCGAGCAGGAGTACCGCTTCGAGCCGAAAGGCAAGCCCCGGAGCATAACCTAACTTTACTTACACGGTTTATTTGATTATATGTTTGTGCATTTAAGTTTCAAGGAGTTGAATGAAACCCTAGATTGCATGATCATAGGTTCCTTTGGTTGAACACTAGTATGTTAGGTTCGATAGTCGCTATGCTTAAGACCGATAGAAGTCGAGTGTTTTCCGACACTCGCGAGGTATAGGAGTTGTATGTCCACTCATATCAGAAACACTAGAGATGATGGACGGATGATGGTAGATACCCGTCTATCGATGGTTTAATTGGAAACATGTGGTACTTTTGTGTCAAGCGTTTGAACGTACCACATATATGCACGGTTTATGGGACCGGTAAGTCCCGGTACCAGATTGAAGCAGCTAGGGCCGATAGCCATCTCTCCTTGGAAACTTTGTTTTCCCCTGCCGTACACTTGTGGATATATGCGTGAGACTGTGAGTGAAGCAGTAAACCTTTATCCTGAGGAAATGGACCCGGTTCCGAATTGTGGATCGATGGGAAAGGATTGGGGTGTGTTGGCATTTCCAACCATTCCGTATGTGTGGGTTTCCCCTGGCCAGGTAGTAAATTCGGTTCGAACTGTCCGCTTCTCGCGGTTAATGAGACTGCTTGACCGATGTATGACATATTATGAAGTGAAACTTGGAAGGATGAAATCTTTGTATGGAATAATTGTTTTGCAAAACTTGATTGTTTAGCTAGGCTCACCTAGAATGGATAGGCTAAAGAAATTAAAATCAAAATGGAGAATTAGAAAATCAGCTTAGTCGCTTTTGGCAAAAGAACCCCACTAGCCAAACGGCCTCTCATCTTAGGAGTCGGTGATGTAGTGATCACCAGTCGGGTAAGTCTTGTTGAGTATAACTAGTATACTCAGCCTTGCTTGTGGCTTAAATTTTCAGGACCGTCCCCTCAGGAGGTAGCTGCCTCTATGGCTTGGGCCTCCCAGCTTCCTCCTGGTTACAGCATCGAGTGGGAGCCGACCTCTCTCGAGGATCGTGAGGAGTAGCGTCACGGCTGACTTCATCGTGACGATACTATGGATCGTCGCTAGTATCCCGTTTACTTTCCGCTGCATGAACTCAAACCATCTCATTTATCATTTCAATTTGGTTGTAATAACTCTAAGACTTGTTGTAATTTGAATTGTGGAATGATGTGATCTTTGGAACTCACCTTCGAGTGAGCGTATGGACGGACGATCTTCAGTAGCAGTTAGTCGAGCTTGACTCGACGGTCGAATCCGTACTTGGGAACATTTTTGTGTATTAGCACCAATGGAAGGTGGAATATACTTAAGTGGGCCCATTTCTCGGGTGAGATCGCTACAGCTGGTATCAGAGCCAGGTTCATACGCACCAAAGAGAGCATCAGACCCTAACCAATGTTTTCTAAAGTAAAATCTACCAAACCCCGTTTCCATTGCGCCTAAGCAATTGGAATGAAACGTATAGGATCGTTAAGGATAAAACTAGAACGTGAAGTCTTTAAGGGTTAAGGGTTGCGCTTTGTTAGGTGGCATAGTCTAACTTAGGATTGATGTTTGCTCTTCCATGAAACCCAATCTTAAAAGGCTTTCGTCGAAAATCCTCTGACTGCTACGTAAAGTTTGCGAGTAGGAGTCCGATTAGATCTATAGAGAGAGATGCGTCTATGCCTAGCCACCGGCACTAACTCCGAAAGTCAAGTCTGACTTAAAATGTGAGGACGTTTAGGTCTTGCATGCATCTCTTAACTAAAATCGGAATAATGATAAACTTAAGAGAGTCAAAAATCCAACCGATCAAATCAATGCTTAAACGGCGTTAATTAAAAGCTTAAGCACGTTCTTTACCTTCAGTTTTCTCCCAGTTTTCCCTTTAGTCTTTTTGACTTATGGTACTCACCTCTGAATTTTTGTTCAGATGGCTGTTCCCAGTCACCTTGCTGGCGCGAACGAGAAGGTGGAGTGCCAGGACTGCCTCAGCTGGGAGGGGTTCCCGTCCCTCTTTTGGTCGATTCTGAAGGAGGTTGGCTACCCGTCTCCGCCGGTTTACTTTGGCAGAGAGTATGCGGAGCGTGGTGTGACTCGGTGCAGTGTCCGCGTGGAGGCACCTGTGCACCCCGAGCACCCTGACTGGCCTAGGCTGGGAGTTGTGGTGCACGGTCACCGCTTTCCGGACACTTGGGAGCTGGCCGCCTTCGCAGGGCTGAACCAGTTCACTTCGCAGCACCACAATTTGGTGGAGAACACTTTGGTTGGTTTCCTGCCTTCAGCCCGCAGGGATGACCCTCAGTGGTTGTCACGTTACTTGGCTTCCTCGCAGTTGTTCCTGGAGTTTCCCCGGAACGCACCTGCCTTCTTTGCTAGCTGGATGAAGGCTAGCATCCGCATGGCAGAGCTACTCAAGATGTCTCAGGATTCTCTGCTTGACTTTGCCGATGCGATGGTGAGAGTGTCCGCGGATAAGGACATAGCCGGGATCTGCACTTCCTTAGACATGGCTGCCAAGGATACTCAGATCCGGGATTTGCAGGCTCGCATTGCGGAGCTTAAGCATGGAGAAGGAGCACTGGCTCACCAGGTGGAGGTGTTGAGGGATGCACTTGAGGAGGCACAGGAGGAGTTGCACGAGGCTAAGGCCGAGATGGTTGAGTTGGAGGCTCACATGGAGGTTCCCGAGGAGGACGAGGCAGAGGAGGATGCGAAGTCCGAGTTGGACGACGAGGAGTTACCCCCAGTTCAGCCACCACTCTCCCCCACTGTGAGCCGTACTTCGGTGAACGACGTGGATGACTTCTAGAGCGTTGAGTTAGAGATTAGGTACTCTTCAGCATGGCTTTTCCGTGTCGCGTGGAGTTTAGCTAGTTGCAGATGGATAATCTCTTTGTATCTCATGTCATGTTTCCCTTTGCATTGGTGTAACGTCTTATTTAGAATGTGTTGTCAGCATGTGTTGTAATGGTTTCGTTGAACCATGTCTTGGATTAATGAAGTTGCTCATTCTATGAAATCTCGCTTTTTATGCCACGTTCTTTTGTAACCTTGAGATTGTCTCTTAATCATGCCCGTCATTCCCTTAAGAGCAAATGGTGATTCATGAAATTAATGACGCTCGATCATGCAGATGGCAGGACCTACGACCCGACGGACCCCGGATGGTTTCGGGGCAAATCAAGGCTCAACTAGTGCCCCGAACCAGCAGGTTCCGCCAGAGCAGCAGCCACCACCTGCCCCTCCACTGCCAAATTGGCAGCAGATGATGGCATGCACGCAGAGGTCATGAGGACTATGCAGCAGCAGATACAATTGCAGCAGCAACAGTTGGCCCAGAACATGAACATCGGTGCTCAGCGTCAGAGTGGCCGAAATGCCCCGCCTGCTCAGGTTGCTCGATTTGAGGACTTTCTGGGTACTCAGCCACCAGTGTTCTCTAAAGCTACTGAGCCAATGGAGGCCGACGCGTGGATTCGGGCTATTGACTCGAAGTTTGCTATCTTGGCTATCCCTTGCTCTGAAGAGCGCAAGGTCACTTTCGCCGCACAGCAGCTTCGCGGTCTGGCTTTGGTTTGGTGGGAGACTTATCGTGGCATGCTCCCCGCCGAAACTGTGATTACTTGGCAGAACTTCAAGGATGCGTTCAAGGCGCATCACATTCCTAAGGGCCTTGTTGAGAGGAAGTTGAGGGAGTTCCTGACCTTGACTCAGGGCGCTCACACGGTGTATCAGTACGCCCAGGCTTTCAACAACCTTTGTCAGTACGCTGGTCATCATGCTGACAGTGATGATAAGAAGAAAGAGAGGTTCCGTATGGGGCTCAGCACCAAGTTGCAGGAGAGGCTGCTCAACATCAAGCCTGCCACTTATGCTGACTTGGTCAATGTGGCTATCGCTCAGGAGGATGCCATTATGACCCATAGAGCCGACAAGAAGAGGAAGGCTCCTGTTGTCTCTGCCAGTGGCGGCAAGCCGCAGCGCTTCCGTATTGTTCCTCCACAGAGACAGCAGCGTACAGGGCAGTATGGCCGCTGGGTGGTTAACCCCCCTCAGCAGGGTGGTTCTCGCTTTCCACCACAGCAGTCACAGCAGCAGAAGACCCCGATGAAGCAGCAGCCAGCTCAGCCTGGAGCTGGGTATTCTTGCTACCGTTGCGGCAGTACCAGTCACTTCATCAGGGACTGTCCCCAGGGCAAGCAGCAGAACAATGACAACCAGCCAAACAAGGGCAAGTTGCAGAAGATTCATGTCAAGCAGGGAAGGGTCAACTTCACCACCTTGACTGACCTTCCCGAGGGAGCACCAGTAATGACGGGTAAATTTCTGATTCATAACTAACCTACAGTCATTCTCTTTGATTCTGGTGCCACTCATAGTTTCATAAGTCCAAGTTGTGCTAAGAAATATGGGTTAAATTGCTTATCTACAAATGCGGCCTACAAAATAATCACCGCAGGAGGAAACTTAAATTCAAATCATGTGGCGCGGAAGGTGCCAATTAAACTGGGTAGTAGAGTTATCTTGACCGACCTGATTCTTTTAGAACTGGATGGGATAGATATAATCTTGGGAGCTAATTGGATGGCACAGCACAAGGTTGTGTTAGACATTGCTGAGAGAATTGTTGATGTCAACTCACCTACACATGGATCTACCACACTCTATCTTCCGTCTCCCAACTCCTTGAGCTCATGTGTCTTTGTCATGACTGAACCCAAGCTTGAAGACATTCCTATTGTCTGTGAGTTCCCCGATGTCTTCCCAGACGACTTGCCTGGAATGCCACCGGATCGGGACATTGAGTTCGTTATCGAGCTACAACCTGGCACCGCACCAATTTCTAAACGACCCTACAGAATGCCACCCGCGGAATTGGCAGAGATGAAAACTCAACTCCAAGATTTACTGGACAAAGGTTTCATTCGTCCGAGTACATCACCTTGGGGTTGTCCTGCCATATTCGTCGAAAAGAAGGATCACACGTTGAGGATGTGTATTGACTACCGGCCTCTCAATGCGGTCACCATAAAAAACAAGTACCCTCTTCCCCGCATTGATGTATTGTTCGATCAACTCGCCGGAGCCAAGATATTCTCAAAAATTGATCTTCGTTCCGGATATCATCAAATTAAGATTCGTCCTTGTGATATTCCCAAGACGGCTTTCTCGACCCGCTATGGACTTTATGAATTCTTGGTTATGTCGTTCGGGCTGACTAATGCTCCCGCTTATTTCATGTATCTCATGAATTCGGTGTTCATGCCCGAGCTGGATAAATTCGTAGTGGTTTTCATTGATGATATTCTTGTCTATTCCAAGAATGAGGAAGAGCATGCCGAGCATCTCCGCATTGTTCTTCAACGACTCCGTGATCACAAGTTGTATGCCATGTTCTCCAAGTGTGAATTCTGGCTGGATAGTGTGAAGTTCTTAGGTCACACTGTTTCTAAGGATGGTATCTCGGTGGATCCTACGAAAGTGCAGCAAGTAATGGACTGGAAAACTCCTACCTCTGTCCATGAAATCCGAAGCTTTCTAGGTTGGCCGGATATTATCGTCGGTTTATTCCGGATTTCTCGCGAGTTGCCAAGCCAATGACCAAGCTATTAAAGAAGGGGCAGAAATTTGTGTGGGATGAGAAGTGTGAAGAGGCTTTCCACACATTGAGGAAATTGTTGACCTCAGCTCCTGTTCTGACCCAACCAGATAGCACCAAACTCTACGATGTCTATTGCGATGCTTCAGGCACCGGACTCGGTTGTGTTCTGATGCAAGAGAATCGAGTTATTGCTTATGCTTCACGTGCTCTCCGTCCCCATGAGCTGAATTATCCCACTCACGACCTTGAATTGGCAGCCGTGATTCACGCTCTGAAAATATGGAGGCACTATCTTATAGGAGTTCCTTGCAACGTGTATACCGACCACAAAAGTCTCAAGTACGTCTTCACTCAGGCTAACTTGAATATGAGGCAACGAAGATGGCTGGAGTTGGCAAAAGATTATGACACGAGTTTGCATTATCATCCCGGAAAGGCGAATGTGGTTGCGGACGCCTTGAGCCGCAAGTCTCATTGCCATTGTCTTTCGGTCGAATCGTATGCCGACACTCTATGCCATGAGTTGGCGAAACTCAATCTCGAGATTGTTCCGCATGGCTATTTAAACAACATATCTCTCGAGTCCACATTGCACGATGAGATCTTTCTGGCCCAGCAGACCGATAAAAAGGTCGGAGTTATTCGGGAGGAGCTGGCCAAAGGAACGGAGGAACGGTATAACTGTTTCCGTCAGGATGCCCGAGGCATGATATGGTTTGGGAACCGTATCGTCGTGCCTAAAGATCTGGAATTATGGAAGAAAATTTTGAGTGAAGCTCACCACTCTAAGTTCTCTATTCACCCTGGCAGCAATAAGATGTACCAGGATATGAAGAAAACTTTTTGGTGGACCAAGATGAAAATGGATATCGCTCGGTTTGTATCCGAGTGTGACACTTGCCGGAGGGTAAAGGCTAGTCATCTAAAGGCGGCTGGAACTCTTCAACCTTTGTCTATACCATCATGGAAATGGGAGGACATCAGTATGGATTTCATTGTTGGCCTTCCCAAGACCGCACGAGGGCACGATTCTATATGGGTCATTGTGGACAGACTCACAAAGACCGCTCACTTTATTCCGGTCAACACCACCTATGCCGTCAAGAAGTATGCCGAGATCTATCTCAACCAAATTGTACGTCTGCACGGGGTGCCTAGAACAATCATTTCGGACCGAGGTCCGCAGTTTGTGGCAAGGTTCTGGGAGCAACTCCATGCATCTCTCGGCACAAAGCTTATTCGAAGCTCGGCTTACCACCCGCAGACGGATGGGCAGACCGAGCGGGTAAATCAAATCCTTGAAGACATGCTTAGAGCTTGCGTCATTCATTATGAAGCAAGTTGGGATAAATGCCTAGCTATCGCCGAGTTCTCATACAACAACAGTTACCAAGCAAGCTTGAAAATGGCACCATTCGAAGTCTTGTATGGGAAAATGTGTCGAACTCCGTTATGTTGGTCTCAGCCTGGAGAGCGAGAAATATACGGACCTGACCTGGTGATTGAAGCCGAAGAGCAAGTCAGGGTTATTCGGGAAAACCTCAAAGCCGCTCAGTCTCGTCAGAAGAGTTACGCCGATCGCCGAAGAATGCCTCTCAAATTCGCAGTCGGTGATCATGTGTATCTTAAGGTCGCACCAACTCGGGGAGTCCAAAGGTTCAGAGTAAAAGGAAAGCTTGCACCCTGTTACATCGGACCTTATGAAATCATTGAGAAGTGTGGATCCGTGGCTTATCGTCTACAACTTCCCGACAAACTTTCAGCCGTGCACAATGTCTTTCATATCTCACAACTTAAGAAGTGTATTCGAGTCCCGACTGAGGTCGTGGAACAAGAAGACGTGGAAGTGGAGCCCGATCTGACCTACGTTGCTCAACCTCTCAAAGTCCTTGACCAAAAGGAAAGGCACACGAGAAGGAGCTCAGTTAAGATGTATAAAATTCAGTGGGTTCATCACACTGAAGAAGAGGCAACATGGGAGACCGAGGAATATCTTAATCGCCATTATCCTGGATTTCTCGCCACCCCACCAGGTACCGCATGTTCCGCACTTTCTGGCATTCCCGAATCTCGGGACGAGATTCTTTTTAAGGGGGGTAGGCTGTAACACCCCTGGTGTTAGTTAACACTAAACTAGTGGTTAAGTTAAGCTAAGCAAAGTTCAAAAGTGAAATTAAAGAAAATGAGGAAAATTCTCCAAACTTGAGTCAAAAACCCTTTTAAATGGAGCAATAAAGAAACTTTGAAAACTCCCTAAAAACTTGAAAAAGTGAAAGTGGGAAAGTTGGAGTATAAGTCAAACCAAGAAACTTCCCTTTTCAAACCATAGCCTAAAAATGCTTGGAAGCATCTCAAAATTCAAACCCTAACCTTGGAATTTGAAATTTCCAATTCAAATTCAAAGCTGAAATGGAATCTTAGCCAAATCTCAAGATTTTACCACAGAACATCAAAATCTCCAAAAAGCAAAGTTGTACATCTTCACATTCCTGAACTTTGCCACAATTGGCACTTTGGCCAATTTTGCCATCTAGCCCCTCGAATTTCAAAAATTCAGTTCAAAACAGGGATTTACCCCCTTTTGGATTACGGCCAAATTTTCAACTTTTCCTCAAAATCTCCAGTGCTGGGACGTGTCTCATGAAATTCTAAACAACTTTTATGTTGGAAGATTTTCGAGCCACGTTCAAAATTTCGGAATTTGAGCCATGCCAATCAGTTGACCTTTGCTCGGCCGAGGCGCGCTCACGGGTCGCTCACGCTGCGCTCGCGCGTGCCCGAGCTCGCCGCCGGCAGCGCTCTGCCGCCGTCCGTCCTCGCCTGAGCCGACCAATGGCACCATTGCATGTCCCCGCACGCGGTGCACGCTTCTGGCAAGGTCGCGTGGCCTGGGGAGCACTGTAGCGCTGACCCGAGCCGCGCTCCTGCGCTCGCCGTCGCGTCGCCGCCACGAACCGCCGTGTAATGCCGTCGCCGCCGTTGCCCAACGGTCCCTTGAGTGACTTTTGCGTCCCGCGTGCCCCTTTTTCCTTCCCAGCCCTGTCTCCTCGCCTCGCCCACGCGCGCCTGCCGCCTGCCGCTCGCCTGCACGGCGCCAACACGGCCGCGGCACGCCTCTGTCGCCGCGAGACGTCACCGAGCTGCCCCAGCCTTCATCCCGTGCTTCCCGAGCACCCTTATGCTCCCCTCTCACTCCTACTTAAGCCCCCAACAGTTCCCCTCTCTTCCACGCCGGAAAAACCCTCGCCGGAGTTCGCAGAGGTGCCGCCGAGCTCGCTCTCGTGGGCAGCCCTCTCCACTGCTCCTCCGGCCAAACCGAGGCTCTCTCGAGCTTCCCCATCACCCACTGCCACTCCTCGACCAATCCCCGAACCGTTTCCGCCACCGCAGCCGCCGGCGTAGCTCGCCGGAGAAGCCCGAGCTCTCCGCCGCCGCCCGCGCACGTGCACAGCTCGCTACGCTCCACCTCCGGCCGAACCGAGGGCACCAATAGCTTCACCGTGCCGCGCTGGTGCTCACCGACCCCTTCCCCGACCTTCTCCGACCTAGACGCCGCCGATCACCGCTCGCCGGAGCAAGCCGAGCCGCCACCGCCGTCGCTGACCTCGATTCCGGCCATCCCCGACCTCGAGACCTAGCATAAACGAACCGCGGTGAGCCCCTCTCCGTTTCCCCCCACTTTCCCGGCCCGGAGTCGCCGCCGTTTGGCCGGCGTAACCACGCCGGCGAGCCCAGGGACCTAACTGCGTCTTCAACCTCTTTCCAGGGGGTCGAGCGCAAAATGTAGGGACTTGTTTGTAAGAGATTCAAAAACCCTAGGGTTCACAGCGTAAAATAGATTCTATATTTTAGGTTTATTTCGCTGAGATTTCAAAAATTCGTAGAAAATCGTAGAAAAATCAGAAAAATGTCAAACCAATTTTGTAGTGACCAGTGAATCTAGAAGGCCAACTTCTTTCTTTGCACCTCACTCATTGAGCTTTAGATTTTGAAATATAAATTCATTTCAGTTTGAGCACTTTTCATCATAGCTCAAAATCTACACATGCACTGGAGCTGAGCTTGGGATATGTGGTTGTCACTAGCTTAATGCGCAAAGGGTGCACAAAAATTCCCAGTGGATTTAGGGTTATGAATTTCCAAACATATACCCTGCTGTTTTGTAAAATAAATCACAGAAAATAAATTACTGAGTGAAAAATCACCTCCTTCACACAGAAGCTAAATTAAGACATAAGAAACCTTAGAAAAATGAGAATGGTAATTTTTGGACACTGGAAAATGGCTAAATGATTTTTGGTGGTTTAAACATGGTGAAATTCCACAAAAATAATCATAAATCAATACCACATATAAACTTGCAGAGAGGTCACTCTTGGTACCCTAAGTCACTGTGCCAAGTGGTGTGGACAGAAACCTTGTAATTATTTTTGTAGGAATTTAGTTTGTTTTTAGGCAAAAGGATAAGAACATTTTTAATAAATTATAGAAAAATCAACTTGAGCCAAATTTTGGGCTAGGCTCCTGCCTTGGCATGAGAAAGCCTTTGGTCAAGTGACACCTAAAAATAATATTCCTAAGTTCACCTTTTGAATAATAGAAAAAGGAAAGAAAAGAGAAGAAAGAGAAAAGAAAAGAGAAGAAAGAGAAAAGAGAAGAGAAGAAAAAGAAAAGAAAAGAGAAGAAAAAGAAAAGAAAAGAGAAAAACCTAAAACTCTAAAATCAAAGTAAAGGTTCAAAATGAAAAGGGTATATTCACTTATAACTAATGTTTATCCTTTCCAATTCATTAATCAAGGTTTAAGCAAACCCTAACTATATTAAGTCTCGATATTTAAACACTTCATGCATCTCGTGTAGATTCGGGTCTCGCTGACGGAGTCTACGAGCTAGTCCCCGCTGCCGAGGAGATCGCCCAGGAGCCCGAGGTGAACGTGGTGCACGTGGATCCGAGCCCCGAGCAGGAGTACCGCTTCGAGCCGAAAGGCAAGCCCCGGAGCATAACCTAACTTTACTTACACGGTTTATTTGATTATATGTTTGTGCATTTAAGTTTCAAGGAGTTGAATGAAACCCTAGATTGCATGATCATAGGTTCCTTTGGTTGAACACTAGTATGTTAGGTTCGATAGTCGCTATACTTAAGACCGATAGAAGTCGAGTGTTTTCCGACACTCGCGAGGTATAGGAGTTGTATGTCCACTCATATCAGAAACACTAGAGATGATGGACGGATGATGGTAGATACCCGTCTATCGATGGTTTAATTGGAAACATGTGGTACTTTTGTGTCAAGCGTTTGAACGTACCACATATATGCACGGTTTATGGGACCGGTAAGTCCCGGTACCAGATTGAAGCAGCTAGGGCCGATAGCCATCTCTCCTTGGAAACTTTGTTTTCCCCTGCCGTACACTTGTGGATATATGCGTGAGACTGTGAGTGAAGCAGTAAACCTTTATCCTGAGGAAATGGACCCGGTTCCGAATTGTGGATCGATGGGAAAGGATTGGGGTGTGTTGGCATTTCCAACCATTTCGTATGTGTGGGTTTCCCCTGGCCAGGTAGTAAATTCGGTTCGAACTGTCCGCTTCTCGCGGTTAATGAGACTGCTTGACCGATGTATGACATATTATGAAGTGAAACTTGGAAGGATGAAATCTTTGTATGGAATAATTGTTTTGCAAAACTTGATTGTTTAGCTAGGCTCACCTAGAATGGATAGGCTAAAGAAATTAAAATCAAAATGGAGAATTAGAAAATCAGCTTAGTCGCTTTTGGCAAAAGAACCCACTAGCCAAACGTCCTCTAATCTTAGGAGTCGGTGATGTAGTGATCACCAGTCGGGTAAGTCTTGTTGAGTATAACTAGTATACTCAGCCTTGCTTGTGGCTTAAATTTTCAGGACCGTCCCCTCAGGAGGTAGCTGCCTCTATGGCTTGGGCCTCCCAGCTTCCTCCTGGTTACAGCATCGAGTGGGAGCCGACCTCTCTCGAGGATCGTGAGGAGTAGCGTCACGGCTGACTTCATCGTGACGATACTATGGATCGTCGCTAGTATCCCGTTTACTTTCCGCTGCATGAACTCAAACCATCTCATTTATCATTTCAATTTGGTTGTAATAACTCTAAGACTTGTTGTAATTTGAATTGTGGAATGATGTGATCTTTGGAACTCACCTTCGAGTGAGCGTATGGACGGACGATCTTCAGTAGCAGTTAGTCGAGCTTGACTCGACGGTCGAATCCGTACTTGGGAAATTTTTGTGTATTAGCACCAATGGAAGGTGGAATATACTTAAGTGGGCCCATTTCTCGGGTGAGATCGCTACATTTATGTACACATGATTTGGTTCCAGGATTACAGGTAGGTCACGTGATATGTCTAGCTAACACGAGAGAGATCGCACCACATGGTAGTTAGGATCGACTAATTATCTATGTTAACTTGTGTCATTTTGTCTTCGGTACCCCAATAATAATAATATCAACGTCGTCGTCCTCTGCGTCTGGAGACTACCAGTTTAAAGAAATTAAACACGGATGACTGCAGGATCGAGTGCAGATCAGTGGACCATTTCTAGCTTCGTAATTAACTAAACTATCTGCAAGTGTGTTGTGCAGTATAGATTGGGTTAATAAAAAGAAGAATATGATATTGTTTTGCCACTGAGATTTGCGAACTCTGTTTTGAGCTTCCCATGAGACCGATATACAGAGGATTGGTAAAATTTAGCAGTATGTGGAAACGAGCAAAATGGTTTCACTTTAGTACTGACCTGTCAAAACAGGCGGCACGCAGCCACCTCTCTGAGTGTAGTCGCCTTGGGTTCGTGGCGGGCACTGGCATACGAACCCACCCGGCGTGTTGGTGCAGTCGCCGAAGCAGCCATTGACCTCCGGCGGCATCTTGCACTCGTCGATATCTGCTTTCACCTCGCACTCGTTTGAAACTCATGGAGGAAGAAGAAAAGCTTTTTTTTTTTTTGCAATATAGAGTAGTAATAATCACCTTGGCATCCGCCGTCAAGGTAAGGGTTGCCGTCGTAGCCATCTTGGCACTGGCACGAGTAGCCACCATTACCATCAGTCGTGCACTCGCTGTTGGCGCTCTTGCAGAGCCTCTGCGCGGCCGCCGGCGAGCAATCCGGGCCGGGGAACCTATCATCGATCGGTGCCACATTCGTCACCGTCCACTCGAGGACAAGCGGAACCTCGATCGTGGCCGCGTGCGACCTCTGGAGCTCGCCTGGGGGGCCCACCAGCTGATCTACCACGGGCCTCTGGCCGAACCACCCTTTCTCGGCGACGAGCACGAACGGGTCGAGCCTCAAGAGGTCCTGCTGGAGGTCGTCCCCTCCCCTGAGCCAGCTCACCTGCACGCCCTGTGGCCTGCTGTAGTTCATGGTGATCTGCGCCTGGCAGCACCCGAGGCCGGAGCAGTACTTGCTGCTCCCGGTGGCGCCGGGCTGGTTGATGTCGGCCTTGGTGGTGTTCGAGGAGGAGCAGAATGAGGCGCAGCCGGTGATGATGTTGGAGTAGTCGTCGAGGTCGCCGATCAGCGTCGCCACCACGTTGCAGCCGGTGACGACCAGCTCGTTCCGGTCCGACAGCGTGTAGCCGCCGTAGTAGCCCGTGAAGCTGCCGCCGAATGGCGTCGTGGTGGTGGTGGCGTTGCTCGTGGTGGTGCTGCCGGTGCCGGAGGAGGAGGAGGAGGTGATGTTGGTGATGATGTCGCCGCGGCGGAGGACGCGGACGGTGGTGTTGCGGAGGGAGATGTCGGCGACCTCGAGGGTGCCGTCGCCGAGGAGGAGACGCGGCGGCGCGGCGGAGGAGCAGGTGAGGTTGAGGCCCGGCCAGGAGCAGCGGGGCGGGCCGAGGCCGAAGGGGTAGGGAACCTGCACGTCGCCGCAGGTGGAGGTGCAGTTGGGAAGAGCGACCGGCGCCGGAGCCACCAGCGGCGGGAGCGGCGCGGCTGCCGCAGCCGACGGCTGTGATGAGGTTGCCGCCATCATTGCTGTCAAAGCCGCCGCTAATAGCGCCGCGGCTGCCATGGTTAGCGCCGGCATGGATTGACAGGTCGTATCTACTGTTATGTTACTTGCTAGTTGCTAATACTGCCTTGGGCCGAGGTGCTCTCGTTCGCCACTTCAGGACTCCAGGTGCTCTCGTTCGCCAGAGCTTGTATACTGTAATGAAAACGCGGTCATATGCACGTTTTCAGATGACTGCAAACACGTGTCCACATGGGAGGAACCTAAGCATCTCACCAAACACGCTACCCACCCATTAGACTTGCATCTTTTGTTTATATACGATCTCTGTTCATGTGCCACTCAAACATGAACATGCTGTTTGTTCCATTGTAGCTTCTTCAGACACCTTGCGACTGAAGTACGCTAGCTGATCTCTATGGTTGGTATTTCTTGATCAGCTATTTACGGGGAATCTTCCATACAGCAACGAATGTGCGAAGATGATTCTACACATTCGAGTTCATTGCTAAGACTATAATCATCTGGGTACACATATCCCAAAAGTTTTCGAGCGTTTCCGGGGCTGACAGACGCGGAAGGCGCCTCTCCCGGCAGGGATGCCCGGCTACGGATGGTGCTTGGAACTTTGGCTCAGGTAGTTTGTTTTCAGTAGTGCGGTGCCAGCTTGTTAAGTTCACCCATGGCACTCAGGAACTTAAGCAGGGGCTACTGCTTTTGGTCCTGGTGGCCTCCCCGGTGCTCGCCGTCGGCGACGAGGATATACGTGTGGCCCAGATGGCCAGATGAGTGCGAGCGTCGATCCCTATCAAAAATTTGCACTTTAGACTGGCTAATCCTTGTTCTCTGCTGGCTAGCATGAACTAATCAGCGTCTGATGAGTGGGTGCTTGCCAATGGATGGTTCTTCTTTCCCTTCCGATACATAAAAACGATTTCTTTGCCTTCTCACTAGTGGTCTCAATCCTTGACTCGTATCTCATATTAGGTGCCCTACTTCTTTTTATATCTAAGGAACAAGCGTTTCTTGCCTCACTAATGGCAAGTGGTGGCCACTGCGCAGTGGGCAGTGCTAGGCTGGCCCGCCCCTTCCTTCAACGTCACCGTGGAGCACGGTCGTCGTTGTTCCGGATCACTGGACCAGACCGGCCAGGCAAGGCCGTGCGTGATCTCGGTGCTTGAGCTCCAACCTCCAGGGCGGCGGCGAGATCACGCTACCTCCAAAACCTCCATAAAAGTAATTAATCTTATAATCTCACACAATGTATCTATAACATTTATTTATAACAATATATGATGATGAATGATTTACGCCACGTGCTGGGTTCTGATTGGCTCCCCGATGCTACCTTCTTTTTTGGAGAAAAAAGCTGCCCGATGCTAACCGGTAACTACTGAACGAGCCTGCAACAAGTCGTTTCAGACCGAAGCCTATAGGCCGGCCTTCTTTATCGGAATGATGGGCCTCGAGCTTCCGCACGATATTGGGCCGGAACGAAATATAATGCGAGCCCGCGTCGTTGAGCTGCGGAATTACCGAATTAGCTTAGCTAACCATCGTTTAGCTCTGGAATTAGTACCACATCGGAAGGCTAGATCATGTGATGTGAGGCGGTGAGGCAGGAGAGAAAACAAGGGGCAACACAATAAAGCAACTCATACCTTTCTCGGCCTTTTGACTAAGATCAAGTGTAGTATCTGTTCTTATCAGTTTAATATCTGATATGTGAGGCCTCGTCCTCACAATCGTATTAAATTTATTTTTTGTGGGGGTAAACCTAATATGGTAGCTTGCTACCAGGTTTGTCATGTGTCACCCTAGCGTTGCACTGTTGCTTGGGCTTGGCACACCCCAAACAAAACTGAAAAGAAAAGTTTATAATTATGGGTAAAATATATCACCTCTATTGTGTCCATATTTTTAGCTTAATTTACATTATTCACATAAATTTAGTGGTGGGCGCAATTCACTAGTTTCTACTATTATCCACTAGATGCTCCAGCACACCTGGAAGTGGAAAAGGTGGAAAATACCGAGCTACCAATCAAAGCAAATGGAGGAAATTGAACAGACATGGTTGATGACAAAGAAGAGATCAGCAAGGAGTATATTGTGTCTAGAATAAGGTTGTGTGAATTTCCGTTGTATGTTGAATTTTTGTTGTATGTTGTTAGGTTGTTTTTTGGCTTAAATTTGATTTTTTGTGGTCTGTAATTTATACTGGGTTGGATAGAAATTATAATGGGCTTGAAATTTGTGGATCATTATTGATATTGAGTTGGGTTGGAATTATAATGGGCTTTGTTAATATTTGTGGCCCATAATTGATACTTTGTTTGGTTGAAATTTTAATGGGCTGAAAAATTGTGGCCCATGATGATGATGTCAGCATCCACGCTCAGCGTCCAGCTAGGCATCCACGTCTGCCCTCATGTAGGCATCCAAGTCACCATATGGTGCCATGTCAGTGTCCATGTCAGCTGCCATGTGTCTCATTATTATGACGTGGTAAGTCAATTTGTGACGGTTCTAACTGTCATTAATAATGGGCTTCGGGTTGGACTGGACTGGGCTTCAACCGAATCGTGATGGTTTTGAACCGTCACAGATTGAGTTAATCGGTGACGGTTTAACAGAATCCGTCACGCGATTTAATCCGCCACGCTCAATCTATAACGGATTTCGAAACCATCACAGATTGTATTTTATGACGGTTTTTTAGACGTCTGTGATGGAAAGTGACTGTCACGGAATAAATAGTTTCTTCTGGTGAGCGCTACCGAAATGCAACAGCCTACATGTCGACATCGACAGGAAGCACATCACCAGTCCACAGGATTTGTGCACCCGTGAATTGGGAATTGGAAGGTTGACGTTATGGTATCTCCAAGCGACGGGCGATTGATTACAACAATTCAAGATGCATGCGATTAGCAGCGAAGAATGTGGAGCATTTTTTGCGAATATGCTCTCAGCATCTCTTCAGAGGAGCGGCCGATGAAATCCATGTTTAGTGTTATGTAAGAACTTACCCATGTCCATCGGAGCATAACGAACAACTATTGGGATATGGTTCAGTTTTTTGCTTCATCTTATTTAATTTGCTTCTTATGGCATATATTGCTTACCGTTCTCTTTGCACTTTGTCAAACAAAAGAGATACAACATGATTTATGCTATTTTCCAGCTCATTCCGTGAGGTAAACCGAGCAGCAATCACCGATACATGAGGAGCGTGCAAACGGGCTCAGTTTCGCCATAGCTGACTCGACAGGAGGTTCAGTTGACAGAGACGACGTGATCACTAGTAAAACATGCAGCAGTAGAACCAGAGCACTCATTAAATTAACAGTCATCACAAGTTTTTTTAATATCCATGTGCTCCAATCCCAGCGTTGCTTACAATAATTCACAAATGTGCATGGTTCGTTGGGACACCAACAAGTCCATGAATGTATTGATTTTTTTTTCTAATTGCATATAGTAACATTTGTTTTACTAAATAAATGTGCTATTCGTTTTAAAGTATTCTACACTGTTTTAGGAACTTTTAGTGCTTCATCTAGTAGTTTTATAAGTCAGGCCAAGATCAGATTGGATAGGGAGCTGGATCAGCCATATGTACACTTGTGCACTTCTAGAAACTCTAAGAAAAGACCTGTCAACAGGGTTCATATTCCAATATCATTCAGGATGTAAAGAAAGAACATGAGGCCAGTGACGTGTTACATACAAAAATTGGCAAACGAAAAAACGGTATGAAGATACATCTGATCTGGCCATCTGGGTAGTTGCAGTTTTGTACTTGTTTTTTTTTTTCACTCATCAGCAAGTACCCGACATCTCCAAGATCACAGCATCCTCTCAGGCATGAGTCCTAGGTACTTCGTTCACTCCAAAAATAGCAACAAACAAGTTATCAGGAGCTTGCAAATTTTTAATCAAACAAATAACAAAAGTAAAAAAAAAAGAAACCTTGATACACAGAAGGCCCGAACCGAGCTGCTTCGCTTCCCACAATCAGGTCACCCTCAAAACATCCGACGTACTTCAGTCAGAGTCATGTATAACACACCCAAAAGAATCAGCTCATACGAGAAGTGTGTGGATCACGGTTACCTACGTGCCACGCATAGTAGGGTGCTGTGTCCTGTGTGGAGCTGAAGCTCTGCGTGTATGTTGTCCTGTGTGGAGTTGAAACTCTGCTGGAGACAGGGGCGAAGCCAGGAAATTTTCTCACCGATGTCAATGTGTAGTACTGACTCATACAATGTTGGTTTGTAAAAACCTCTAGTAAAATGCTTTTAACTTTCACGGTGTCACCTGATCTTGTAGTTTTTGTCCTCATTGTTCGTCTATACGGGCGTTTAGCTTGTTTAAACGCCATGTGCATGCTCTATGTGGATAGCTGTGTTCGTTTATCAGCCATTTAAATCATTTAATGGTCATTAATCTATTTAGCCCGAATGAAGGTGTTTAGTTTCACCAACTTCACTATTCGTTTGCACTATTCATTTCATTGAAAATTGTGATTCCTCTCACAAACTTTTGACGCAGTAAAGTTTTGCCACACTAAATTTCACCCCAAGTCGAATTTAGCGTTTAGGCGAACATTGTTTGTCCTATGTAATCCAATATTCTCCTTCTATGTGCACATGAACTTTTGTCTTTTGCAATAAAAAGAAAAAGAAAAAGAAAAAGAAAGAGGCTAACAAGGATCGTCCGAGTCCACTTGTTTCTGACTTCAGCAGCAATAGTAGCTAGTTGAAACAATAAAATTCCTTCAAGCGTCAGAGAAAAAATTAAATAAACCATCCAAGATTCAGGAAGTAAAAATAATCCTAAGTTTAAATCCCTAATTTATTCTTGCTGGTGAGAATGGCACTGGAAAATTAGGACTTTTTGGGGTTAATTTGCACAGTACCTGACTTCATATTACACGCTAGTCTTGAGAAGTTAAGATGGGATTGGCCTAGGCTGCAGGGACGGATGTCAAAGGAGCTGCTGGTTGCCAGGGTGCTGTCGTGCCACATAAGACAAGAAGATGCCGTGGAATTACCGATGGGAAATTAGAAAGGAAGCATTGCTGCGTAGATTTTGGAGCGATGGGCAGACTATCAGTCTATCAGAACTTGGCATGTGCTATGTGGGATGATGTAAAGGAGAATGGTCTATGGGCTCAACTCTCTTGTGTCCTAATTACTGGGCTGCTGTTGTCAAGGCATTTTTTTACCGGTGTCAAAGCACAACTCAACGTAGAGGTATGGAAGGTCACGGCAAATTTATCGTTGTCAGCTAACACCGATAGTTACACGTAGCTCCGCCCCTGGCTGGAGCTTTGGTTCAGTTAGCTTGTTTTCAGTAGTGCCAGTTTGTTGAGTTCACCCATGTCCCATGGCACTCGGGCACTGCAGTGGCTGCTGCTCTTAGTCATGGTGGGCTCCCCGGTGCTCGCCGCCGGCGATGAGGATATGCGCGGGCCACATGAGTGCGGGCGTTCGATCCCTGTCACACAGTTTAGACTCAACTAATCCTTGTTTTCTGCTAGCTAGCATGAACCATAATTATCAGCGTTTCTTGCCTCGCTAGTGGCAGGTGCTAGGCTAGCCCACCCCTTCAACGTCACCATGGAGCATGGATGTTGTTGTTCCGATCCGGAGCAGAGACCGGCCAGGCAAGGCCGTGCGTGATCCCCGGCCGGGCGGCGGCGAGATGGCGCTAACGTTGAGGCCGGACCCGGACACACACTCGGCATCATCGTCTTGAGCGCGACGGACAGGTGCGCCGGGCACGGCGGTGTCAGAAGCTGGCGCCACTACTACAAAAATAATAGTATATGCTTTATGCCACGTGGCGGATTCTGATTGGCTGCCCGATGCTAACTACCAAGAGCCCCCCGTGGGCGACTCGTCTTCTCGAAGCATATGGACCGGCCTTTCTTTATCGAAATCGGGCCTCAAACTTCCGCATGAATATTGCGCGGAATAACTCCTTTTTATAACCTTGAACTATTTTGGAGGTTCGATTTTCAACTTTCATCTACAAAACCAGAAATTTTTCAACCTCGAAGTATCAAAACCGTTTACTTGTCACCTTTCTCTGGTTTGTAGGGTGGTTTTGTGCTGACGTGGCGCCTGGTCACCCGACCTGTGGTGGTTATGATAATCTAATAAGTTTCAGGGTTTTGTTGGAAAGTGTTGACGCCTTTTCGGGTCAACACACGATAAGCGCTAGATCGCGCGATAGCCGAAATCTCCTCATCGGAGTTCCTAGACGCCGCCGGTCAGACCGCCTGTAGGGGCCGGTCAGACCGCCTGTAGCAGAGGCGCCGCGAAAGTCTACGATCGTCACCTCGGGAGGGACCCCGTCGGAGGCGGCGAACCTAGGGTTGTTCTAAGGTCGGCAAGGCCACCTAGAACGTCCTAAAACGCCATGGAGACGAAGGAAGAAGAGGGGGTTGGAAAAGCTAGGGTTTGAGATAAAAAGTAAAGATAAATATGTTTGTACGATTGGGTAGAGGTCCTCAATCGGCCACGACCCTTCGGAATATAGGGTGGGGAGGTCTTGCCCCATGGGGAGTCAATTCCATAATGAAGTCCCATCAAAATACAACTCTAATTCGGATTAGAACTGCTACAGGCGGTCTAACCCCCTGTACAGGCGGTCTAACCGGCTGGGCCCGGGGCTGAACCTTGTCAGAGCAATAACTTCTTCATCCGGACTCCAAATTAAGCGATCCACATATGTATTTTGATATTCTCGACGAGCCCTACGCAATGGTGGAGTCAAACTCATATTTTGAGCACTTTCCTACAGGCGGTCTAAACCGGCTGTACAGGCGGTCAGACCGCCTGGCCCATTGCCAGACCGGCTATAGGGTACAGCCGGTCAGACCGCTTGTTACAGGCGGTTAGACCGGTTGTTGAGCCAGATCGGCATCCTTTCTATTTTCGGTCGTCGACGGAAAGATTGCAAGACACAAAGAACACGCAGATAATGAGCTGGTTTCTTGGGGTCCTAATCGTAAAAGCTTGGTTCCATGGCCATGGTGGCCGGCGGCTCTGGTGGAGGACATGAGGCGTGGATAGGAAGGAGAAATGTAGAGGAGGACAAGGAGAATGCGAGACAGTGCTTGCCATTGCTGTAGCGGCGAGGGACATGGCGAATCGGCCAGAAATTAGCCAACGGAGGGTGCTGCGTAGGGGCCAACGGCTTGGTAAGCAGCATCTAGTTTAATTGCCAGCTTTCACATGCTTACCTGTGCACAGCATGATGCAAAGCTTAATTGCCCGTGCTGCAAGGTGCAGCAGATGGAGATGCGAAGGTCGCCAAGATACTCGGCTGCATCCTCCACAGGGAGCCCGACAAGGAGGAGATGTCCAGCTCGCCTACGGCAACGACGCGCCAAGAACAATGACTCCAAGGCTATGCTCATCGCCATCTACGCGTGTGCGTTGCTCCACGCCTCCATCTCCACACGCCGCAGCAGCACCACCAGATGGGCGCCACGCACAGGGCCGCCGCCGCAGCCGTCGGGTACCACCTGGCCACACCTGCCGCGGTGCGCCATCACTTCTCCCCCGCGACTGCCGCCATCGGCTTCAATACTGACTGGTCGGAACATGCGCCGGCAGCACGACCATGACCGGCGGCTCTAAGGAGCCGATGTTGCTCGACCTTTTTCCCCGAGCTTGATACGGCACGTTTGCTGCCCCCACCGGCTAATCCTAGTCAGCATGCAGCGGGTCGATGACTAGGCGCCACGTCAGCACAAAACCACCTATAAACCGGAGAAGGGTGACAAGTAAACGGTTTTGATACTTCGAGGTTGAAAGATTCCTGGTTTTGTAGATGAAGGTTGAAAATCGGACGTGCGCAATAGTTGGAGGTTGTAGAATAAACTTTTTCCATATTGGGCCGGAACGGAATATAATGCCAATCCGCGTCGTTTAGCCCCGGAATTAGCAAACCATAGTTTAGCTCCGGAATTAGTACCACATCGCGAGGCTAGATCGTGTGAGGCGGTGAGGCCGGATATAAAACAAGGGGCAACACAACAAAGAAATTCATACCTTTCTCGGCCTTTTGACTAAGATCAAGTATAGTATCTGTTCTTATCAGTTTAATATCTGATATGTGAGGCATCGCCCTCACAAACATATTAAATTTATTTTTTGTGGGGGATAAACCCGATATGGTAGCTTGCTACCGGGTTTACCATGTGTCGCCCTAGTATTGCAGTGTTGCTTGGGCTTGGCACACCCCTATCAAAACTTCAAACTAAAGTTTAACTTGTTATGTTATTTATTGTATAAAATTCTATATCAATCAAATTTGATGTTTATTCTTCAATATTTTTTGTGGGAATAGCTTGCAGTGTGCTTGGGCTTGTTACACCCGAATAAAAACTAAAAAAATAACTTACTATATTCGATATTAATCAAATTCAATGTTTAATTTCCTCATTTTTTTGTTCCGTGCACAACATCCAAAAATAGCGTCTACAATATAAAAAAAATTATCTGCAATATTTGTTTAGAATATCCGCAACATTGAAAATATATACAGACAAAATTAAAGAATATATGAAAAAAGTTAAGTAGATTGGTTCTCAAAGGAAAATTCCCGCCGCAACATTAATACTATGTTTTATGCAATATGCCCTGTGAAAGTATGAAACATGCATAAATAATTTTTAAACTATCAGATATTAACTATTGCAATATGTCTCGAACTGTCAGATTTTTTCCCCCATCCAACGTCCTATAGCTAGCATTACCGTTATCTTTTTTCCTGTTCCAAAAAAACAGTTGTCTGGTACAATGTGTAATGCTAGTTGGCTGCTTACTTGTTCAAGTCGCAAACCAAAGAACATGAGAAGTCAAAACCGTTAAACTATTCTCTCTTCTGCACAATTTTTGCACCACCAAACAGAACGATCACATGGTCGATACTGGTGTGCGGCCGCAGCATGCATGATAAATTCATGAAAAACAACTATTTGATAACATGACAAACTAACGAGATTGGATGAAATTAATGGTGAAGGATTGCATATATACATAATTACATATATAAACTCCAATCGCTTCTGAGGGCACTTGAAAGAAAGCCCAAATGAAGTCGGTGCGCATGGCCCGATAGTTGGGGTAAGGAATTAATAATTTTTTTATTTTCTAATTTATTTTCTCTTTTTATAATGAAGGGTTCAGGTTTGATTAACATCTTAATTACCTCCTTGGAGGTAAAATGTATAACATAGCAAAGCCTCTTGCTTACCATAGCAAGGCCCGACATCTCCAAGATCACAGTATTCCTCTTAGGCACGGGCCCTACCCTAGCCTCCTAGGCACTTCACTGCAAGAATAGCAACAAACAAGTTATGAGGAGCTTGCAAATTTAATCAACAAAAAAAAAATGGAAACCTTAATACACAGAAGGCCCGAACCACCAAGCTGCTTCGCTTCCCACAATCAGGGCCACCTCAAAACATCCGATGCACTTTAGTGGCGGAGTTAGGATTAAACCTAAGAGGGGGCCATTGCTACAGTAATCACATGGATCCTCCTGAAGTACTCGAGCTCACATGGAGGGGGGCGAGGTGCTTTCTAATCCAACAACGAGCAGTACTCGAGCTCTCTCTCCCTTCCACAGATCCACCTCTTTTCATGTCGTTCTTCTGTATATTGTTAGCTGTAGCAGATCAGACAAATAGATATGCTAGGGGCCATGGCCCACTTTGGCCAACACATAGCTCCGCCAGTGTAGTCAGAGTCATGTCACTCCAAAAGAATCAGCTCATACGGTCATGCTGATTGGCTGGCCGATGCTAACTACCGAGAGCCCTCGTGGGCAACGCGTTGTTTCAGACCGTCGTGGTCTTCTCGAACACGAAGCGTATGGGTCTGGGACCGGCCTTCGAGCTTTATCGAAAAATGATGATGGGCCTCAAGCCTCCGCGCAAATATTGGGCCGGAAAATGCGAATGCGCATCGTTTAGCGCCGGAATTAGTTTATCTAACCATCTTATATCTCCGGAATTAGTACCACATCGTAAAGCTAGATCATGTGAGGCGGTGAGGTTGGAGATAAAACAAGGGGCAACACAGCAAAATAATTCATACCTTTCTCGGCCTTTTGGCTAAGATCAAGTGTATATCTGTTCTTATCAGTGTAATATCTTATATGTGAGGCCTCGTCCTCACAATTATATTATATTTATTTTTTGTGGGAGATAAACCTGATATGGTAGCTTGCTACCGGGTCTGTCATGTGTCGCCCTAGCGTTGCACTATTGCTTAGGCTTGGCACACCCCAACCAAAATTGAAAAAAAGTTTAATTTATTGTATTTCATCAATTCATATGAAAATATAATGAGGGATTTATTATATTCTTTATCAATCAAATTCAGCGTTTAAATTCCTCAAACATTTAAAACCAATTTTTTGCCCTATTCCAAAATAAACATGTTCCCGGTCAAAACCGTTAGTATTTTCTCTTCTGCACAACTTTTGCCCCACCGAACGGAAACTGTACATGCAAAACGATCACACGATCGATACTGGTGTGCAGCCGCAACATGATAAATTAATGACAAACAGTTCCTTGATGACTTGCAATAATTCTTACATGACAAACTAACGAGCTTGGATGAAGAAGTTAATGGCGAAGGAATCAACAAAAAATTATAATTCTCGCATCACAGCTTGTCAGAGTCTTACATGGTACACAGAAGGCCCAGATGAACCGAGCTACTTCGCTTCTCACAATCAGGCCACCCTCAAAACAGTAGGGAGATAAGATGAGAAGATACCAGCATCACTTTTTCCAAGTTCCAATTGGCTGGAACAATATTTATTCCTGTCCGCGAAAAAGATCTCCAGAATCAATTTACGGATGCTCTGTGGTGCTGCACAAAGGAAAATGAAGAAAGTTGGGATCCACCAAGCACCATCAACCCCACATCTCTGTACGGAACGATACCCTGCATTTCGGTGCTCCTAAAAAGAATGCAAAAGTTTCGAAACAATTTTGGTCATGCATGGTTTGCAACCAATATAACTGTTGTAAAGTATATCCACGCATTGGGCCCATTCTTTTGTCGACGAGTGCAGCTATTTTATTTTCCGGACATCAGTATGATACCCTAAAAAAGAATTTTTTATACTGATTTGTATTAACATATAGTTGTGACTTGTGAAGCATGGTAAATTGCACATTTCAGAAAATGATTATCAAGTGAAATTCATAGATAATCATCCTAGTATTGATTACATATCAAGTTTTACCTGGTCCACCAAGTTTACATTGAGAATTTGTTATTACAGACTTATAGTTGTATTAAACATTATTTGTTGAAAGCATGTGTTTGACTTGTTTCATAGCACAGTATATAACAATACTGCAAGGACAATTCGAGGAAACAGAAGGAAATCCTGGTCATGTACATCTGTATAGATAATGAAAAACAAAACTTTCTGAAGCAACAACAAAATATTTGTTCATCGGGTACTTCTATTCTGTACGATGGGAACTGCACAAAGCATGAAACACCAACAATTACAGTTGCTTTGGTGTTTTAGGCTCTAGAACTCCTCACTTGGTTTGCCTCTAAATAGCAAAACAGAAGACTATCTCAACTAGTCTCAACTCATGAATAAAGAATATAACCAGAGATTATAATTAGACAAAAATCATGCAATATTAATGAAATATGTTAAAAGATCAACCCTTTCAAAGACACATCTGCGCAGATCTCAAGATGGGGTCACTAAAGAAAATGCCGCATGTTATTTCATCAGCTTTTCTTCTGCTCCATCCTTCTGAGCAGTTCATTTTCTTATTTTTCACACTTGTCAAAACACCAGCCCGGCCATGTATTTGTCCTTTTCGGTTAGTCATCCTGCAAAGATGAAGAAGAAATTAAATAAAATACAAAGTAAACGTAATCTAGATAAGCTCCAAGATGCAAAAGTCCATGCACATTTCACAGATGAGGACAAAAGAGATATATGTCAACATATGAGAACCAATTGACTAGTTTACTGATGGAGACAAATTAAGTTGGGTACAATACAACGCACAATTGACGTGCAAGGCCAGCTGCCTATAAGCTAGAACGGCCTAACTTTTGGCATATGTGAAAAACAAATCCTGTAAAATTGCTTAAAATAGAATATTCTAACATCGTCCAAATCCATAAATAATTTTTTTCCAAGTGGAATAAGTAGAAAAGGACATCACTGTAACATCCCAATCTTATCTTGTCCAATTTGCATCATGGTTTTCTTTTCATTGCCGAATTTCAAAGGCAAAGAGTCAGACGTTACGTAGCTTTCATGTGATGCCACTGGGTATTGCTGGCCTAGCTTTGACATGAGTAAAATGAGCATGTAAAAGGAAAACGTTTGTTTATTTAGCTGATGGTTCATTAACACTGGACTATAAATCTATAATGTTCATTGTTCACTGCTTGCATATGGGAGTAGTACAAACTAGACCAACACTAGATCTCCTGCATCTGTTGTTTAAACACTTTTTCAGACCTGTTAGGACTGAAAAGCAAGTTATGTTACTTTCGGTGCTACTACTACACCTCTACTAAGCAAAAGCTTTAGAGAATCCCATCACAGAACCTGCATCTCCATTATCATGCTAATCATTGGATTGAACTCTGAAAAGCCATGATCCTTTTTCCAGCCCATCATTTTCTTTCTATTTTTTTTTTACCCCTTTGCACATAGCTTTGTCATTCAGACCTTTACACGGCATAGTGGAGTCCGTAGTCAAAAACCACCTCCTACACAGCTTTCTTTTTCACTTCACCGTGCAAAATCGAACACTGCAATGTAGGCATGTAGCAGTACCAACGGCTACACTGTTTTCATCACCTAGGAGAGCAGAGCAGAGCAGAGATGCGTCAATGATGCATACCTGGTCCTCTGCTCGGAGCGCTTTCAGGAGGCAGCGGCACCCCCGGCGCGGCGGCCGCTGGCATGCCTCCGCCACCCGGCACGTGGTGGAGCGCCGGGTTCTGCTGCACGGCGGCCTTCGTCTCCAGCGGGTAGTATCCCACGCCCTGCGCGTAATGCTGCCCAAACATCTCAGTCGAAAAGAAAAACGATTACTCCAAGGTGAAGTGCAGAGGGTGGCGGCGCGCCGGACCTGGGATGGCGTCGGCTGGAGGTGGTTGACGCCGAGGTAGTGCGCGTAGGGCTCGGTGATGCCGACCGCCGGCATGTGGTGGCCGCGGTAGCCCGGCTGGAGGGGCACCGGGTTGACGGTCGCGTTGGGCGGCATGAAGGGCATCCGCGGCATGGACGGGCCCATCCCGACGCCCATCCGCGGCAGGTACTGGTGCACGCCGGGGAACATCACCGGCGGCGCCGCCGCGATGCCGCCGCCCATCCACATCATCTGCATCGAGAGCAGAGTGTGGTCAGTATGGTTCCGTGGCTTTGCGCGTAGGTCGTCAGTCGTCGCACTGACCTGCACCTGCAGCTGCAGCGACTTGAGGTACTCGATGGCCTCGTCCAGCATCGACGCCTTGTCGGTCTGGGCAGGGAACGTGACAACAACGTTACGTTACTACTAGGTGCAACGAATTAATATATCCGCAAGGATTGTATACGTGTATGAAGTGACGATGGTCAGTGGAGTACCTTGTTGCAGTGAGGTATGAGGTCTTGCAGTGCTCTCATCTTCTCGTTGATCCTGTCTCGTCTCCTCTGCATTGGCAAGCACGAACAACATCGATGTCAGAAAGACAATGTCGTCGAGTAGATTGTGTCCATCTACTAGCAAGAATCACTACGCACCCTCTCGGAGAGGTTGTGCACCTCGGCGGCGCGACTCCTCCTCGCCGTCGTCATCTTCTGCGGCGGCTTGCGCGCCAGCATCCCCGCCGACTCCGACTCGGCGTCCTGCACATACCGTTGCATCACCATTAGTAAATACTAGTAACGATCGGTGTTAGAATAAACAAGGCATTGCTTGATCGGAGAGGACGAGACCTCGCTGGGGCTCCCGGAGTCCTCGGTGTCGAGCCGCTTGCGCTTGCTGCTCCGGTTGCTGGTGCTCGTCGGCTCGGTGGTGGTGGTGGTCGTGTTGCCGAAGCAGTAGTTGGACCTCCCCGACGAGGACGCCGCCGTCGCCTCATTATTCCCCCTCCCGCCCGCGTTGGCGTTCGCGCTCCCCATCGCCGACGGCACCGCGCCGCCTGACCCTCCTCCTCCTCCGCCACCTCCGCGCCCGGTGGCGGCGGCGCTCACCGCGCGCTGGACCAGCACCTGGTTGCTGCCACAGATGCTGGACCCGATCGCGCTCAGCATCGACGACGACGAGCCGGCCTCTGCCTTCCCCGCCTTCGTCTTCCCCGCGACGCTGTTGCCCGCCCGGACGAGCTCGGAGAGGTCGCCGGCGTTAATGTCGCCGGCGTCGGCGGCGAGGCTCATCGTCTGCTGCCTCGAGGCCGCCGACACGTGCGTGGACTTGGGAGGCGGCATCAGGTCGCACGGGGCCTCGGACACAGCGCGCGCGCCGCCGTGTCTGTCGTCCTCCGGCATTGTGACGTCACGGCAGAGCTTGCCGGCGTCGACGCCCGTGGTTGTTGCCGGCACCGGAGCCGCCGCCGCCGCCGCCGCCGGTGGTTCGCAGAAGAACTCGGAGAAGATGTCTTTGTCGAGCGAGTCGGCAAGCGCGAACGGGAACCAGAGGCCGGCCTCGTCGTCTGGTGGCGCAACCGACGCCGGGGCTGGAGGTGCCGGACACGTGGCCTTCTCCGGCCTCGGCGGCGGTAGCTTCCGGTTGTTCTGGCTCTGCATGACCACATGGCCGTTGCACCAGAGCAGCTCGATGAGGTCATCGTCTTCGCTGCAAGAAACAAACAGAGAGCTTCAGGCTTCAGTCTTCCAGAGGGACAGAAACCGATGAAGACAGAAAGATTCGTGATTTCGATCGATCAAAGGAATCAAAGTGCTCACCCGAGCGGCCTGGAGGTGTCTCCCATGTTGCTCCAATCAGGCACGAACTGGTTCATCGCTCGATTAGACCACCACAAACATCGATGGCCAACCAATCACCTTTCTGTCCAATCAGTGCGCACACTGAAAGTGGGCGAAAAGGCCAACAAGTAACGACATGAGCTGCAAGAATCGGAGGAACGTGCATGGGGACTTGAAGAAGAAGGCGAGGTTGATCTCCAATTAGCAATTTTTAATGCAACTGTCAACGGGGAAAGAACTGTAAACAATGACGCCGCCTGTCCAGGATCTTGCAGCACACGGCGAGCTTTGGCTTGAAATGGAGCGAGCTAGCATGTGTCGGAGCATCAGGCAGAGCTAAAAAAGGGAAAATATTTCCGTAGAAAATTGCTATTGTCGCACGCATGTGACATGGGAATATGGGATGATGGACAACAAACGGAAAATGGATCCGAGAATGTAGAGCACCTGGACTGTGGAGCGTAAGAACATGAGCAGTGAAGGATAAGAGATGGAAGAAAACAAAAAAGAGGGTGACGGAAAAGGTAGGATAGACGTGTGGACACCACAGAAGCTGCAAGGGGAGAAGCACCTACCTGACCGTGAGCAGCAACCAAAGACAATGGAAAATTGGAAAGGATCCTTTTTATTATACACATATACATTTTTTTCCAAAAAAAAAAGAAAGTGCAAATCTATCTGGGTAGAGTACTGGAGATCATATCCTTTTACAGGGTAAATAAAGTAGCTTTTATCTTTCTTTTATCAAGAGGGTGAAAATGGACGGATGACAAATCTCCCCAAAGAAAAAGAAAAAAAATCCACAGAGGGAGATACTCCGCATGGAAGAAGGACAAACATGAATTCAAAACAGCAAGACGAGGAAAAGAAATCAGGAAACAAACAAAAACTGACCTCGTTGCTAGAGGCTTTCCTCGTTCGTCCCCAGAGCTTGGAATCCTCTGCTTGAGCAGAGCAGAGCAGAGCAGAGCTTGGGATTCGCTCTGCACCGAAATCTCTCTAGACTCTAGAGCTGGAGCTGGAGCTGGAGCTGTGGCGAGGAGGAGCTACGGGGTGGGGTTGAGAAGCTGTAGCTCGACGACGGCGGAAGGAGGGAGGAAGGAAGGAAGAGGACTGGGGGTGCCCGGGCGGCCGCGGCTGCTTTTTATGCAGAGACACGGAGGTGCGGCTGAATTGGAGCGGATTCCCGGCGGACAGGGACGGCGGCGAGGAGAGCGACGGGAAAGCGGAACAGAAGGGTACGCGAATGAACGAAATGATTAGGCGAGCCGTCCGGCAGGGCGCCTCGCGGCGGAGCAAAGCAAATCTTAGAGAAAAAAAAGCAGAGCACGAGCGGAGCGGAGCGTTAGCAGGTGGCGGTGCGTTACCATTTCGAGTAACCGACCGGCGGGCCTGGCCGCCGGTAGCCCGCTATGCGTGAGCCTGTGTGTAGTGTACGGACCGTATCTGCCTCCGCCGCTTCGGTGATGATTGGTTGTCGTCGACTGCGCTTGCTCGCTGGCAACGGGGCCCCCACGTTGATGATGTGAGGGTGCTAATCGATCCCTGATCTCCGCTCTCAAATTAGATCTTTTTTTTGAGAGGTACCATTTTCATTTCAAATCCAGTCGTGATCTGTAAATTTCACTGTCTCCTTCAATTTAAAGGATGTGACTCATTTGTAAGTGGATATAGCCATAGAGGAGTTCTCGAGACACCCTAGACATAAAGGATGGAGAAGGAAATTTGGAGGCCTTTCTAAAATAGACTTTAGTAGATAGCATGCTGGAGTCTTTTTTTTTTCACCCTCCAAATTTAGGATAAAGTTTTGTTTAGAGGGATTGTTGTAGACGCTCTAGGTGGTGCTGTGACCCATAATTTGGTGATATTGTTATGCAATTTTACTACTTGTAACGAAGCGGTGGTGTCCTGGCATGCCCCTATACCATACTCTCTTCGTTCCAAATTGTAGATCGTTTGACCTTTTGGACCTTAAGTTTGGTCGCTCGTCTTATCAAAAAAAATTATGCAAAACGTCATTTTTTTATTATGACCTGCTTTATTAATAAAGTTCTTTAAGAAATAACTTAAATTTGACTAAGTTTGTATAAATTTTTTAAATAAGAGAAGCGGTCAAATTTGAGGTCCAAAAAGTCAAACGAGCTATATTTTGGAACAGAGCTAGTACTTATTATGAGTTTAAGTATCTATAGTTAGATAAATAGTCAAAATCGTGTGGCTAAAAGTTTTCGACGACTAATATTACTCTTTTTTTTAGGGAGACTAATAGGTACTCATAGCAAGTGAAATAGCTAGCAAAATATTTACATACTCATTGACATACATGTCCAAAATAATGATTTAGTGGTGTTATTATATCTGCGCGCGTAGAGGGCCAGGGGCAAATATCTATGCTCGTTCACAGTTATTCCTCTGAATCCAACTGCTCATCTACAGTTGGTGCATACGTGTTTGTACTTAGAAACACAAGTGTGGTGCTCTAGGCCTATGATATCGACCGTACTTGGGAAGTAATCAGCTTGCAACGTCGCATTCAAGTTACATGCGGAGCATCATAGGACAACCGCAAGCAGGATTTTCAGTGGCGGCCTAATATTCGTGTAAGCAGTGTAGCAAATATATATTAATTCGACAGGTTCAGAGGCAACATATTAATTTGCATCGTGGCATGCATATGTGGCCAGCAACACTTGGAATCATCGTACGGCAGCGTGAGGGAAAGGGAACCGTTGAATTGGTCCATTGTTCTTGTTTTGTCGACGTCGTAGGGCCTGCAAAGAAACTGAAGTCGCCTATTACAGAATAGTTTCATGAAGTCTAATGACGTGACTGATAATTTTGTTGCCATGCGATCAATATCTCGACTGGTATTGTGGTGTGCATTTTTATTCTGATTAGCTCTTTAGGTATACGTGAAGGAGGGCATTATTAGTACTATATGATCAGCCATAGAAAATGTGCTAATTAATTGATAATAATATTAAGTTAACATAAACTTCCCTCTTTATAATATCTCTAAAATTACGTAAGTTATTACATAAACTTCTCTTGATCGTAAGCATATATAAGCTCAAATTTAATTTGCAGTTCTTAGAGAAGCTTTTATTATGTGCCCACAAATAAGTACTGCTTTTTTTCGTTCAAAAAATAAGTACTGTATTTAAAACAACCATTAAATGACTACTTGAAGCAACTATATACTAATCTGGTTAATTCATTTGACCTTCTCCACCAGCATGGGAAGAGGCTCTTAGTTTGACCATGATACTTTTTTCTTTGTCGACGTTGATGACAAACAAGTGACAATTTTTCGATTGCTCCACACTGATCATGCTCAGTTGTGCAACCATTCTAGGTTCTTAGATTAAAAAAAAAAGAACCGGAGATATTTTTCTAGTTGTCCATCTCTTGCCTACTTTTATATTTTTTTTCCATTGAAAAGAAGCCCATCTTTGAATTTTGCACGCAAACAAGATATCTACTCGACTGTCTTTTTTTGAAAGAATATCTATTTGACTATCGTGTGCGTCGTTCTGACACTACCTAGATAGCTAGCCTATGCATAGACCGCACGTGTTTCCCCGCCAAAAAAAGGAGAAACAAACAAAAGGATCAGATGTGTTCGCGTGAGCGGTATAGTTATCTCAAAAGCCATTGACGATATATGATCGACTATAAGTGAGTGAAAAAGAATTTGACCATCACACAATCTTGCATGCTGCTAGTCGTGCTTTATACATGGGCGGGCGTGTTACACATGGAGATGAAAAGAGTTATAATACGGCGGCCGGGTGCTCCGTATGGCGACGAGGAGTCGACGACAGGAAGGCGAATTCATGCATGAGCACGATGCATCATCATCATCTTCTTCCCCCCCGCCTGGCGCCGCGCCCACTTCCACTTGCATGCGTTGGCCATCTATCCACACGCATAATTCCACACATCGGCAGAGGCAATGCCTGGCCACGAAATAGATCCCCCGAATCGTGGCCACATCTTTTGCGCCCCTCTTCGTGCATCGATCGGCAGAGGCATCACGCGGCAGCGGAGCCTCGTCGGTAGACGCCAAGCCGGTGCATATATGTGGCTGCCGATCGACCATCCTTTAATTTCTTCCCCACAGGCCAAATCATAGGTTTCGGCAAGCAAGACCGGTCGGCCCCTAGATATATCTCTATCCGTATGCATGTAGGTTGGCACAGCCGCCATCTCGGTGAGAGGGGAGACCTCTGCTTGCTTGCTTGCTTTGCTGTTGGTAGCAGCTGGGCCGGGGTTCCCATCAGATCACATGCCATGGCCGTGCGGGAGGAGACCAAATTGCTTGTGGCCAACCAGGTGGCAATGTGGCGTGCTAGCTAGCTGTGCCCCTCGCTCTCCTCTTCTCATCATCCATCGATCCATCTCTCTCGGAGGGATGGACCATCTCGATATACGGGGTCGATCCATGGTCCAGCTACCGCAGTGCAGTCGTGGGTGCGTTGCATGCTGTTTTGCACTGGGTGCATCGATCAGCAACTCCCTCTCCCGGCCAAATCATTGTTCCCGACCGGGAGCAGGTACGTACGTCCAAGCTACGCAGATCCAATCAAGTTACTACCAGCTCGGAGTACATGTCCGAATGATCATTAATGAAAAGATAGCGCGCGCGCGCGCGAATCCATGCAATGCAACCAACAAAAGGTTATGTCACGTGCCCCCAAAACGATCTTTGCTCCGGCCGGGCCGGGGGATCGGAAAGTTCTCCCTTTCCTCATCATCTGAACCAGGAAACCCGATGCCCGATGCATGGATCCCCCCATTGGAGTGCAGCAGACTCACAGGCTTGTCGCCATCTCGACATGATCGACTTTGGGGGCCTTCGACGTTGCATCTCTACGCCCTACATGCGTCCTGCGCGTTTTCCCCAGGGCTAGTAGTGGTGCAGCGTATCTGATACCCACCGCGTGCTGCACACACACATGCGCCTTGGTTCACTGATGCGCATATGCGAGCGCGAGTCGATCACCGCCCGGCGACAAAAACCTCGATTGTTTCTCTCCTCTTCGTGAAAGTTCCAGACTTCCAGTGTAATAATGACCCGACAGATAGATTTCTCCGGTCGGCAACTTGACGAGATCGATTCCAATTCCATGGCGCGGAATGGCAGTATATATATTTCAATTGCTTGGTTGGAGGGAAAACAGCGGGGATGTTGAGACGAAAAGAAAGCTGTTCCACGTGGGGCAGAATAAAATCCGTAGCAGTCACTCAGTCAGTGTTTAGCTCCTTTGATTTTCTTCTCTTCTTTTGTTTCTATTATTGGGGGGGAATGAAAGATAGAGAGATGTGACAATATGTTTCTCTTTTTGCAAGGAATGCATGTATGGCTCAAGACTTTTCAAATAAAGGAACTAACTATATAAGTACGTACTTCCTCCGATCCCACAGCGTAAACATATATTATTAGCATATCAACACAATCTCCAATTCAACACTTTGCCTAACTATTGTCTTGAGCCAAGGAGCTATGTATACATTGTCTCCAAACATGTCATGCAATCTTGTGTGAACCTCTATATGCGAAATTTAAGCTGTTGGCGATCAAAGTGTTCCAAAAGGTTTAACCGAGGCAACATTAGTGGCAAATGCAGGAGCAGATAAATGATTAGGTGGTCTACTCTGAATTATGAGATCGGATTTTTTTGGATGTTGGACCCAAACTCGTCCACTTATTAGTAGTGATGGAAAGCAAGCTAGCTCCCCACCAATGGCTTTCCTCCTGTTGAGGATCTGTTTGGATGAAAGGGTTGCTTAAGAATCTTGTGGGTTTTGTGGCGTCTAGCTAGCTTCAAAAGATCTCTATTCCCTTTTTTTCTCAATTTCAATGGCCCAACACACATGCTTGCATCAAGAATTTAGTATTTGTACATGATTTAAGTACCAAGCAGGGCGCCAGAACATATGTATTGTATGTTTGTATCATATATAGTCTCATACAACATGTATGATTGTGTATGATGTGAAGTAGAGATGAAGGTAAAATAAAGACATTATATTTCTTGAAGCATCCGCTTTTCCAGCTAACTTAAATAATGATCATGAGATTATCCGCACACATCATAGTTCGAGATATTATGTCTCTATGTTTGTTACTTTCGTCCTAAACAATAGGTTGTTTTTTGAATCCTTTTTTTTCTGATGTGTCAAAATATAAGGTTGGACTAACGTGTTTGCATAATGCGTAAAGCCGTTAAGCATTAAGAATACAAGAACACAAAACGACATGCGACGCGTCCTTCCTCATCTAGAATGAGTTGCATGGAATCGAATAAATATGATGGTCTGTCCGTGGCCGTGTAAAGCCGGGAATCATTTGAAAACCCTTCAGCTCGGATCAACTAGAGCCAGGTATCCGCTCGAAGTTACTTTCGATAAACACGCGGTATATGACAAATCAATCAGTAGGTATCCAAAGCTTCTGCCCGCGCACATTCATCCATGCTTGAAAATTGTTTTTTTTTTGAAAAAAATGCTTGAAAATTGTTGGACTAGTCCCTTGTCATCTTACCAGGAGGCCTGCCTCTCGGCTTTGATGGGCCGCCGCGGAGGCTAATGGACCAGCCCATTTGGTCAACAAGTATTCCTTTTCGATTTCCTATTTTTCCTTTTTAAATAATTTATTTACTGTTCCTCAAAAAAATAATTTATTTCCTATATCTTCATTGTGTAAAAAATGTCACACGTAGATTCAAACGTGGAGACTCGAGAAAAGATATTTATATATCTTTCAACCGGAATACAATGTTTACTAGAATTTCTATTGCAAGCCATATACTATATCTGATTTCATGTAAAAGGATATTCAAGAAACATTACCCAGCGTTCTACTCTTCTACCGAACGAAACCAGCAGCGTGCGTGTCGGCTTCATCAGTTGCCATTGTTCCCCCAGTAGTTCTGGCCCTGACCACCCGACGACGGTTCATCGCCCTCCGCCCCTTCCACAGGTGGCGTATCCGACGCCTTGGCCGCCGGCTCGTCGTCGGCCGCCTCGCCGATCCCCGGCGCCGGCAGCCACCCCGTCGCGTCCGACCTCCCTCTCCCCTTGGGGTTCAGCAGCGACGCCCACATGGCGAGCTGCTCCTTCCGGGTGCTCGTCCCGTCGCCGTCGTACGATGGCCGCCGGCGATGACGACGCTCCCGGTCACGCACGACCTCCTCCTCATCCTCCCCCTCGCCGCCCTCCTCCACCGCGCCAACGCCGGCGGCGGCGCCTCCAAGCTCGCTGGACCCGACCCACGGCACCGGCTTGTGGGCCCAGTACGCCGGCGGAAGGTGGTGCGCGCCCGCGAACGGCAGCCACTTCCCCTCCCTGGTGGTGGCGCTGCTGGCGCCCGCGTCGTCGTCGTCGTCTTCGTCGTTGTCACCGGCCGCCCCGCGCCGATCATGGTGGTGGGCTGTAGGTGCCAGCGCCATTGCGGACGTCGTCGTCGCCGCCTCCATGGAGGTTGCGACGGGCAGCCGTCCTACCAGGGGCCGGGCCGCGGCGGCGTGGGGCCCCGCGAGGAGGTGCAGCGCCGTGGCGATGGCGGCGGCAATGATGGTGGCGAGGGCGCGGCCGTCCATGACGGTGGTGGGAGCAGTGGTGGTGCAAGGATGGAGCTGTGGTTCTTTAATTATACGGCCCGATCGGGTGCTGTGGTGCTGCAGCTGCAAGATAGGAGGCACGCATGCGTGCGTGCGTGCACTGCGCTTGCTGTACTTGCCTCCAGGGTTACCCAAGCCGGTCCGGTAGTTCGTACCGCCGGCCGGCGGTAACGGTATACCGGACCGGTTTGACCGGTAACCGGTGGAAACCGGTTGAATTCAAATTTTGAATTCAAATCCCCCGTGCAATCGGTTTTTTTCGGTAAACCGCTCGAATTGACCGGTTACCGACCGGTTTGGACCGGTTACCGACCGGTTTGTTGGAAAACCGGCCAAATTCAAATTTTGAGTTCAAATCCCCCGTGTGACCGGTTTGGAACGGTTACCGACCGGTTTGACCGGTTACCGACCGGTTTGAGCGGTTTACCGGACCGGTTTGACCGGTAACCGGTCAAACCGGTCCAGTTACCGGTACTACCAGGGCGGTTAGCCGGCTCGCGTTAGGGAGGCGTTGGGCCTTCATGGGCCTTAATGGGCCGGCCACTGTTTTTTCTTTTTCTTTTTTTATTTAACTTGTATTTCGCGAAAAAAATAGCAAATGACCAAATATTTGAGAAATTTTGACTCCAATAGATCCAGCACACCATGAAGTATTTTTAAAAATTTTTATCCGATTTTTTGAATTTTTAAATTCAAATTTGAAATTTTTGAATTTAACCGGTTTCAAACCGCCCCGAACCGCTACCGGTCCGGGGCGGTTCGACCGGTAACCGCGGTTTTCGGACCGGTTCCCGCGATTTTTTTAACCCTGCTTGCCTCTCAGCTACTCCCGTCTTACTATACTCTGACTGAGTGACTGGCGTAGTTGCCGTTGACCGGGCAGCCGCGAGGAGGAACAGGAAAGAGTTAGGTTGGTCACGTCACGCGTCCAATTCCACTCGGCGGCGGGAGTGTCCACAAAGATCATCCTACGCGGGACCTCACTCAGCCCGATAGGCCCATCTGGAGCGATTGGGCCAGAACCTTTTCCGGTGATCCACCAAACAACACGCCTTACCCCCTCAAAAAGGAAAAAACAACAACACACCTCCTTATGAACAAATAGGCCCAGTTAGTTAGAAGCAGGCCCACCTACAAACAAGGCAACAACCAACGGGGATTCCTATCCGTCTTTGGGTATATTCGAGCTTTTCCATGCAAACAATAATAATCGTTGAATCAACATCTCCAAATCATATCCTTCCTCCTCCCTCCCCTGCTTTCTCTCTGCTCCTGCGTCATCCTCACAATGGCGTCGTCGCCGTCGCTGAAGGTGCCTCGCTCCTCTGCTCCCTCTACTACTCCCGTGGCACCCCCAATGTCTGTCGCCGCCGCACCTGAAGGTGCCGTGCGGCCACCTGAGAGCCTCCCCTGCGTGTGCCACGACCATCGCGGCGTCGTGGACCATCGTCGTCCCCCACCACACCCTGTGCTCGCCGCCGCGATGGTATCCTGCGTCGCCGCCACCGCGTGACCCGTGGCACTGCTTCAACATTTGAAAATTACTATTTCCACATTTATTTCCTTCCGATTCACCATTATGTTTTTAATATCAACATTCTTATTGTCAAATGTTGATCTCGGTCAAGTAAAGTGTTTACGTGGCTCTCTAAAATTGTTGATTTAGTACAATATAAATGTTGAACATATTGGTTGAGCGGGTCATCACTAGCTGGGCGTTGGCGAGCTTTATAGATGGATCCCGGTACGAAGCCCGACAACGAACCGTATATCATCATCCTCCCCGACGTCCACAGCTACCAGTTTACCGTGCTGTGTGCCTGTGCTATGCCTTCTCCGTTCTCTCCTAACCACTAGTGTCCGATGGAGGCCATACACTCAAGATGATCTTCAGGAACAAGAATCAAGCACATCAACCACAATATGTCCTCCATGGTAGAGTATGTACTGGGAAAGCGATCCTACTGGCTTACACCGGCCCAGAGAGCCCCCATCGACATCGAGACATCGACCAACCCCTTCGCCATCTGCCGGCCACAAAAGCGAGTTCCATGCAGTCTAATCATGCAAGTATTAAAACCAACAACCAGCGCCCGCGCATCGTTTTACCTTTGCCTGCAAGTGACAACTTACTACTCCCGCCATCTGTCATCCACATGATGATATAAACCACCACTAGTGCCAAGCAAAAAGCTCTACAGAAAAGAATGGGTCGACTGAAATGACCAAAGCCTTCCCAATAATACACTCTCGCCACCATGGCTCTCAAGCTTTTTATGAAAAGGTAAATCGTCCCCTGGCCATTCGTGAACGAGAGGCGGGGATGGAGGAGACTAGTACTAAAGAAAGACCTCACGCTCTGATGGCGAAACCAGACACCGCTGGGGGGAAGAGCTAATCGCCCGCTAGCTAGCTTTCCGCAAAGTAAGGACGCAGTGCGGATCAGCGTCGCCATCTGCTGTCTCTCTCTCTCTTCTTTTGTAAAGCTGCTGAAGAATATCGATGTGTGTTCTTGTCTTTCTCTACCATTATTATTTATTCACTGCTGAAGAATATCGATGTGTGTTCTCTTGTCTTTCTCTCCCATTATTTATTCACTGTGGATTCACTAGAATATCGATCTCCTTTTGCTCTATATATACAAAAAAAAAAGTGTCACGGTTTCAGAAACCTAGACCATGTTATTATGTCACCTTGAACTTTTTTTTAAAAAAAATATGTCACCTTGCTCAATGTAGACATCTCAAATTGTTTCACTTTACCAGTTCTGGCACTAATCCGCATTAAAGTTATACAACCACCTAATCAGACCAGGATCATGCTTAAAAAACAAGAATTCCCAAGTGGCATCAGGCATCTGGTAACATATATAAATTAAACAAGAAAGACTACTAAAATTTGGCAAGCCATGCATTCTTGCATTATCATTCAAGTATTTGAACTTTCCGTGCACTTTTAGTCCACAGAATAGTGGCACCTTATGTTGGTGTGTGTATGTAATATATATAAGTATAGGGTGTATAACGTAAAAGTGCAGAGAAATAAGAAAAATCACCAGGAGAGAAATCATCTCCTGAGAAGTTTCCAAATGTTCTACATGGTATCAGGGCTGGTGGCGATGGTGGCAGCCTCGTCGGCGTGACGGCCGCTGGCGAGCCGGAGCTGGAGAAGGGGACGGCGGAGCTGCGTTGCGGGTGCTCGGCCGGCGAGAAGGAGTTGGAGGAGAGCGCCACAGAGCTGTGTGGCGGGCTCATGAAACCCTAGGCGGCGCGGAACAGAGGAGGAGCAGCAGCGGCGCAGGTGGCGCACGCAAGCAGTGGCGGAGGTGGTTGGAACAGCGGCGGCGCGTGGCTTGTGCTCGGCGTGGCTGTTGCGGCGAGCAGTGCAGCGGAGGCCCGGCGAAGGAGCAGCAGCAGCGTGAGCACCGTGTGGGTGTTGCTGGTGGCCTGGTGCTGCTGCTTTTTGGTGGAGAAGTGAGCATCGTGTGGGAGCTGCTGGTGGCTTGGAGCTGCTGCCTTTTTTGGCAGAGAGAAGGGGGTGCTTGCTGATTCAGAAGAAGGGAGCGGTGGATCTGTGCTGCAAGCAGGGGAATTAGTGATTTGTGAAGGAGCAAAGAGAGTGTTGCAGCAAAGAAGCAAAGTGTTCCAAAGCCACTGAACTATGGCAGAGACTCAAGGGATTGAACAGGTGTTAGGGAAATTAGTGGAGCTATTCAGTGCAAGGAAGGATGATGTCTCGTCCTCAAGTAAAGAGATTGATATGGTGCAAAAATTGGAGTTAATGCCACTTGATATCAAACTGGAAGGTATGAAAAATTATTTGGCTTGGTCTAGGAGAGCGTTCTTACTGTTGCAATCAAAGAAGCTTGAGGGCTTCATCAATGGGGAGATAACTGAACCCAAAGATAAATTGAGCAGTGAGTAGAAAAATTGGAATGCCACTAATGCTTTAGTGGTTACTTGGTTATTCAATTCTATGACCTCAACAATTTCTGGCTCCGTTGACACTATTACCTCTGCCTCAGAGATATGGAAGGCTCTTGCAAGCATGTATTCAGGTGTTGCGAATGTGATGTTGTTAGTAGAAACAGACGATAAAATACATTATCTGAAACAGGGGGAGAGAACTTTGATGGATTATGTTGCAGAATTGAAGCGACTGTGGGCTGACTGGATCACTATGATCCTATTAAATTACCTCACCCTAAATGTGTGGCTTGGGTGAATAAGTGGATAGAGAAGAAACGGGTTCTTCAATTTTTAAGGGGTCTAAATTCAGAATTTGAAGGAAGACGTGCTGCACTATTCCATCAAGCTAATCTTCCTAGTCTTGAAGAAGCAATTGCTGCTATGGCACAGGAGGAGACAAGACTCAAGATGATAAAGGGTAACACCTTAAATTCACCAAGTCCAGCTTATGTGGCAGCAGGGTCCCAAGAGACCAGATTTTGCTATAATTGTGGTGAAAGGGGTCATTTGATTCGTGATTGCTCTCAGCAACTCAAACCAAATCGTGGTAGAGGTCGAGGCAGAGGTATGCCAAGAGGTGGTACTAGCCGTGGTGGAAGAGTAAGCTTTAGAGCTAATCATGCAGTGTCAGATGGGTGTGTTGCAGAATCAGATATAGTTTCACCAAATGAGCTAGATGAATTTAGAAAGTGGAAGGAAACTGGAAAGAGTTCTCAATTGAACAATCAAGAAACAACATCCTCGAGTGACACTGTTGCTGATGCGGTTCACTCATACTCAGGGACGAAAATCATATATCTAGTTGGATATTAGATTCAGTAGCATCCAGGCATGTCACAGGTAAAGTAAATGAATTTACATCATATACGCCATACTCACATTCTTATAAGGGGACAATTAAAACTGCGGATGGAACCCCTCGTCCGATTAGAGGTGTTGGGACAGTTCAATGCACACCATCTATTACCTTATCATCAGTGTTACATGTTCCATTCTTTCCTGTAAATCTTATTTCAATAAGTTCGTTAATTGATCAAATGGATTGTCGGGTACTTCTTGATCGTGAAAATTGTTTAATTCAGGAAAAGAGGACTGGAAGAAATCTTGGAGTTGGAACTTGGCATTATGGGCTCTGGTATCTTGATAGAAGCAAAACAAGAAAAGAAGTTTATTTTGCTCTATCAGCTAGTGAAGATGAAGCTCAGGTGATGTTGTTGCATTGTCGTCTGGGGCATATATCTTTTGATATCATGAGCAAAATGTTCCCTCATGAAATGTCTAAGGTGAATAAGAGTAATTTAATGTGTGATGCTTGTGAGTACGGGAAGCACACTAGAAGCTCCTATGTGAGCAGGGGTTTAAGAAGTTTATCACCTTTTGTATTAATCCATTAAGATGTGTGGACTTCCTCAGTCACTGCTATAAGTGGGGCAAAATATTTTGTAACCTTTATTGACTGTTATTCTCGTATGACATGGGTATATTTAATGAAATATAAAAGTGAAGTACTTGAATGTTTTAAGGCTTTCTATGCTTATGTAAAAAATCAGTTTGGTACTTCTATTCAAATTATCCGAAGTGATAATGGAACTGAATATGTGAATAAGGAATTTCAGAGTTTCCTTTCAGGAGAAGGGATTCTACACCAGACTTCATGCCCCGATACCCCACAACAAAATGGAGTGGCTGAAAGAAAGAATAGACATCTTCTGGAGGTAACTCGTTCACTTATGCATACAATGAATGTGCCTAAGTTTTTTTGGAGTGAGGCTGTCTTGACCGCTGTTCACTTGATAAACCGTATGCCATCAAGGGTCCTTGGCATGAAATCCCCTTGTGAGATATTATTTGGGAAAAATGAGTTCTTGGTTCCACCCAAGGTCTTTGGATGCACATGCTTTGTTAGAGATCATAGACCTGGGGTTGGAAAGCTGGATTCTCATGCTATCAAGTGTATTTTTGTGGGGTACTCATCTGGACAAAAAGGGTATAAGTGTTGGAGCCCATCTGACCGTCGTATGTTTGTAAGTATGGATGTGACCTTTAGGGAATCAGTTCCTTTCTATGGGGAGAAAACTGATTTAAGTTCCCTGTTCATTGATTTAGACCCTCCAAATGAGTCAGAAGATAGTGAGCAAATAGAGTCTAGAGTTGAGACACAAGCAAATGAGAAGAGAGCTATAGTTGGTTTAATCCCAGACCCAATCAATGCAAATGACATTATTCAGGAAGGGAGAGTACAACAACCTCCTACATAGAGGAATCTACAAGTATATACAAGGAGGAGAGAAAATCTCACACAATCTACCACTATGGTTGATGAAGTTCAAAGTGACCAAGCTCATTCAGGTGAAAATGAGAATGACCAGCTATCTGCGTCAGGGGGAGATACAATGGATCGCTCGAATGACTTGCCTATTGCTTTAAGAAGAGAACCACGGAGCACTGCAGGTAAAGCTCCAGTGAGATATGGCTTCGAAGATAATTGTGAAAATGGTCAAAATAATGAAGTAAGTAATTGTGTGTCATATGGGTCCTTACCATCTGATTACTGGGCATTTGTGACAACTCTACAATCCATACAAATTCCAAAAAACTGGAAGGAAGCAAAGCAAGATCCAAGATGGAAAGAGGCAATGCTTGAAGAGTTGGCAGCACTTGAAAAGAATGATACATGGGAGCTCGTACCTTCCCCTAAAGGAAAGGTGGAGAGATATAAGGCAAGGCTGGTAGCAAAAGGGTACAACCAGACTTATGGAATTGATTATGATGAGACATTTGCACCAGTTGCAAAGATGGGCACTGTGAGGACCTTGATTTCTTGTGCTGCTAACCTTGATTGGCCATTATATCAATTAGATGTTAAAAATGCATTCCTTCATGGTGATCTTAAAGAGGAGGTTTATATGGCAATCCCACCTGGATTTAGTACTACTGAAACTGAAGGTAAGGTAGTAAGATTGAGAAAGTCTTTATATGGACTGAAACAATAGCCAAGAGCATGGTTTGACAGGTTCAAACGTGCAATGCTTGCTATGGGATATAAGCAATGTAATGGAGATCACACTCTGTTTTATCTATGTTCTAAAAACCACATAACTATCCTAGCTGTCTATGTTGATGATATTATTATCACTGGAGATGATACTTTGGAGGTGGTACGATTGAAGGAGAATTTGAGAAGGGAGTTTGAAATTAAAGATTTAGGACAGCTTCGATACTTTCTGGGGATTGAAGTAGTAAGATCTCCTGGAGGGATTGTGCTCTCACAACGGAAGTATGCTCTGGATCTACTAGATGAGACAGGTATGCTTGGTTGTCGTTCTACCACTACACCAATAGAGCAAAACCACAAATTGGGTGCTGAATCTGGACATCCTGTAGATAAGGAGAGATATCAAAGGCTTGTGGGGCGCCTCATTTATCTATGCCATACAAGACCCGATATAACTTATGATGTGAGTGTAGTAAGCAGATACATGCATGATCCAAGAAGTGATCATATGGATGCAGTCTATAGAATCTTGAGATACATAAAGAAGAATCCAGGGAAATGTTTGCTGTTCAAGAAAAATGGACATCTAAATGTAGAGGGTTATTGTGATGCAGACTGAGCAAATTGTCCTGATGATAGAAGATCAACTTCAGGCTATTGTGTATTTATTGGTGGCAACTTGGTAATTTGGAGAAGTAAGAAGCAGCCTGTGGTGTCACGCTCTACTGCAGAAGTTGAGTATAGGGCTATGTCTCAGAGTGTTAGTGAATTATTGTGGATAAAAAATCTTCTAACTGAGTTAAAACTCCAGGAGACCAGTACTATGAAGCTTTGGAGTGATAACAAATCAGCTATTAACATTGCCAACAACCCAGTTCAACATGATCGGACCAAGCATGTGGAGATCGACCGCTTCTTTATTAGAGAAAGGATTGATGATGGAACTTTAAGTTTAGGGTTTGTAACTTCTGAGGAGCAAATTGCCGACTGTCTGACAAAATGGCTGAGTGTTAAAAGGTGTGTATCTTCATGTGACAAGATGGGCATGATAGATATATACGGCCCATCTTGAGGGGGAGTGTTGGTGTGTGTATGTAATATATATATATAAGTATAGGGTGTATAACGTAAAAGTGCAGAGAAATAAGAAAAGTCACCAGGAGAGAAATCATCTCCTGAGAAGTTTCCCAAATGTTCTACACCTTATATCTTAGTCGCCCCCTAAACCACGACTTGCATGACTCTAACCTAACATCATATCCTAATCTACCATGTATTGCCAACACTAATAAGAATGGTGTAATGGTGTGAGTGGCCTTATATATTGGAGGGGATAATGGGGGTGTTTGGGGGTAAACTGAAACAATTTGCCGTGATTGTGTGGGGTTAAGAGCTACAACATGCTTTCCAAGCTGCAATTTACAGGTCTTCTCCTGGCTCCTTTGACGAGAGCTGATATATAAACACATTTCAGATTAAATTTTCCCTCTCAGCTGATGATCATATATATTACGATGTTTTATTTAGCCTTTTTTTATACTGACTTGTCAATGGGTCAAGAAGGATATGCCAGATCCACTAGTCTTTTTGTATCTCAATGATGCAGCTATCTAGCTATTCAGTTTGACGACATGCTGTGTTCGTTGATATCAAGGTGTCAATAAAAATTAGGTCATTGCTCGTCCGGCCGTCTGGTGGGTGCGTTTGAGTGAGGACATGCGTGTATGTAGGTTATGCTTTTTTTTAAAAAAAAAATCCTTTACTTATGTGTGCTTGCACTACGACCACGTGCGTACATGCATGTATGCAGTTTATACCATAGCACGTGTATCGGACGACATGGCTTCAGTTGAATCCGTCGTGTCAATCCATCTTGTACTCGAACTAGAGTCCTAGTCGGTTGCCCCATATTTCACGATCCTTCAACAGCTTACAGTTCCATCGGTTTCCCAAAGCGTTTTTTTCTTCTGCTTAGGGCACCCACAGCGTGGTAAAAAACGATGCCCCGTTTTTCTTTTTCTTATTTGAAGCATCGTTTTCTACGTTGCAGCCGGCGATGCTTGGTTGAAAAAAGCTAGCACCGGGTATAGCAGAGTCACCGATGCTCACTCCTGCTAGTGAATAAAACAGCGCTGATCAGTCTCATCAATGGCCACTCACGTCACAATATGAGGCTGGTACAAGAGCTAATTGCTCCGAGGTTCTTTGTTTATTGGTTGGTAGGACGATGCTCCGTTCTGCTCTACGCTGTGGCAAAAAGTCAATTCAAGCCTCGCTGCGCTGTGTCAGTGATTTGATACTTCAAACCTCATCTATACTGCGGGTGCTCTTATGTAGCTTGTGATCGTGAGTGGTGATGACAAGTCTGCGTCGCCAATTTGGTAGGAACACGGGGCAACGAAAATGGATCGCCAATTCCGCAAGAAACAAAATTTGGTCTCTTTAAACTTTATACTGCAACGAAACTAAGCGTTGCATCGTCATAATCGTAACAAAGAAGACACCAAAGCTTCTAGAAGGCGTGCGCGACCTGATGACCACAGACAGATAGATACTTGACCTGTCCAGACAGATAGGCACGTCAGATGCGTGCGTTGGCCGGCCGGCGTTGGACACTATGATTGACGGATCTCAATCGATGCTCATCATATATCCTGTTATTGCGTGCTTATTATTCACGGGAGGAAAGAGAGGTTATGGCGAGATGCTGACCACCTTTGATTTTCTTTTTTCTTTTTTTTGAGTCGACCACATATATCATGTTTTTTATTTGGTAGATCTATTACGAGAAGTACACTGCTTATTCCTTCACTTGTATCGGAGAAATTTTTCAAGGCAGAGAGGTCCCGATATGATGCACTCTCGTTTCTACGAATCACCAAACCTAAGCTTCTAGAAGTGTGGCGCGTGTTTCCGGATGTCGAGGTCTCGTTCATGCCCATCTGGTCAAGCAACAATGACCTCAGCGAAATAAAACTAAACGCCTTTTGGACATTGAGCAATTGAGCACATACTTTCTCTATTTTATTTTACAAGGTCCATTTACAATTTTGAAATATAATGGTTACAAATGCACAGACATCTAATTAGAATTGTTTTTTGCTCCCCCCTTATTTGTTCATATTCCAACATAATACGAATTCTGATCCCCCTTGTGATATATTTTAGTAACTAATTAATCAATATCTTTTTACATCACCATGTGTGTCTAAAATATGTTTTGTTAGAATCTTATCTTGAGCCATATATGTATTGGATTTGCAAATAGATATGCCCGCACATCACATTCAAGGAACACTATAGTTATTGTTAACAATATAGATAGTCTGCGTGGTATGAGAGAGGTAAATAACTTAGATCTACGTTTAGGGACACTAAACTTATTTTTAACAATGACAAAGCATGTTGTAAATAAAATGCAAATTTACAGCATCGATTTTTTTTAAAAAAAATCATAGAGGCTGTAAATTAGATGAAGGGGATTATTATTTTAATTGACAGAAGTGAGTAAGTTAGATATTGATTTAGAAGAGATTTAGACTATTTTTATAACAGCAATGGTGCGTAATATTTTAGAAAACAGAGTGGACGAAGGCTGTTCCAGTGATGATTAAAGTATAGTAGTATACAAAACTAATAACATGATATTTTGAAAATTTGTAGGAGAACCTTTTCTAATCTTTATATCTTCCCCAGTTTCCTCACTATTAGTGGTGGCCTCAAGCGTATCTGCATCTTTATAACTCCAAATTGGCAAATTCCAAATTCATGTAGAATTAATTTAGCAAAGTTATAAAAAAGAACCTAAATATAGATGGGTTTTACTTTAGTTAGCTAACTACCCCAAAGCTTTAACTTTTAGTACAAAAAGAAACTATTCAAAATGAGTAGTTAGCTTTATTTTTTCCTATGCGGACAACCTTTGAATATTGTTGGTGTGATTCCTTTTGTACTATTTAGGTTTTGTACAGTTGACAAGAGAAAATATATAGCAACTAAGAGCATCACAGTGGGCATGTAAATTTGGGCTCACAAATCTTATTTTACAAGCATACATGTAAAATTTAGGAGCTCAAATTTACATCAAACTCCAGTAGGGCATGCATCTGGACTCCTAAAATGAGCATCTTAAAAAAAAGAAAATAAAAAAAGAAAATGGTGGGATTTATCATCATCAATGTTTGAGAGGGGGATAGGAGGCTCCTAAATCTGAGGGTTTCGAGGAGAAGTTTAAGAGGGTATGCAAAATAGGATGGAGTTTATGAGTCTCAATGGAAAGTGTTTTTTTGTCAGACTCCTAAAATTTAGAGTAGAGACTCATTTAGGAGCTTCCACTGAAGATGCTGTAACGCAAATCAGCCCGTGATGAATCAAGTAATGTTCAGTGGTCGGTACATCAACCGTGCGCCTATATTTTCCAATGACTGTGTGAATCATGATACACGTTTATCTTCTCGCTGGTGCCTGGTTTGGTATAGGCGTAGCCATGCATGTCCACACAGATTAGAAAACGAAAAGAAAATAAAAAGTTCGCTCTAATATTCAACCCTTTTTCTCGTTGTCCTCGAGTTCACACATACTTTTGAGATGGTAGGAATGTAGGAGTAATATTATTTTGCGGTGAACTACGCGACCGGATCGGAGCGCTCGGTACGTGTACCAACCAATTTTGGACCATTTGCGACTTTCTTTCCGTCTTTTAGGACCGTAATTTATTTGATTTTTTTTTCTGGTCAAGCAAGCAAGGAGAAAAAAAATTCAGCAGAGGAGGAAGCTAGCGTCACGTCGTCGTTTTGAAGCACCAGGTTTGCCTATACCACGTACGTAGCTGCCCCGTACCTACAAGGCTAGTACAACAATCCGAAGAGATACAAGATGAGCGAGCACGTGAGATGACTCGTTTAATTTGCATCGCTTCTTGGAAACGTACGTGCAACGTGTGTGATGGTGCTCGCTCAACAGTATGGCGTACACAACGTGTGTAGTGGTAGCAGCAGGAGATTATGCCAGAGACCAAACAACAAGTCTGATTTCCAAGCTAATCCGCGCTAACCCAAATTGACCGGCACGGTGTCGTAACGTACGCGTAGGATTAATTGTCCGGTCGATCTCCTAGAGCTTAGCAAGAAGCGTGTGAATTTTGACATACACAGCATTGCACACACAAACCATTCGCGAATGATATGTTCCATTTGGTAAGTTTTCATAGACCGTAGCGTGCAAATCAAACCATATATATATATCATCATTAAAATCGGGTGCGATGCCGAAACAAATTGTGGTCTCTCTCACCATGTGGTCCGTCCGTCACCAAATTCGGATGGGGTCCGATGCGTGCACGGAAGAAACCTTTCGCTACCGCCCCATGCATGTGCCATGTCTGCACGAAGCAAGGATCCTTTTATCGCTAGCACGGAGCATCTGCCACCGACCCGTGCGTTCATATTATTTCTCCTGCGTACGTCTTAATCGCCTGATTAGCTTAGCTGGTGGCTCCACGCAATGCAATGCGCCCCCACAAGCGGCAAAGTCGCAGCTCGGCAATGCACAATTGTGGCACGCACTGCTTACCCCTAATGATTCTCTGGTAAGTTGATAGTAGTGCGGCAGCTAGATTTTTCGTTCGTGTTTGCCAGGACGGTACATAAGGGCTTCTCCAATGGCTATCTATTTGACTAGCTATTTGTTTTTTTAATCAGTGAATAGTTGTTATACAGTGCTTACTAGCTCTTGCTTCCTAGTTAGCTCGCACGCTTTCCGATACAGCTCTCTCTCACGAGCTCTTTTTCCAAGCACCTGCATCTCCTCTCTCTCTTCTCCAAATAGTTAGTCCAAATAGATAGACCATTAGAGACGCCCTAAGCTATTGCCACCACTTAGCTAGGCTATTGCCACCACTTAGCTAGGCTGGGTGTACGTACGTGCATATATAGCGTATCAGATTCAGTAGTGACAGTTTCTGAATGGACGACGACTCGGACCGGGGGTAGCCGCTGTCAGTCTGTCTTCGACAGTGCTCCGGTGTGCGACTGCTCGATCAGCGTCAGGATATGTAGCAGCCACCCACGACCTCAAGACGACGGATCGCTACGCGTATGCGGGAGTGCCGTCAACCGTGCCCGGCGTCCATGCCGGCTGCAATGGGCAAGGCCGATTGGAAAAGGATGGTTCGTGTGGCGTGGCACATGCGCTCACTACCGGATTCAGCCTGTTTGCCGTGATGCTCACGGCAAAGAGGCGAAAACTCACGGCAAAAGCTTTGCCGTGAGCCGGCTCACGGCAAATCCTGCACGGCAAAAATCCTATCGGCAAAAGGAACCTTTGCCGTGAGCCATATATCACGTTCTCGGCAAACCTTTACCGTGAGCCAAAAAACACCTTCGGCCAAAAAAAGTGACGATGACGGCGAGCCAACGGTGTAAGTGGGGCCCGCTCGGATGTTTGCCGTGAGCATCGGCTCTGGCTCACGGCAAAGAGAGGATGTTTGCCGTGAGCCTGGGCCCTGACTCACGGCAAACAGGCATCCTTTGCCGTGAGCCAGGGGCCAGGCTCACGGCAAAGAGCCCACAAATGCCGAATTATAGATGCTGCAGTGCAGCCGTGCAGGGACATATTGCAAGGTAAGCTACTTAAATTTCGTTTTAGACATATTGTCATGGGGTACTACTAACTTTGTTTTAAACATACAGTAAGAGATGCTAGAGTATACTGCCAAAATCTGAAATACCATTAGACATAACTCAGGTTAAATAACTTATAGATGGAGCATCTAAAAATACAAATAGGCTCAATCCCCCTAATACGGAATAGAAAGCCATCACCAGTTCATATCGAAGCACAAATCGCGTAAACCTATGCAGCAGGAGTTATGGATCACAACTGGAACACACAGATTAAATGAAAGTACAATTCTGAAGCCTTGAGAAGCTCCGGTAAAGGTTGGCTGCTGGCTTGCTTGATGTTCTCTATTGACAATGGTGGGGCCTGAGATGGCTGGATCGACCATGATGGTTCTCAACGACCAGTGGCATGTCATTGAGCAGGCATGGTGGGGCCTGAGATGGCTGGATCGACCATGATGGTTCTCAACGACCAGTGGCATGTCATTGAGCAGGCACTGGGCAAGCGTATTGCTGGGACTGGTGACACATCATGCCTGAAATCAGTTAGTTGATAAGGGGTCATTCGACCAGATCAATTACAGATTACTGAAATTAGTTCCTGAGGGGGCATTCGATCAAATAAATTACAGATGAGTAGTACCTAGATGTATTTTGCCTCTCATGGCAGCGAGGTGTGGATCTCTGAGGGGAGATATGGCAGCAAAGAAGAGCGATATGGTGGTCCAGGGGTGGACGCAGGCGATGGTGGAGTTGGAGAAAGAAACTGCAAGGTGGTAGCAGAAAAAAATAACATGAAACATGTGTAAATACTACCAGTAGAGAGCATGAGCATAAATGCTTGAAAGGTAAGCAATATTTCACAATTGTAAGCCATCATCGTGTTTTTCAATGCAAGTTTTAATATCTGTAAATAGATAAATCAATTGGGTTAATCCAGCACTAATCTAAGCAAACATTTTTAGTAAACAGGAGCTGCCAAAGTTGTAAATTATTGTTAAACAGAGGTAAAATGCTATCTAATTGTGCAAGATTACCAGAGAGGTCTTACTAAAAAAACCATCTATGCAATAACAAATTTATAAAATTCAGTACTTGCAATATATCATGCCACTACTCCACATTGCATTTACCACTTTTTTGTGTGCACATCACACAACCGGAAAGTGTGGCAAGGACCATCAGTACCATGCTCGTTGTAGCGCCAGCAGAATCAAATCAGGAGCACTACGGGGATAATTAGTCCTGTTGATGGAGTAGAGATCAGGCATCTAAAGCTCAGGAAATAGTAGTCAAACTGTAGTATTGTAAACAGGCATCTAAAGCTCGGCAAATCAAACCTGACGCAATGGGGAGAGACTTCCGTTCTTGCCAAATTTGTTGCCTCCGCCTACTGAGCTTGGATCAGATTAGTGTCCAGCGGCAGACTGGGTTAGTCGATGGAATCAATTTGTACCGGAGGGGAAAAATTAAACAAATCACAACCTAGCAGCAGCGAGCTTCGAGTCCCAGTCGCCCGCCGCCGCTACGCCTGGGCTCGGCGCCTGCTCCATTGCTGGTTCCGGTCCCCGCGCCCTTCCCCTTGTCTTTCCCTTAGGCCGTGGTGGTGAAGGGAGTCGACGGGAGTGGAGGGCACGCACGTAATTGTTCTCAACGTGGACGCCTTCTGGTCCTGCCGCGGAGCAGCGAGGAGTGGTGGCAGCGTACACAAAGACAGAGAGGGAGAGGGAGAGGGAGACGGAGAGACGGAGAGGGAGAGCCAGGGGGCTAGGGTTTCACGAGTGGACCGCAGGGCCGCAGGACGTGACTGCGCCGGACGTGAAGCAGTAAAATTGGAATGCATGAAAACTTCGGGTCCGTCAAAAGGAGACGTGGCCGCGCCATTTTTGAACACGTCTCCTCGAGCCCGCGTGGAGCGCTGGGAGGGGGCTTTGCCGTGGGCTAGTCTGGCCCACGGCAAACACGCCTTTGCCGTGAGCCAGATCGGACGGCTCACGGCAAATAGACAGCTTTGCCGTGAGCCAGATCTGGCGGCGCATGACAAAGAGGCCTTTGCCGTGGGTCATCTGGCTCAAGGCAAAGCCTGCCCATGTGTCAAATTTTTTTAATTTTTTCTCCCACTAAATTTTATTTTTTTTTCTATTTTTTCTACCCCAAAAATTGACCCACGTGGTCTAGGGGATATGTTATTTGCCGTGAGCTAGGGCTGGCTCACGGGGACATGTTATTTGCCGTGAGCCAGGGCTGGCTCACGGCAAACATGCCCATTGCCGTGAGCCTTTATAAATACTCACGGCAAACAAGCAAAACATTCTACTTTTTATTTTAGTTTAACATGTTTTCATATTATTTCTTTCTTATAAAGTCACTATAATGATCAGACTATTTCGTGGACTTTCATTTAAATAACTTTATTCATATTTGTTTGTTTATTATTTCATTATTTTCTTCACGTCTTAACAATTTTTCATTATTTCGTGTATATTTTAAATACAAATAAATATCAAATATATCTAAAAAATTACTAACCTTTAAGAAAGACCCTATTATAGTGTCTATATCATATACACAATGTTTTCAAACTCAAATTCAAACTTAAGCTTCACTTTGACTTCCAAAACTAGAAATCTCTTCTCATGTTTATGAAACTTCTACAGACATCTTTAATTTTGTGCATCGTACGAAACAAACTTATGCGAAACCGTGTCAAACCTTCTCCACAACATATGTGTCTGATACCAGTAGACATCCACAAATTTTATGATTTTTTTACTTTGTTTTTCTATTTTTAAATAATTATGAAACATAAGATTTGCCGTGAGCTTTATAAATGCTCACGGCAAAGGTCCTATTTGCCGTGAGCATTTATAAAGCTCACGGCAAACAACCGCTTTGCCGTGAGCATTTATAAAGCTCACGGCAAACAACCTCTTTGCCGTGAGCTTTACAAAGCTCACGGCAAACTATGGCTCTAACGGCCGTTAGTGCCGTTACGGGAGGCGACATTTTAAATAATTTTAAATAATTTTGCCGAGAGCCTTGTTATTTTAGCTCACGGCAAAGAGAGTTTTTGCCGTGAGTTTTTGTTTGCCGTGAGCTTCTCTTTTTAAGGTCATGGTAAAGAGAGTTTTTTTGCCGTGAGTTTATGTTTGCCGTGAGCTTCCCTTTTTAAGCTCACGGCAAAGAGGGCTTTTGCCGTGAGTGTGTGTTTGTCGTGAGCTTCTGACTTTAAACTCACGGTAAAGATGTGTTTGCCGTGAGCTCGATTTTTGGCTCACGGCAAACAATTCAAATCACGGCAAACAACAATTTTCCGGTAGTGGCTGGCCCCCGAAGGGACCGGATCGGATCATTTTTCCGGTGGAACTCCAGGGACCGGACGTGATTGGATCACTCTGGGTACGTGTACCAACCAATTTTGGACCATTTGCGATTTTATTTGATTTTTTTCAAAAGAAGTCTATACTACTCTCCTCAACTATAAGCAAATTTTACATAACTCTTTAAATTATATTTTGATTTATTTTACCCCCTAAGCAAAATTCACTTGGCCAACAGAATTCAGCAGAGGAGGTAGCTAGCTAACATTAATTAAAGCACTCAAGCACCAGGCTGCAATCATCAGAAGAGACACATAAGAGAGCGAGCATGTGAGATACTCGTTTAATTTGCATCGCTTCTTGGAAACGTATGTATAACGTGTGGGGGATAAGGTCCGATGGATGGTGTTTGCTCAACAGTATGACGTACGTATGCATGGGACCAAACAACAAGTCTGGTTTCCAAGCTAATCCGCCTAACCCAAATTGACCGGCACGCGTGTCGGAACGTACGTGTAGGATTAATTGTCGGGCTCGATGTCATAGCTAGAAGCGTGTGGATCGGTGGCCATTACGACTCTTTAGTTTGGCATCCATACAGCATACACACACAAAAGTACATAAACCATTCGCGAATGATCTGTTCCCATTTATATATAGAGCGTTAGCGTGCAAATCAAACCTTATATCATCACTGAAACTGTTGGGTGTATATATATGCCGAAAGAAAATGCATGTGCATGGGTCTCTCACGGTCTCACCACTGTGGCCCGCCACCAAATTCCGTGGGGTCCGTGCAGTGCACGGGAGAACCTCTATTATTTGCTAATGACCAATGTGTGTGCACGACGAGAAATGCGTCCGAGGTACTAGGACGGAGCGAAACTGACACGAGCATCTCTGTGCGTTCATATTTCTGTCCTGTGCGTCGTTTAGGCTGTGTTCATATGGGTGGTAGAAAGAAGTATTTTTGTTAAATAGTGTATTAAGAAGCGTGTTCTATGAGTGGGGTGAATAGAAAAAACTTGTTGAAAAATTACTTTTTCTTGAATCTGAACACAGTCTGGCTCGGTATCTCCAGGCAATGCAGTGTGCCCCTACACGCGCCAACGTCCCAGCCCGGCAATGCACAATCGTCACACGCACTGCTTATCCCTAATGATTCTCCCGTAAGTTGCGGGTGCGGCAGCTAGATTTTTCGTTCGTTCGTGTTTGCCACGACGCGGGACGCGCGCGATCTATCTATCTAACAATGATAATTAAGCTAGTGCCACCAGGTAGCTAGGCCGGGGGTACGTGCATAGCCAATCAGCGGCGACAGTCGACATGCACCGAGACTTCAAGGCACACGCGGCTTTCCTCTTTTGAAAAAAAAACCAACTTCTAAGAAAATACTATTTATTTCAACTTTTTACTATTTATTAATTTTTTACTATTTATCTTTCTCACAAAACACGCTTTCCAACAAGCTACAACATTTTCTTTAAATATAGTGTTTTTACCTCAATTCAACGGTTGGACCCAAAAGGATCGGATGCATCATGGTAGTAGACCTGAAAAAAGGTCTTAACCAAGTGGCGCGGCGCCTCTGTCTGTCGTCTCTTGGACAGTATTCGTTGCAGCCAGTGTGCGACTCGATCGATCAGCGTCAGGATATATAGCCGCCAGCCATTGCATGGTCCATGGACCAGGCCAACGCGATACCACATGCCCGAAACCGATAGCGGAGTGCCGTGCAACGACCACCGTCTCCATGCCGGCGGCTGCGTATGTTTATGTACGTACCCCCCTCGATCGCCGCGGCGGCAAATGGCAAAGCCCGGGATGCTGGATTGTTCCGTCGTGTGTTTATTGTTCCTTCGTGTATTGCGTGGCACATGCGCTGGCCCCCGAAGGCCGGCCGAGCCGAAGCACAGCTACCCCGCGCGGGCCCCTCTGTGTCGAAAGCAGCCGGAGCGGCCCGGCCCGGCCCGGCCCGGTCCTTTTATAAAAGGCAACCGCCGCTCTCTCTGCGACTCTGTCCGTCTCAGATCATCACCATTCTCACCAAGTCTAATCGCCATTAAAACTCCACAGCTCCCCCGTCCCGTCCGTCGTTTCCTTGTCCCCCGCGCTCGCGCCGAAGCCCGCTTCCCATGGCCGCCGCGGCGGCGCCCTCCGCCGTCCCCGCGGCGCCGTCGCCGTGGGCGGACATGGAGACGGACTGCCTGGCGCACGTGTTCCGGCGGCTCGACCTCGAGGACCTCGCCGCGTCGGCCCCGCTCGTGTGCCGCGGGTGGCGCCGCGCCGCCGCCGACCCGTCCCTGTGGCGCGCCCTCGACCTCCGCCGCGACCACCTCGCGCGCTTCATGCCCTGGTCCCCGCTCGCCGCCGCCTTCGCCCTCCGCTACGGCGTCGCCACACGGTTCTCCCTCCCCGGCTTCCTCCGCCTCTGCCTCGCCCGCGCCCAGGGCTCCGCCGACCACCTCGCCCTCCCGCCCCTCCTCGCGTCGACCGCCGACGAGCTCCAACACATTTCCCTCCAGTAAGTGACGTCGCGTCGATCGATCCTCATCAATTCATCATCATCATCATCATCTTCTCCCCCTCCGGCGACACGACAAGTTCTCATCAGATTGCTCCGATCGATCTGCTAGGTGCCCGAGGCTACGGCGGCTGGCGCTCCCTGCGCTACCGGCCGGCGACGAGGCGCGGCTGGTGGATCTGATCCCGCGGTGGCCGTTGCTGGAGCACCTGGAGCTGGACGCCAAGCCGTCGGCCACGTTCTTCCCGGCGCTCGCCGAGCAGCTCGGCCGGCACTGCCCGAAATTCGCCAGCCTCAAGACCTCCGGCGCCGTGAAGCCGGAGGACGCGGCGGCGCTGGCGACGTGGCTGCCGGGGCTCCGGTCGCTGTGCCTCGACCGGTCCTACCTGCCGAAGCAGGAGCTCCTCGCCATCCTTGCCGGCTGCCGGAACCTGCGGGAGCTCAGCGCGCGGTGCTGCGTCGGGTTCGACGAGGGAGACGAGGAGATCGCTCGGCGCGGGGCGCGGATCGAGCGGTTCGACGTCGCAGGGTCCAGGGCGGTCGACGAGCTCGAGGAGGACGTCATGGCCGGCGGTGGCGACGGCCTCTGCGACTCCTCCTACGTCGACGTGATGTGATGAGTGATGTGTCCTTCGCCTGATCATCAATCCGGGTGCTCGTGCGGTGCAGTACGCTTTGGCGCTTTGCACTTTGCAGTGTACCAGTACGTCTGAGCTGGCTGGCTAGTGGGCCCGTGATGGTCACTGCTCACAGTCGCAGGAGGAGCGTGATTAATGCGCAGTTAGGCTCTGATTTCTTTTTCTGTTTAACGTTGTTGACAAGTTTTATTTAGCAAATCTTATGCGCTTCTAGAAGAGCTGTTGTAGTATATTGGTTATAGAGAGAGTGCAAAAATCAGAGGGGGCGGCCGGTCTTTCTTTTGGGATGGATCTCGGTGTTCACACGCTTTTGACTACCTGCTGTCCCCATGTTCGGTGTAAAAACAATACCCCCTTTGCCTTTGTTCATGGAACTATGGAACGCTTGTATGAAACGGCAAGCTTTCGTGAAGGGAGGTAGGAATATGCAGAAAAGAAGTTCCTGTTAAAAAAAACAAGTGCTCCAATTCACGCCACCACGAGATTCACGAAAAGAAGTTCCTTCAAAAAAAAAAAAACAAGTGCTACGAATTCACGACACGATATTTATCATAAAAGAGATTTCGAGACCCTTCATGGACAAGAAAGAATAACCAAGTCAAAACTTCGACAGAAAACTCAAGTAACCATTTGTACCAAAGCTTGATGAAACAGGAAACTCAAGATAATTCAGAGTCCCCGTGTGTATCTAGTTCTAGTTTTAGTAAGTATTTCTCTGTAGATGATATCCCAATTTTTACACTTTATCATACGCGCTCCAATTAATAGTCATGTTTCTTTAAAAAATCTATAGTGGAAAGGAAATTAGTAGGTGCAGTATATTTTTTTCATATGAAAGGTGCCTGCTGCTTTTCAACATTGTTACTTTGAAAATAAGACTCCATGGGAAGACTATTCTACTCTTTTTTTTGTGCATACCTAGTCTACTCTTGTCCCACCAATGACAAGATAAAACATCTTAAATTTGCGAATGTAGAGAGTAACTGAGCTGAAAATATGTTTAGAAGGGGCATAAAAGGACATCTAGCCAAGTTAGTTAGAGTGGCTAAGTAGCATGGTCACACCAATAGTCTCAGGTTCGATTCCTTGCGAGATTAGAGGCTACCCCAGCGAGGAATCGTGATGTCGTGAATTCCCATCGGGTCTAGTTTTTAGTTTTAGAGGGGCATCCCTGCCCATCAAATTTAACATGAAAACATTTCACTAACCCTAAACCCTAAGAAAGGGAAGTTTACTGTATAGTCCATTTCATGTTTAAAGTGCTGCAAATTTCTGACCAGATAATCATATGACAATGCATCGTACGCGTGGGTCTTGTGCGGTTGCATCTGTCGGGCTTTTCCTGAGAGCTATAGCCGCATCAACTGTTTCCATCGGGTCTGGATGCACCGTATATGTGCATGAGTGGAACCAAGGCTGCACGGTACATGTAGAGAAGAGAATCATGCATCTTTTGCAGTTTATATACGGCTCCACCTGGCCTCCTGAGGTTTTGGTGGCCCGGGGCGAGACTAGAAAGAGAGGCTCTATAATAATAATAATAATAATAATAATAATAATAATAATAATAATTGTCAATGGATTTTCTTTGTGATTTTATAAACTACTCCGTATGTGTGGTCTCTTTTTCCTTTTCTCAGTAGCTGATGTTTGTTTTCGAGATGATATAGGGTAGTGAATTAATTTTTAACGAGACAATGACTCCATTAGTAATTCAATCACTGCAGATGGATTTTAAAATTTAAAGATCAATGGAAATGTAAACACCTCTGACAATGCTGCCGGCTGCCGTGGCCCCTGGCATCCAGTGTGAGTTACCAGCGTTCGTCGTATACTCGCACGGCGCGGCATCGGCGGCGTGACGGCCTCGCTCGATCGACGCCTCGACGGTTGCTGCGGGCTAGCACGCAGTTGCGTCGCCGCATCGGAGCTCGGAGGCAAGTTGAAGTCGCACCGCGCGGAGAGCCGAAGATCGATTTGATAGGGCACTGTGTCGCGATCCGATCGGTCGAGTGCGAGACGAGGAGTCTGTGCGGCCTTTTTGCCAGCGATTGAGCGAGCGAATGTTTTTTCGGCCTGGCCGGCTGGCCCATCTGGGGAATATGCCTCCTCCTTGACTACTCGTACGTACCTGTATCTGGGTGGGGCCCCGTCTGATCCGGGGGCCCAGTACGGCCGCACTGCTCGACCCCCGGGCCAGGATGCCCATATCCGAGGAAGCGAACACACCGAATGACTAGGTAGAACCGGCTAGGATGTCTAAATTAATAGCCAGACCAATCCAATTCAGCGTTCATTTGTTCATTTTCTGGGTGGACGTCTACTCTGATCAATCTATTTAACCATATCGGATCATATCTAACAAAAAAATCTTTCAATTTATCTTTGCAACTGATATAAAAAACATACTTTCTCCTATATGAGTAATTATTTTTCTGAAGGAAAAAGTCCAAATTACTCTCCTCAACTATAAGCAAAGTCCACATGATCCCTTAAACTATTTTTTGGTTTATTTTACCCCCTAAACTATGTTATTTGGTCTATTTTACCCTCTAATATAATTTATCTTTTTTCTTTTTCCATGTACAAGTGTCATATTGCGTTCAAATTTTGAGAGATGATAGTAGACATCATAATGCACGATAGAAAAATATAAAATTATTTTTTGTCATTATTTTGATGGAGGTAAGGTATTTAATAATTAATTAATCCTTAGGACACGATATTATACAAAAACTAGTGACAAAAAATTCATAATATATTTTTTGACATATATTGTGATGTTCACTACAATCATGCAAAATTTTAAATTAAAATTCAACTTGTGCATGGAGAAATAAAAAAGACAAATTGTATTAGGGGGTAGAATACACCAAGTGACATAGTTTAGGGAGTAAACTAAACACAAAAGATAGTTTAGGGGTTATGTGGACTTTGCTTATAGTTGAGGGGAGTAATATGGACTTTTTCCTTTTCTGAATTACAGCACACGTTCCTCTGAAATATCAAGCGCTGCTCTGGATTTTTCTCATATTGGACGATGTATATTTTTTTTAAAAAAAATACATATCGATTCTTGATTTTTAATTATTTATTTTAGTTTTTAAAATTATATTTATTTTTCTCAAAGAAAGTTTTGAACTCTAGTGTTTGTTACTCAGCCCTCAGCACTATATGTCTAATAGAGTAATAGTTTTTTTTGGATAAGTCCGGTTTTCAACCCGTAACTATTAGGTTCGTCCGATTTTCACCCTTCAACTACAAACCCAGATATCTTAAACCATGCAACTATAGAAACTGGACATGTTACATCCCTGAGACAAAACCACCCGGTTTTCGAGATGACGTGGCGGTGGTTTTGGTGATGTGGCTGCCACTGTGTACACTTAAGAAAAATACTATAATAAGACTCCACATGTCATACTCACCGGCCACTAAGAATTACAAAATCACCCCTGGGATGTCATACTCTCTGCTCCTCTCCCCTTCACCGTCATGTCCCCGGCTTCGACAATCACGAGTGCGATTCCGATGACGAGGGCGCCGGCAACGCCCACGACGGGCCCCTCACCATCAACGCCATCGCCAACGGGAATTTATCCAAGTCCCCCACGGGCCCCACCTCGAGGCCCCGCCACGGCGGTCGCTGCCGCCGCACGGGCGACTTCCCCATCTACACGGCGGACGAGACGGTTGCGTTGCCACGCCGCCTATGCCCCTGATGGCCGAGGTCTGAGGACGCGCTCCTTCCCCAGACGAAGGACATGGACGTCATCAGCATGGACCCTGCGCCGCTGGTTTGGAAGCTCATCCTCGAACCGTTTGTCATCTTCCTCATCCTTGCCAATGCAGTCGTTCGAGTATGGCAGGAGAGCAACACCGAGAAGAGCTCTGGAGAAGAAAAAAAAAAAAAATCAAATCACCAAATTGAGTCCGGTGCCGCCGATTTGATTACGCTGCCACAAAATCGAGCCCGGCCGCGGTCGAATCAAATCCCACAGCTGTCGAATTGAACCACACCGTAGCCCAGTCGTGCTTCTTCACCGCCAAATCAGACGATTCGCCGCCGAATCGAGGACACCGGAGGAAGAGCTGGTCGATGCGGGCGTTGGCGGCCTGATGGCGGCGTGCACTGTGGTAGTTGCTGCACTGGAGGAGGACGCACGGGCAGTCGGCGGCGGCGACGTGAGGAAGCGGTGCGCGCGGTGGCCAGCGAGAGGGGCATGGCGCGCGTGCGAGCTAGGGAAGATGCGACAGCGAACACACCCGAGGGATAGGGCCGCGGAGCTAGCTATGCCTGAGTTTGCGCCGACGCTGATCCGCTAGAGAAGGCAGCCGACAAGGCCGGCGCCGGCGACGACGGCTAGGACGGCATACTCAGCGCCGAACAAGGGAACGGAGTTCTTCAGCGGAGAGAAGAAAGGCACGGGGCAATTTGGTAATTTTAATGGCTAATAAGAATGACATGCGGGCCCTATTAATGTAAGTGTATAAGTGGCAGACACGTCATATCCAAAACCGGGTTGTTTGGGCTGAGGGTTGTAAATTGTCTGGTTTCGATAGTTGTGTAGTGTAAAATATCTGGTTTCGTAGTTGAAGGTTGAAAATCGGACGAACGTGATTGTTGGAGGTTGAAAATCGGACTTATCTTTTTTTTTGCAATTGATAAAGCTTATAGTTATTTTTTCCCTCCGAAAGTCAGAATGGACGACACCCATGCATGGATTACTTTCACATCTGGTCATTGAAAGGACATGTCGGCGAGTTATGCTGACTAGGTTCTCGAGGGGATGCCCCGAGAGAAGGGTTTGAGGAGAAGTCGTCGAGAATCTAGAATCGAAGGTGAAAAGAGGCGATTTAGACAGGTTCAGGCCACAATATGCGTAATACCCTACGTCCTGTATGGTGTATCTTGTATAGATGAGATGCTTTGAATGGGGTCCCTATCTCCCCTTATATATGCCGGAGGATAGGGTTACATGGAAGCCGTATAGGATCAGGAGACTTTACAAGTTTATCTCTAATTTCCTAATATAGCTTATCCTAACCGACTAGGACTAATCCTTGTCTTGTACGTCAAGTCTTGTACTTGGGCCGGCCCATAGGATGGCCCGCCAGGGTTGTTTAGTCCATTAGGACTCTACACCCACAAGCCCCCGAGCACCTTATCTCCTGAAGAACAGCATTGTTGAAAATACAGAGTTCTTTAAAACCCGCCAGGGTTGTTTGAAGCCCGCAGAGTTCTTTGCTTTTGGAAGTTGCAACCATGCTGTTCAATAGGTAATGAAGTGCTCATAAATCTTCTTGAAGTTCGGATTGGTGCGCACCGAATAGGTGCGCCCAATTGGGCAGTCCTCGAGCCTCGTTTATCTTTAAAGAAGAAATTCGAGGCTCTTTCGAAGTCTGAACCTGAAGAGAATCAATTTCCGAAGAAGTCCGAGTTCTTTTAGAACTCCTTTTGAATTTATCAATCGAAACAAAAAAATTTCATAAATATATTTCCTGAAAATATTCCCTCAGCCCCCGAGCCTAAATTTGAACGAATTCAAATATAGGATCAAGAAAGGACCAAAATTAAAAAGTACCGAAGTAACGATTCGAAAAGTCAATATAAACCGTTCGCCTCCCTTGTATCCGCACGCCTTTAGTAAAACAGATCTAGGGTTAGCGACAGTTGCTCTGTTAGCAATCCTAAGACTGCGCAAACACTTCCACAACCTTCTCGAGCCCTAATCCCATCCACGCCAAGCCTCAAGAAACCGCAATGGCCGGTGGTGAAGGATCCAGCCGAAGCAAGAACGCGAAGAGGAAAGCAGAAGCAATGAAAGAAGTCATGGCGACTGATGAAGCAGCGCCCGTTGGAGACAGTCCGTGCCTGTAAGATCCAATTATTGACTGGACAACCAGTACACTAAAAGATAAATATATCAAGAATCTGAAAGCAGATGGATTCCTCGCAGCCAAAGAGATCAGCCGGTGGAAGAGTGCGCACGGTCATGAGTACCCCACAGAGGAAATCGAGGAGCTCACGGTATGGAAAGCCTTTTACGAAGTTGGTTTTGGTTTGCCGACCTGTGATTTCTTCCGCCGAGTGCTGCAATTTTATGGGATTGAATTGTGTCATTTGAGTCCCAACTCCATTCTGAATCTTTCCATATACATCCACTTGTGTGAGGCATTCCTAGGAATAGACCCACACTTTGTCTTGTTCCACCACCTATTCAGAGTGAAGACATCAAGCGGACCATCGTAAGTGGTTGGGAAAGTGGTGATCCAGTTCCGCCAAGGCATGATGCCAGTATATCTGGATTATTCCACCAAGGAGAGTCTGAAGGATTGGCAAAAGGAATGGTTCTATGCATGGAACCATCAACCACAACTGCCTAGCCGCTCAGGAAATCCTCCAGTGATGAAGCCATTCTGGAGCGAAACTATTGGAATAAATCAAGCCATGCAGATTATAGAACTTCTCAATATGATCAGAGATCTGAAGGCTCAAGGATTGACTGGAGCTGTCGTATACAGGTCATTTCTGTTGAGGAGAATCCAGCCTTGCAAACAACGTTGTAATTCAGGGTACTTGTATTCTGGAGAAGCTGATCCCTCACGGAATGCCACGGCGACTTGTCTGAGAAGAGGATCATTCAGTTGTTAAAGAAATATATGATCATCAATGATGAAAATTTTCCAGAAATAATGGAAATTTCCGCAGTCACTATGACGCCCAAGGTATGAACCATTTCCAAAAGTCAATACATTGTTTATTGCACTATGATATGGTATTAACTAAATCACTGTCCATAACAGTATGAAGCCCGTCGATCTCTACATGTGAGCTTACCTCCCCTGGATCCAACTAATGCAGAAGAAGCAAACCTATTAGCTCGCTGTGTAGATCCAGGGGTGAGGGACCAGGTTCGTAAACACAAGCCACATACTGATAAGGCAACTGCAACCGAAGAACCTGACGAACCACATGCCAATGATGAAAATTAGGATGCTGAAGAACCCCGTGCCAAGGCAGGGGCAACCTCCAAAAGAGGAGAAGGTTCAAAAAGAGCCGCGGCGACAGAGCTGAATGCGCCAGTGCCCAAGAGAGCACGGACCCTACCCAAGCCTCGGGTAAGGATCATCCCGGAGGAGAAGGAGAAGATATCCCCACAACCAAAGATGCCATCATCTGTGGGGATAGCTATTGGAGAGATCAGGACCAGCCGGTCGCAACAAGGCAACACTATCCGGTAGCCTTTATCAGAGGAAGAAATCATCCATAATATCTACAACCCTGTCTCAGCACCATATGCTAGTTCAGTGGCGGTGGAGCAGGAGCCTTAAGAGGAGTTCACACTGGGAGAGCCTGAAATCCCAATGCGACCCACCATCATGTAAGTAGTCTGTAGATCTTGACTTGAATTACAAAATTTATAATCGTAACAATCCATCCTGACTGTGAGGTTGTTGATGCAGAGTTGAAGAAATTCCATCAGCAGCCAGGAAAGCGCCAGAGGCCACAGTGCCAGAAGAACCCAGGGAAGATCCGCAAACAACTCTTCCAGAGGTCCAGCCAGCCGCACCATCAACAAACCCGCCAATACCAGCAGAAACGCAAGCTGAAGAAACAATTGCTGAAGTGCTGACGGACATTGAGCAACTGGTCACACAGGCTGTAATTGAAGAAACCGAGGTTGAACGTCGTGACCAGGACATAGCGGAGCCCCCGAGCAACGTAGGGACATCCCAAACTAGTGGGGCGGAAACGGGTCCAGAAGCAGAATGCTCGAGGGGTAAACAAGTTGGACAATCAACCCAAGAGCAAGTAATCGAGGAAATCCCCCGAGTACCCAAGAGTACTGGAGCTGAAGAAGAATTCGGCAGCTTCCGCATCGGAAGTTACGATCCAATGCTAAATCCGAATCCACAGTCCTTCGAGTATGTCTTAGACGCGGAGGAGGATGAAGAGCACATCAGCAGGGGTCTGTATCATGCCGAGAGGGCAGTGGTGTACTTTAAGGTATGGAATACAACCCTGTACTTATTGTTATTGTAAGATGTATCTCATAACTGTATTCTGCAGGCCGTCGGTGAAGCATCAAGGTAGAAAACAGAGTACATCCGCAACATCTCGTTGATGCACGCCAAGGCGGAGCGCCTCCAGAAGGAATTGGAGCGCGAACGCGAAGATAGCAAAGTCTAAGAGGCGGAAGATGCCAGTATGATCCGCACCCTACACCTGCGGACGAAGGAGTTGGCCACAGAGAAGGACGACTTGAAGAAGAAGCTTGCCATAGCCAAATCAGAGCTCAAAGGTACCCTGATGCTGCTAAAGTCTTGCAATTAGGTATCCAATTCATATTTGGTATAATAACCCTGTCGTGATCTTGTTGAGCAGGGGTTCAACAACAGTTGACAACAACCTAGGGCAAAATGACAGATTGGTCAAACTTGGCCAACCGTCATGAAGAAGCGTTGAAGACTCTCTCTACAGAGCATTATATCATCAAGGAACTACTCAAAGTTGCAGTCCAACAACGCAAGGATGCTGATGTGCAGCTTATTCAAGTCATTGAGCAGCAAAAGAAGGCTGCCAAGGATCTTGAAGACACGCACGAAGAAAATAAGCAATTATCCGAAGAACTCATCCAGCTCCGGAAAAATCTTGCGGACAAGAAGACGCTGGATGAGAAGCTTGAACAGACGACCAAGAGGATGTCGGAGCTTGAAGAAGCCATGCAACAAATGAAGAAGTCGGATGAAGACCTGGCCGAAGCCCTGAAGCGGATTGCGCTGCTGGAGAAGGCGGCGAATCCGGTGGTGAAGGCCTTGGTCCCTGAAGACCCTGTAGCTCTGCAATCCTTCCTGGAGCGTCTGAAGACCATGCCTCGACAGTTGAAGGCTTATATCAAAAGATCATCCAAAGCCTGTCTTGTGCATGTCTTAGCTGTAGTGAAATCCAGGTACCCTGAAGTAGACATAAGCCAACTCGTTGAAGGCGCAGAGCCAAATTGTACATAGGCAGACTTCAGGGGCCTGAAACAGGAGGCCGAGCCAGTTGCCGAGGCAATTGCGCAGAGCCTTAAATTGTGATTTGAACGAGTAATCATGTAATTATAAGTTTCATGCAATCGAATGTTGATATTTCCGCATATGAAGAACAAACCAAGAATTTGTAAGAACCCTTGGGTATCTCTGTGTCGATGACTAGGACTTAGTCAAAACATACGTGTGATGCGTAAATTTTAACTATCGAAAACAACCCTGTTAAGGACCCGAGGGAACCCAGGGAGATTTCTATAGCATAGGCTATCTTTAAAATAAATGTACCCCGAAAGGCAATATTGGGAACAAACTGTATGTGGTTCATTAAACGAGAACCCAGTAAGACCCACGGGGCGACAGCTTTAAGCTGAAAAGGATCATAATGTAGCGAAAACTTGAGAACAAATCCGTTAACGGCCCCGAAGGAACCCGGACAGACCTCATGTAATTGCCCCGAATGCATAGCGTGAAAAACAAACTTTCCGAGTCTTAAAAAGAACACGGAGAAGATTTGAACGATGTCATAAAGACAAAGTAATATTGAACATAAACAACCCAGTGAAGGGAGATTTTCATTTATTGAATTATATCGCGTTGCCGAAACAACGGTACAAATGAAATCACGATGCTGAAGCAATCGGTACATGTGTTGCCGAAGCAATGATACAATGAAGAGGCTATGCATAGAATTTGCGTAAGTGTTCTATATTCCAGAGATTTGGTAAATCAGTACCATCCTCTGTCTGAAGTTTGTATGTGCCTGGCTTGAGAACTTTGGATACAATGAATGGACCATCCCAAGGCGAAGTGAGCTTCGTGTGACCAGCTGTATTCTGGATCCGTCGTAGCACCAAATCCCCAATCTGGAACAACCTCGTCTTCACATTTTTGTCATGAAATCGGCGGATACCCTGAAGGTACGCAACATTGTGTAACAAAGCTGCCAGTCGTGCTTCCTCAGCTGTGTCAACCTCAATCATCCGTTGTTCATCCGCCATGGCTTCTTGGAATTACTCGACGTGAGGAGTGCCATGGATGACATCGACAGGTAGGACGGCCTCAGATCTATATACCAAGAAGAAGGGAGATTGCCCTGTAGCTTTGTTGGGTTGAGATCGGAGGCCCCAGACAACCGGGTAGAGTTCTTTCATCCACCGGCCTTCAGCTTTCTTCGAGGTTCGTTCCATCCAAGCTTTAAGTCCATCGAGTAACATGCCGTTGTGTGGGTGTAGAGTCCTAATGGACTAAACAACCCTGGTGGGCCATCCTATGGGCCGGCCCAAGTACAAGACTTGATGTACAAGACAAGGATTAGTCCTAGTCGGTTAAGATAAGCTGTATTAGAAAATTAGAGATAAACTTGTAAAAGTTTACTAACCTTATACGGTTTCCATGTAACCCTATCCCCCGGCATATATAAGGGGAGATAGGGATCCATTCATCGCATCTCATCTATACAAGACACATCATACAGGACGTAGGGTATTACGCATATTGCGGCCCGAACCTGTCTAAAATCGTCTCTCGTTACCCTCGGCTCTAGATTCTCGACGACTTTTCCCTAAACCCTTCTCTCGGGGCATCCCCTCGAGAACCAAGTCAGCATAAATCGCCGATACTTTGGCGCCGTCCGTGGGATCTACTCATCGAGAACTCGTTAAAGAGTCGATGGCATCCTTCAGCGCCTCCATCATCACCAAGTTCGAAGCAGGCGCTACGTTCATCTTCGGTTCCTGGCTTTGCATCGTAAACCAGGACGGCAAGCTCCAACATGAACTGTGCGACGAGGCGGTTGCGGCAGCTCCGCCACCCACGCAGATCACGCCGCAAGCATCGCAGAAAACTCCAAATTCCAACACGACCTTTGGATCGTACCCTACTCGGAGGAGTACATGGCGCCCGAAGCAGATTCAAGCTCGGGCCAACCACGTCGACCCAGCCCCTGTCAAGCGGCAGGATCGACCCACGTGTCCACGACTCCCTGGCGGACTCCAGATCACCTCCGACTTCCACCAGGGTTCAACGATCAGGACCGTGACAACAACCCCACGGGCACCCAGGAACTCCAATTCCAGTTCTCGTGGGACGAAGACTTCACCACGTAGATCGCGCGCGCCTCAGTTTCCCTTCGGGTTAACAAATTCAGCCGCGACCTACCAGAGGCATATGACTAAGAAGCCTCATCAACCTCGCCAGGCCAACACAGATCTTGTCATGACCACAACTCCCTCGGGGGTTATCGTCCATTGGCCTGACATGGATCCTGTTGTTGCTCTCCACGAAGCAAATGTACCCTCTACGGTACGGGATATTCTCCCTCTGCTTCCCTTCCAGGAAGGCAGGAGACTTTCTGTTATCACAGATAACAGATCAACCGGGCCTAACAACACTGGTCGCCAGTCCTGTGTCATCCTCAATGACCACAGCGACGACGAAGTTGTCTCCGACGACGCCCCGGCCGTCGATGGAGAAACAGACGGAGACCGAGAGCTCCGTATCGAGCGAAATCGCAACCATGCCCTCAGACGTCGCCACATTCGGATGAAAAATCTCAATGCGGAGTTCGACAAAGAAGGCATATTCAAATCGCCTGTGGCTAACATCATGTTCGCGGTTAGCGTCTTCGAGGGGTTCCAAGCTACCCCTGATATCAATCTTGCCAAGGCTCGCTTAGAAGCCGCAGCAGTCATGGTTGACCGCCTGGATGGAGGTCGCTCCGCCTCTAAGAGCAAGAGTTCTTCGCACCACCGAACACCGTCAGCTAGGCGTCAGAGCAGCCATTACGGTAGCTCCGCCGTAAAAACAAAGGACACGACCAGGCCTCGTGAGGAACCCCGCAGGCCTCGTGAGGAACCCCCCAGGCCTCGCGGGGAACCTCCCAGACATCACGAAGAACCCCGTCCGGCTCGTTCTCACATCGCCCAGGACGATGCCCGCAATGATATCATCTGGATCTGGGAGGGGAGAGCTACATCCCATGTCGCAGATTCTGCGGAGGGATACGACATCCCCAATCCCAACGCCCTGCCATGCTATACACGCGCCATCCACGTCTGCTCCTTCCCTCGAAAGTTTAGGCCGTCAGGCATCATCAACTTCGACAGAAAGCAAGACCCCAACATCTGGCTACGAAGATACTCTTCGGCAATTGAGGCCGCGGGAGGCGACGACATCTCCAAGGTGCTGTACTTCCCTGTCGCGATGGAGCAAGGCCCACTCACCTGGTTTGAATCTCTTCGCCCAGACTCCATCGACAGCTGGCACGCGCTCAAGAAGGCTTTCGTCTCCAACTACCAGGGTTCTTTCGAGCGCCCTGGCAGGAAATATGAACTCCGAGCGTGCAAGCAGAAGCCAGACGAGTCCCTGCGTGATTACAACCGGCGATTCTTCGCCATAAAAGCATCCTGCGTCCCCATCCCCGACTCGGAAGTCATCGACTACTTTCAAGAGGGGATGATCGATCACAATCTCTTTCGTGACTTTGGTCACAATTGTCCTCATGACCTAGAGGAATTTCACGTGATGGTAGTCAACTGGATGGACACCGACGATCAAGAAAGGGAGCGTTACGGCAAACGCCCCGTCAACACTGGTCTGAAAGTTAGGTCGAGAGGGTGTGAATTGTGAAGCAGTGAAAGGAACGAGGGCATCAGGAAGACAACAATGATCAGCCGCGCGACTCCTTCAAGCGCAACGGCAACAACCCACGGAAGCGACCAAACAACACGGTCGCAACCGTCCAGACCGTTCGCGCCACTCAGTCCGCGCAACAAAGAAGGGAAGAATTCAACAGACTCCTCAAGAAGCGCTGCTCGTACCATCTAGATAGCAAGCACACCATGGGCGAATGCTGGTCCTACTGGAAACATTCAGCAAGCCCACCAAGAAAAAGAAGACGGATGGAGACGGAGAAGACAAGCACGACAAGGGAGATGGAGGTTTCCCAGATGTCACCAACACTGTCAATGTCATCTTTGGAGGCATGGCAGTCAGCGACACCTCGCGCAATCGCAAAAACGCACGGCGCGAGGCCTATGCAGCAGAACCAGCGGTGGTCACACCCCTAAGGTGGTCAGACACCCCCATCACTTGGTCCAGAGAAGATCAATAGGCGGAGATCACCTGTCCCGGGCGATATACTCTCGTCCTAGAAACCGTGGTGGCGAATAGCAAGCTCACCAAGGTCCTGATCGATGGAGGCAGTGGGCTCAACCTCATCTTCGCCAAGACTCTGAAGCATATGGGGCTCGACACAAGCAAGCTGCAGCCAGCCGATACCCCCTTCTACGGCATTGTACCCGGGAAGGCCGCGATCCCTCTTGAGCAAATCACCTTGCCCGTCACGTACAGTACCGCATCCAACTACCATACCGAGTTCATCAAGTTCGAAGTTGCGGACTTTGAAACTTCATACCACGCCATCCTCGGGCGCCCAGCGCTGGCCAAATTCATGGCCATCCCTCACTACACGTACCTAGTATTGAAGATGCCAGGACCTCACGGTGTTCTTTCCCTCCGCTGTGATATCAAGCGTTCTTATCTCTGCGATAAAGAGGCGGTGGAGTACGCTGTCAGGGCCGCATCCACCATCGACCGTCAAGAGCTCCACCCCCTGGCAGCTACCGTTATTGATGAAGACGGAGATGCACCGACGCAGAAGAAGACACGAGCCATCAAGCCGGTGGATAAAGTTGCCACGAAGACAGTTGATCTCCAGACAGGAGACCCTACGAAGACGGCGGTGATCGGCTCCACCCTTACTCCAGCATAGGAAAGCGCGCTCGTCAACTTCCTACGGGCCCAGGCCGACATCTTTGCTACAAAGCCTTCTGACATGCCTGGAGTTCCCAGAGAGTTGATCGAGCACAAGCTGGACCTCAACGAGAGCGTGAAGCCTAAAAAGAAGCGACTCCGAAGATTCGCCACTGAGCGCCGGGAAGCTATCAAGAAAGAGCTAGCTAAGTTATTAGCAGCCGGCTTCATTAAAGAATTCTTTTATCCGGATTGGTTAGCCAATCCGGTTCTTGTAAGAAAAAAGAATTCTAATGAATGGAGAATGTGTGTTGATTATACTGATCTCAACAGACATTGCAAAAAGGATCCCATCGGGCTTCCTCGCATCGATCAAGTCATTGATAGCATCGCCGGGTGCACCCTTCTCTGTTTCCTCGACTGTTACTCAGCATATCATCACATCTCTTTGAAAGAAGAGGATCAGATTAAAACCTCATTTATCTCGCCATATGGCGCGTATTGTTATACAACCATGCCTTTTGGTTTGAAAAATGCAGGTGGCACATATCAGCGGGCGATACAGGGTTGTCTCCAAGACCAACTCCACAGAAATGTCGAGGCGTATGTCGACGATGTGGTCATCAAGACAAGAAACCCCGAGGATCTAATCGCCGATCTCACCGAGACGTTCGACAACTTACGCAAATGGCGTTGGAAGCTTAATCCCGCCAAGTGTGTTTTCGGCGTTCCGTCAGGAAAACTCCTCGGGTTCATTGTTAGCGAACGCGGCATCGAAGCCAATCCAGAGAAGATAGCGACAATCATGGATATGGAGCCGCCGCGCACCGTCAAGGATGTCATGAAGCTTACGGGCTGCATGGCCACACTCAACAGCTTCATCTCCAAACTCGGAGAACGCGGGACTGAGTTCTTCAAGCTCCTCAAGAAGCAAGACAGATTCCAGTGGACACCGGAGGCCCAGGATGGTTTCGACAAGCTCAAACTGTTCCTGACTACACCACATGTGCTCATCGCGCCACTCCCGGGCGAAGATCTGTTGCTCTACATCTCAGCAACCACCAACGTCGTTAGCGCTGCTATTGTTGTTGAACGCGATGAGGAAGGTCATCTCCAGAAGATTCAACGGCCTGTGTACTTTGTGAGCGAAGTCCTCTCGGACTCCAAATCAAGGTACCCTCAAGTTCAAAAAATTCTATACGCCATCCTAATGACATCTAGGAAATTGCGGTACTACTTCGACTCCTACAAGATCATTGTGGTTACTGGATATCCTATTGGCGAAATCCTCCACAACTAAGATGCTACAGGCCGTATCGCCAAGTGGGTTGTTGAGCTTGGAACCTACATCATTGAGTTCCGATCTCGCACGGCCATGAAGTCTCAAGTTCTTACTGATTTCATATCGGAATGGATTGAGGATAACCTCCCCGTTGTCACCATCAAGCCTGAGCACTGGATTATGTACTTCGACGGTTCTCTCAAGTTGGAAGGTGGCGGCGCTGGAGTTCTGTTGATTTCACCTCGAGGAGATCAACTCAAGTACGTTCTGCAGATTCGGTTCGCCGTCTCCAACAACGCTGCAGAATACGAAGCATTATTGCACGGGCTGAAGATGACCATCACCGTCAGTATCAAGCGTCTACTGGTATACGGGGACTCAATGCTAGTCATCAAACAAGTCAACAAGGATTGGAATCGGAACCATGAGAATATGGATGCGTACTGTGAAGAAGTTCGCAAGTTGGAGAAGCACTTCCTCGGCATTGAATTTCATCATGCCGAGAGAAATTACAATGTTGCTGCAGACGTCCTATCTAAACTGGGTTCTTCCAGAGCAGAGGTACCCAGTGGTGTGTTTGTTAACGAGCTCTCCAAACCATCTATTGCTGCAGCAGCCCTTCCCGACGCTACAACCTCAACTCTTGAGGTTATGCTCATTGACGCTATATGGAGTGCACCAATTATAGACTACATCTTGCACGACAAACTCCCTACCGAGAAGGTAGAAGCTCAGCAAATTGTTCGTCGTAGCAAGTCCTATATTATAATTGGAGACACATTATACCGGCGTGGCGCACGGTCTGGCGCATTGATGAAGTGTGTCTCACAGCAAGAGGGAATTAGTATCCTAGAGGAAATTCACGCGGGCGAATGTGGCAATCACGCAGCTTCTCGCACCGTCTTGGGCAAAGCCTTCCGTGCCGGGTTCTATTGGCCTACGGCTTTACACGATGCTGAAGAAATTGTTCGTCACTGCAAGGGTTGTCAGTATTTCGCTCATCATTCACATCAGCCTGCGTATAAGATTAAATTGATACCTCTGTCATGGCTTTTCGCATGCTGGGGGCCTGATATGATTGGAAAACTACCTAGAGCACCTAGTGGATTTGAGTATTGCTTTGTTGCAATTGATAAATTCTCGAAGTGGATAGAAGTATTCCCGGTTGTCAAACCAACCTCTGAGAAAGCAGTCCAATTCCTTCAAGAGTTGACTTTTCGCTTCGGGATACCGCATCAAATCATTACAGATTTGGGTACTACCTTCACAGGCAACAAATTCTGGGATTACTGTGAAGATCGCAGTATCGAGGTGTGCTATGCCTCTGTTGCTCATCCTCGCGCCAACGGTCAAGTAGAAAGAACCAACGACATGTTACTCGATGGACTTAAAGCTGAAGAAAGCTGAAGGCCGGTGGATGAAAGAACTCTACCCGGTTGTCTGGGGCCTACGATCTCAACCTAGCAAAGCTACAGGGCAATCTTCCTTCTTCTTGGTATACGGATCTGAGGCCGTCCTACCCGTTGATGTCCTGCATGGCGCTCCTCGCGTTGAGGAATCCCAAGAAGCCTTGGCGGACGAACGACGGACATGGCTGAAGAAGCACGACTGGAAGCCTTGTTACACAATGCTGCGTATCTTCAGGGTATTCGCCGATTCCATGACAAAAATGTGAGGACGAGATCGTTTCAGATTGGAGATCTGGTGGTACGACGGATCCAGAATACAGCTGGTCACACGAAGCTCACTTCGCCTTGGGATGGTCCATTTATTGTCTCCAAGGTCCTCAAGCCAGGCACATACAGACTTCAAACAGAGGATGGTACCGATTTACCAAATCCCTGGAATATAGAACATTTACGCAAATTCTACGCGTAACGCCTTCATTGTAACATTGCTTCGGCAACACATGTACTGATTGCTTCGGCATCCTGAGTTCTTTTATACCATTGTTTTGGCAACAAGATATAATTCAATAAATTTCCCTTTACTGGGTTGTTTATATTACTTTGTCTCTATGACATCGTTCGAAACTTCTCCGTGTTCTTTTTGAGATTCGGAAAGTTTGCTTTTTATGCATTCGGAGTAAATATATGAGGTCTATCTGGGTTCCTTCGGGGCCATTAATGGATTTGTTCCTAAATTTTCGCTACTTCGCGATAGTTTCCAGCTTAAAGCTGCCGCTCCGTGGGTCTTACTGGGTTCTTGTAATACGAACCGCAGACATTTTGTTCCCAAGTATCCTTTCAGGGTACATTTATTTCAAAGATAGCCTATGTTATAAGAAATCTGCCTGGGTTCCCTCGGGTCCTTAAAAACAGGGTTGTTTTTCGACAGTTAAAATTTACGTAACATGCGTATATTTTGACTAAGTCCTGGTCATCGACACAGAGACACCCAAGGGTTCTTAGAAACTCCTGGATTGTTCTTCAAACATGGAAATATTAACATTTCACTGCATAAAACTTATATTACAAAAATGCTTGTTCAAATTAGAACCTAAGGTTCTTCGTAATTGTCTACTTCAGGGTACCTAGATTTAATTACAGCAAGGGCATGCACAAGACAGGCTTTGTATGATCTCTTGATATAAGCCTTCAACTATCGAGGCATGGCCTTCAGGCGCTCCAGGAATGATTGCGGAGATGCAGGGTCTTCAGGGACCAAGGCCTTCACCACCGGGTTCGCCGCCTTCTCAAGCAGGGCAATCCGCTTCATGGCTTCAGCCAGGTCGTCGTCCGACTTCTTCATCTGCCGCATGGCTTCTTCAAGCTCTGACATTCTCCTGGTCGTTTGCTCAAGCTTCTCATCCAGCGCCTTCTTATCAGCAAGATTCTTTCGCGCCTGGATGAGTTCTTCGGATAGCTGTTTTTTCTTTTCGTGAGCGTCCTCAAGATTCTTGGCAGCCTTCTTTTGCTGCTCAATGATCTGAATCAACTGCAAGTCAGCATCCTTGCATTGTTCGACTGCAACTCTGAGCTGCTCCTTGGTGATATCATGCTCTGCAGAGAGAGTCTTCAACGTTTCCTCATGACGGTTGGCCAAGTTCGACCAATCCACCAGCTTGCTCTGGGCTGTTGACAATTGTTGTTGCATCCCTGCTTACACAAGACGATGTCAGAGTTGTTATAACAAACATGAAAGGGATATTTCATTACAAGACTTCGGCAGTGAAAGGGTACCTTTGAGCTCTGTTTTCGCTGCGCCAAGCTTCTTCTTCATGTCCTCTTTCTCTGTGGCCAACTCCTTGGTCCGCAGGTGCAAGGTACGGATCACGTTGGCCTCTTCCGCCTCCTGGAGTTTGCGGTCTTCGCGTTCACGCTCCAGCTCCTTTTGGAGGCGGTCCGCCTTGGCGTGCATCAGCGAGATGTTGTGGATGATTCTGTTTTCTTCTTTGATGCTTCACCGGCGGCATGCAGAACAAAGTTATGAGATTTATCCATACAATAAACAGCATTTACAGGGTTGTTTTTCGTACCTTGAAGTATGCCACTGCCCTCTCGGCATGGTACAAACCCCTGTCAATGTGCTCTTCATCCTCCTCCGCGCCCAAGATGTATTCGAAGGTCTGCGGATTCGGATTCAGCATTGGATCGTAGCTTCCGATGCGGAAGCTGCCGATCTCTTCTCCAGTTCCAGTACCCTTGGGTACTCTGGGGATCTCTTCAATTGTTTGCTCTTGGGTTGATGTCTCGGCTTGTTTACCCCTCGAGCACTCCGCCTCTGGAACTGCTTTCGCCCCAACTTGGGATGTCTCCTTGACGCTCGGGGGCTTAGCAGGGTTCTGGTCACGGCGTTCTACTTCAGTTTCTTCAATTACCGCCTGCGTGACCAGTTGTTCGATGTCCGCCAGCATTTCAGCAATTGTCTCTTCAACTTGTGCTTCTACTGGTACTGACGGATTTGATGGCGTGGCTGGTTGAACCTCTGGCAGGGTTGTTTCTGGCACCTCCCTGGGTTCTTCGAGCACTGTGGCCTCTGGTTCTATAGCCGCATGATCGATTGCTGGCTTTTCCCTGGTTGTTGATGGAGTTTCTTCAACCCTGCGTCAATAACTTCATAGGTCACCATGGAGAGTCACGAATGTATAATTTGTAATCTATGACAAGATCTACAGAGTACTTACATGGCGGAAGGCCGCATTGGGATTTTCGGCTCTCCCAAGGTGAATTCTTCTTCAGGCTCCTACTCCGACGCCGATGGACCAGCTGGGCAGGGTTCTTCACCCACTGATATTGAACTTGAGAAGGGCGTGGAGACAGGGTTGTAGATTTCCTGAATAATTTCCTCTTCCGATAGAGGTTGCCGGGCAGTGCTGCTTTGTTGTAATCGGCTGGTCCCGATTTCACCGATGGTTATCCCCATAGAAGTTGGTATCTTTGGCTGTGGGGATATCTTCGCCTTCTCTTCTGGGATGACCCTTGCCCGGGGCTTGGGTAGGGTCCGTGCTCTCTTGGGCACAGGCGCAGTCAGCTCCGTTGACGCAACCCTCTTGGACCCTTCACCTCTCTTGGAGGTTGCCCCTGCTTTAGCGCGGGGTTCTTCAGACACCTGTTGTTTAGTTTGTGCATGTGGCTCGTCAAGCTCTTCAGAAGCAGATGCCCTCTCAGTATGAAGCTTGCGTTGGCGCACCTGATCCCTTACCCCTGGATCCACACAGCGAGCCAACAGGGTTGCTTCTTCCGCATTGGTTGGATCCAGGGGAGGCAGACTCACGTATAGTGATCGCTGGGCTTCATACTGTTATCAACATGGAATTAGTTAATACTATGCATTCAAGAAGAAGACAACGTATTGATTCTCCGATATGGTTCATACCTCAGGTGTCATGGTGACTGTAACACCCCTGGTGTTTAAAGCGTATAAATAAGAGTGATTAAACAAACTAAGGCACTAAACCCTGAAACTAAAATCGCTAGTAGGAATGAGAATTTCACTTGAGAATTGTTAAGTTTGTACTCGTGCATTGGTTCTTGAAATTGAACCCTACAAAAACTTTTCTAGTACAAATCTAAACATCTTCTCTTATAAGTTGCACGGCAAAACTCTAAATACATATTCTCGGGACGACGTATAAAAATCTCCTAAAAAGAAGTCAGGATTGAACGGCAAAATTAAGTAATGCTTCTATGTCCCTAAAGGTCTTAAAGGACTAATGGCTCATATGAAGTCAACACACGAAATAATTCCAACTAAAGATATTAATGACCTTCTGAAGGCAAGGTTTTAATTTAAAAATTTAGACAAGAGTTGTGCACATCACAAACGTCTATGAAAGGTTGTGGTTCTTTTCTTGTTGCGAAACACCTTTCTTTGGGAAAGTAATTTCTAATTGTAAAACCAAACCACTTTCTCAATTGGAAGATGGATATATATAAAAATGTGTCTTTTGCAACCTTGGTGAGATATGTATATCTCAGAGCCTTTATCCACCAAACATAGGAAATCAAGTTTGAAAGACCAACTTAACCATGAAATGAAAAACACACGGCCACACACACCCTTTTTAAGGGAGCACACTTTGGACTATAAATAGAATAATATTTAGAGTGCTCCTAATGCTCTTTAGTAAAATAAGAGTGAATGATTTAATGTTAGGGTTAAACACTTGGACTAATAAAGCTTGCAATTCAAATCATGGCCTGCATGTGGCAAGCTTGTGGTTTTAGTAATAAAATGAGAAATTGTCCACAACATGAGCTTTCATAAAGAACAAAGCATGTAAATTAATTAATATTTTAATATAAGTTATGTTGTTAGTAACATAATTAAAGTTGGGCATATAAAATAAATAAGCTTTTAACCTCCATGTATGTGTCCATGTTTTAACTTTAAGTTAAAATAAGATTTTACTCCCAAAATAAAAGGGGGTAGGACTTTAAATTGAAAACTCTCTTGGGTATCCTACCTCTGATGTTTAAGTGACACTATTGAAGGGTTTAAGAAAGGAGGGAGAGGTTAATAAAATAATTAATAAAAGGAATTGGGAAGATCAGGCAATGCAATGGAAAGAAAGTTATGATTTTACCAACCTATTGAAAAAGGGAGAAAACTTGGACTAACACTACCAAATGAGGAAGTTAATTGAGACTTGAGTTTTGGTCTTACAAAGGTGGATTAGTATCCAAATAAAACACCTCCTCTTTTCTACCTTGTTCGAAGTATCTTTGGAGGCAATTCGATTTATGGAAATTGAATTTGGATTAAAATTATGACTTGTAAAGAGAGCCCAAATTCTCTAATATAACTATGATGGGTAAAAAGCTTATAAAAGACTAGGTCTCAAATGTGGAATTTACATCTTTTTCCCCATATTTTTGGAGTTGATTTGATAGGGCCAAAAATTCATACCAAATTCAAATTCAAGTCTTTTTGAATTTAAAACTGCATCTAAACCAAGAATGTTTTGCAACTTTTCAAACCTCCATTGTAACACAAATGTTCTAAGGTTTCTAAAATGTATTTATTCATAATTTTTGGACCTTGGGAGCTATTTCTTTTAGAGCAAAACTTTTAAATGGAAAATTTATTTCCTCTCTCTTACAGCCCGGCCCCACCCGTCAGTCCCCTTCTTCCTCCTCACGCCACCTCTCTCCTCCCTGTCCTGCATGCAGTGGGCAGCGATGGTGGAGGCGCCACGGGTCCCTGGCGCCCTCTCCTCCCTTCCCCACGCGAAATCCCTTCTCTACCCCTCTCGGACGCCTCCTATTTAAGCTCTCCACTGCCAACCCTAACCATTTTTCCCCTCCCCTGCGCAGCAGCCACCATTGCTGCCATGGGAGCTCTGCTCGAGCTCGCCCCCGCTGCTCTGCTGCCCCACGGCCTCCTCCGCGCCGCCCCTGACCATCCCCTCCACCTCTCCCACGAGTCCAGCCGCCCAGCGGCCCCTCTCCCGGCCTGCAGCGCCGCCGCCATGGCCACCAGTGGCAGCCGCCGCCCCTGTTCGCCGTCGCCCCCTTCCCGGCCTCCAATCCCCCGGTCCAAGGTGGGGAATGGAAAGCCCACGTCGCGGTGATGCTCCCCATGCCCTTCCCCCTCGCCAAGACCTCGCCGACGGTGGAGATTGCGCCGCCCATGGCCGGCCAAGGGCCTCTCTTCATCTTCTTCCTTCTGCAGGGTTCCCAATGTAAGATTCCAGGGGCTTAGCTGTGAAGTTTTGAAAAGTTCCGGGGGCTAGATTGAAAAGTCGAACTGCAGATCTAGGGTTCCGGCAGTGAACTTGTAAATTCAATATAAAATCGTAGAAAAATCCTAAAAATGCAAACTAAAATTCCTCGTACTCCTGGTGATGTATATTTCATTTCCTTCACAGCATGTATATGCTTTTATTGCTTGGTTCAGTCTCTAAAAATCAAACTTTGAAAATGAACTTGTGTGCATAATTCCTAAACTACAGCAGCTATGGAAGTGATCTTTGGATATGTTATTACTCTTATTACAAATGCTTTGCAGTATCAATCTTGCACTGAAATATATTTTCTAGCTCCAGATATAAATTGTCTAAGTTTATCTCAGCTGAAACATTGTTTGAATTTTAGAAATTATTCCCTTCAACAAAAATTAGCCAACTTGGTACAGCAGTGTATCCATATTAGCAGCTATCTTAGAAAAATGCTAAACCTTATTTTTAGCTCTGTTAACATGCTTAAATAAATTGGGGTGAGAAAAAGAAGTAGCAATTGTTCAGCCCATGTTTGCTACTAAAACTGAGTACCCACATTTGCTAGATGAGCTACACATGACCTTGTTTAGCTCCTATAAAAAGTTCACCCTATTTTCCTGTGTATTTATTTTTATAGGATTTAATATCATCTCCTAGCGGCTGAAATTATTGAAATTGTAGGAAATCCAAAAATTTAAATTACTTAATAGAATATGCTCAACCTTGCTGCAGCAAACATAAGCATAATGACCCAAGTTTATTCATGAAGTTTCACTAGATTTCGAATTATAGAAATAGGACAACAAATTGGAGTTCGGATCTTGCTTAATCAATAAAAAGAAAAGAAGAAAAACAATTCTTTACCACATGTACATGAAAGTAAAAATTTAGGAGAAAACTAAAAATATCCAAAACATAACCTGCGTTACTAAATGAAGAAATAGAAAGTATAACTTTATATATGTACACAATCACCATCGAAAGTAAAAACCTATATGGCACCCTTCCAAGTGTGTAGTAAGGTGAAAGTAGAGAATTCATATTTTTGTCTAGGTGTTTATGGCCTCAAATGCCCCGTGCTTTATTTGGAACATTGAAATCGCTGTAAATCTTATGCATAAGCATCTCGTATAGATCCCGGAGTATGCGTACCGTCCCGGATTCCGAAGAAGGACCACAAGAAGGATGGGAGAATGCCGCTGAAGCAAGTCAAACTAACCCTATCTTGCCCAAGATTTGAGTTGAGCAAAAAGGCAAGCCCCGGAGCATGACCTAACTCTTACTAAATTATGCACTTTGAATTCTCTATGTTCGTGCATTTACGTTTCTAGGAGTTGATTGAAAACCATAGCTGCAGCAAATTTCTAGTACCTATGACTTGCAACACTAGTATGAAAGGGATCGATAGAGCATTGCTATAGGTCCGTTACAAGTCGAGTGATTTCCTGTCACTCGCGAGACATAGGAATTGTTTGTCTTTACTTATGTTAGAATCATAAGGATTGACGGGCGGGATGATAGATGTAGATCTCCCGTCCGTGTTCGATAATTGGTTAAGGTCGGAAGGTGTGGATGCTAAGTCAAGTTTTTGAACGTACCACATGCATGCCGGTATATGGGAGCCGGTAAGCCCGGTACCAGATTGAAGCAGCTAGGGCCGATAGCCATCTTTCCTTGGAAACTTTGTTTTCCCCTGCCGTACACTTGTGGATATATGCGTGATGCTGTGAGTGAAGCAGTAAACCTTTATCCTAAGGAAGTGGACCCGGTTCCGAATTGTGGATCGATGGGAAAGGTTGGGAAATGCTTGTACCTTTTATCTCAAGCAGAGTATCCGTGTGTGTTGGGTTTCCCCTGGCCAGGTAGCACAAATTCGGTTCGAACTGTCCGCTTCTCGCGGTTAATGAGACTGCTTGACCGCCATGCTACATCGAGTAATAAGTGGAATTTGAGATTATGAATTTGTTCTATGAATTAAATTGTATTGCTCCACTTGTATGCTTAGAGAGGATGCTAATCTGGAATGGTTAAATTTATTAGAATATGGTGCTAAAACTTGAAAGCAAGGATCTACCTTTAGTTGCTTTTTGGCAAACAAACCCACCAGCCAAAAGCCTCTCATTGTCTAGATGTCGGTGATGTAGTTTTCACCCGACGGGTAAGCCTTGCTGAGTATTAGTATACTCAGCCTTGCTTGTGGCAATATTTTACAGGTATCATTTTGGATGTGGATGCTATGACTTGGCCTGCCCAGGTTCCACCTGGCTGGCACATCGAATGGGTCCCGTCCTCTGGCGAGGATCGGGAGGACTAGCTTCGTGGCAGGCTTCAGCACGGAGTTATCTGTATCGTCGTTAGATTATTTTCTTCCGCTGCAATGAACTTTTAAATTCGGTTGTTATGAATTTTTATTTCCGTTGCAAGACTTTGTACTCTGATTTAAAATTTGAACTCGGTTTGTAATAACTTGTAATATCTATGTGTGTAAGTTAATTTGTGGAATGTTGTAATCTCTGGAACTCACCTTCGTGTGGGCGTGCTGTTGTTTCGATCGAGAAAAGAACGTGGTTTATCGGGTTTAATCCGACGGCGCTCCAGCTTATTCCGGATTAAGTGCCTGACTACTCGGTTAGTGGTCCCGGGGTACTTAACTTGGAATAATTTCGGAGTGGTCCGCCACAGTGACTGCAGAAATTTCCATTATCTCTGGAAATTTTTCATCGCTGATAACCAGATACTTCTTCAAGAGTTGTATAATCCTCTTGTCAGGCATGTCCCCGGTGGCATTCCTTGAGGGGTCGGTTTCTCCAGAGTACAAGTACCCTGGATTGCAGCGTTGTTTGCACGGCTGGATCCTCCTCAACAGAAATGACCGACATACCATGGCTCCAGTCAGCCCTTGTGCCTTCAGATCCCTGATCATATTCAGAAGCTCGGGAATCTGCATCGCTTGATTGACCCCAACAGTTTCACTCCAGAATGGCTTCATTACTGGAGGATTCTCCGAGCGGCTGGGCAGTTGTGGCTGATGGTTCCATGCATAAAACCAATCCTTCTGCCAGTCCTTCAGGCTCTCCTTGGTTGCATAATCCAGGTACACAGGCTTCATGCCCTGACGGAACTGGATTACAATCTTCCCCACCACTTGCAATGGTCCGCTTGAGGTCTTCACTCTGAACAGATGGCGGAACAAGGCAAAGTGTGGGTCTATTCCGAGGAATGCATCACACAGGTAGATGTAAATGGACAGATTCAAGATAGAATTGGGATTCAGGTGACACAACTCAATCCCATAGAACTGCAACACTCGTCGGAAGAAGTCGCAGGTCGGCCAACCGAAACCAACTTCATAAAAAGCTTTCCATACCGTGAGCTCCTCGGTTTCTTCAGTGGGGTATTCATGCCCGTGGGCGTATATCCACCGACTGATTTCTTGGGCTGCCAGGAAACCATCTGTCTCCAGATTCTTGATGTATTTTTCCTTCAGTATACTGGTTGGCCAGCCACTGACTGGATCTTCCACGCATGGAATGTCTCCAGCGGGCGCTGCTTCCTCGGTCGCTACAACTTCCTTCATGGCTTCTGCTCTCCTCTTCGCGCCCTTGCTTCGGCTGGATCCTTCACCACCGGCCATTGCAGTCTCTCGAGGCTTGGCGTGGATGGGATTAGGGTTCGGGGAGGTTGTGGAAGAGTTTGCGCGGTCTTAGGATTGCAAACAGATCAACTATCACAAAACCTAGATCTGTTTCGCAAGAGGCGTGCAGATACAATGGGAGGCGAACGGTTTATATTGACTCTTCGAATCGTTACTTTGGTACTTTTCAATTCTGGTCCTTCCTTGATCCTATATTTGAATTTGTTCAAATTTAGGCTCGGGGGCTGCGGGAATATTTTTAGGAAATATATTTCTGAAATTTTTTGGCTTCAATTGATAAATTCATAAGGAGTTCTAAAAGAACTTGGACTTCTTCGGAAATTGATTCTCTTCGGGTTCGGACTTTGAAAGAGCCTCGAATTTCTTCTTCAAAGATAAACGACGCTCGGGGGCTGCCCAATTGGGCGCACTGAGTCGGTGCTGCACCAATCCGAACTTCAGAAAGATTTATGAGCACTTCATTACCTATTGAACTGCATGGTTGCAACTTCCAAAAGCAAAGAACCCTGTGGGCTTCAAACAACCCTGGCGGGTCTCAAAGAACTCTGTATTTTCAACAGTGTTGTTCTTCAGGAGATAAGGTGCTCGGGGGCTTGTGGGTGTAGAAGTCCTAATGGACTAAACAACCCTGGCGGGCTATCCTATGGGCCGGCCCAAGTACAAGACTTGATGTACAAGACAAGGATTAGTCCTAGTCGGTTAAGATAAGCTGTATTAGGAAATTAGAGATAAACTTGTAAAAGTTTCCTAACCTTATACGGTTTCCATGTAACCCTATCCCCCGGCATATATAAGGGGAGATAGAGACCCCATTCATCGCATCTCATCTATACAAGACACATCATACAGGACGTAGGGTATTACGCACATTGCAGCCTGAACCTGTCTAAAATCGTCTCTTGTTACCCTCGGCTCTAGATTCTCGACGACTTTTCTCTAAACCCTTCTCTCGGGGCATCCCCTCGAGAACCAAGTCAGCATAAATCGCCGACACGTTGGCTCTTTCTACTTGACCATTGGCACGAGGATAAGCAACAGAGGCATAGCACACCTCGATGCTGTGGTCTTTACAGTAATCCCAGAACTTGCTGCCTGTGAAGGTAGTGCCTAAATCAGTAATGATTTGATGCGGTATCCCGAAGCGTAAAATCAACTCTTGAAGGAATTGGACTGCTTTATCGGATGTTGGCTTGACAATCGGAAAGACTTCTATCCACTTCGAGAATTTGTCAATTGCAACAAAGCAATACTCAAAGCCCCCAGGTGCTCTGGGTAGTCTCCCAATCATATCAAGCCCCCAGCATGCAAAGGGCCATGACGGAGGTATCAATTTGATCTTGTGTGCAGGCTGGTGTGAATGATGAGCAAAATACTGACAACCCTTGCAGTGACGAACAATTTCTTTTGCATCGTGCAAAGCCGAAGGCCAGTAGAACCCGACGCGAAAGGCTTTGCCCACATGGTACGGGATGCTGCGTGATTGCCACATTCACCCGCGTGGATTTCCTCTAGGATACTGATTCCTTCTTGCTGTGAGACACATTTCATCAGTGCTCCAGAGCGTGCGCCACGTCGGTATAATGTATCCCCAATTATCATGTAGGACTTGCTGCGACGAACAACCTGCTGAGCTTCGGCTTTTTCCTTAGGAAGTTTGTCGTGCAAGATATAATCGATAATTGGTGCACACCAGGTTGCGTCGATGAGCATAACCTCAGGGGTTGAGGTTACAGTGGCGGGAAGTATTGTTTCAGGAATAGACGGCTTAGAGAGCTTATTAACAAACACGCCACTGGGTACCTCTGCTCGGGAAGAACCCAGTTTGGATAGGACATCTGCAGCAACGTTGTAATCTCTCTCAACATGATGAAATTCAATGCCGAGAAAGTGCTTCTCCAACTTTCGAACTTCTTCACAGTATGCATCCATGTTCTCATGGTTCCGATTCCAATCTTTGTTGACTTGCTTGATGACCAGCATTGAATCTCCATATACCAGTAGGCGCTTAATACTGAGGGTGATAGCCATATTCAGCCCATGAAGAAGAGCTTCGTATTCTGCAGCGTTCTTGGAGACGGCGAATTGAATCTGCAGAACGTACTTGAGTTGATCTCCTCGAGGTGAAATCAACAGAACTCCAGCGCCACCACCATCCAACTTGAGAGAACCGTCAAAATACATAATCCAGTGCTCAGGCTTGATGGTGGCGACGGGAAGGTTGTGCTCAGTCCATTCAGATATGAAATCAGTAAGGACTCGGGACTTCATGGCCGTGTGAGATCGGAACTCAATGCTGTAGGTTCCGAGCTCAACAGCCCACTTGGCGATACGACCTGTAGCATCTTGGCAATTTTCTGGATGTCATTAGGACGGCGTATAGAATTTTTTGAACTTGAGGATATCTTGATTTGGAGTCCGAGAGAACTTCGCTCACAAAGTACACAGACCTTTGAATCTTCTGGAGATGACCTTCCTCATCGCGTTCAATAACAATAGCAGCACTAACGACGTTGGTGGTTGCTGAAATATAGAGCAAGAGATCTTCGCCCAGGAGTGGCGCAGTGAGCACAGGTGGTGTAGTCAGGAACGATTTGAGCTTGTCAAAGGTGTCTTGGGCCTCCTGTGTCCACTGGAATCTGTCCTGCTTCTTGAGGAGCTTGAAGAACTCAGTCCCGGTTTCTCCGAGTTTGGAAATGAAGCGGTTGAGTGCGGCCATGAAGCCTGTAAGCTTTATGACATCCTTGACGGTGCGCGGCGGCTCCATATCCATGATTGTTGCTATCTTTTCTGGATTAGCTTCGATGCCGCGTTCGCTGACAATGAACCCGAGAAGCTTTCTTGGCGGAACGCCGAAAACACACTTGGCGGGATTAAGCTTCCAACACCATTTGCGTAAGTTGTCGAACGTCTCGGTGAGATCGGCGATTAGATCCTCGGGGTTTTTTTGTCTTGATAACCACGTCATCAACGTATGCTTCAATGTTTCGGTGCAGTTGATCTTGAAGACAACCCTGTATCGCCCGCTGATATGTGGCACCTGCATTTTTCAAACCAAAAGGCATGGTTGTATAACAATACACGCCATATGGCGTGATAAATGAAGTTTTAATCTGATCCTCTTCTTTCAGAGATATCTGATGATATCCTGAGTAACAATCGAGGAAACAGAGAAGGGTGCACCCGGCGGTGCTATCAATGACTTGATCGATGCGAGGAAGCCCGAAGGGATCCATTTTGCAATGTTTGTTGAGATCGGTATAATTAACACACATTCTCCATTCATTAGAATTCTTTTTTCTTACAAGAACCAGATTGGCTAACCAATCCGGATAAAAGACTTCTTTAATGAAGCCGGCTGCTAATAACTTAGCTAGCTCTTTCTTGATAGCTTCCCGACGCTCGGTGGCGAATCTTCGGAGTCGCTGCTTTTTAGGCTTCGCGCTCTCGTTGAGGTCCAGCTTGTGCTCGATCAACTCTGTGGGAACTCCAGGCATGTCAGAGGGCTTTGTGGCGAAGATGTCGGCCTGGGCCCGCAGGAAGTTGACGAGCGCGCTTTCCTATGCTGGAGTAAGGGTGGAGCCAATCATTGTTGTCTTTGTTGGATCTCCTGTCTGGAGATTGACTGTCTTTGTGGCAACTTTATCCACAGGCTTGATGGCTCGCGTTTTCTTCTGCGTCGGGGCTTCCCCGTCTTCATCAACAATGGTAGCTGCTAGGGGGTGGAGCTCTTGACAATCGATAGTGGATGCGGCCCTGACAGCGTACTCCACTGCCTCTTTGTCGCAGATGTAGGAGCGTTTGATGTCACCGCAAAGGGAAAGAACACCATGAGGTCCTGGCATCTTCAGTACTAAGTATGTGTAGTGAGGGATGGCCATGAATTTGGCCAGCGCTGGACGCCCAAGGATGGCGTGGTACGATGTTTCGAAGTCCGCAACTTCGAACTTGATGTACTCGGTACGGTAGTTTGATGCAGTACCGTATGTGACGGGCAAGGTGATTTGCCCAAGAGGGATCGCAGCCTTCCCGGGTACAATGCCGTAGAAGGGGGAATCAGCTGGCTGCAGCTTGCTTGTGTCCAGCCCCATATGCTTCAGAGTCTTGGCGAAGATGAGGTTAAGTCCGCTACCTCCATCAATCAGGACCTTGGTGAGCTTGCTATTCGCCACCACGGTTTCTAGGACGAGAGGATATCGCTCGGGACAGGTAATCTCTGCCCATTGATCTTCTCTGGACCAAGTGATGGGGGTGTCGGACCACCTCAGAGGTGTGACCACCGCTGGTTCTGCATCATAAGCCTCGCGTCGTGCATTCTTGCGATTGCGCGAGGTATCGCTGACTGCCATGCCTCCAAAGATGACATTGACAATGTTGTTGACGTCTGGGAAACAGCCGTCTCCCTTGTTCTGCTTGTCGTCTCCGTCGCCATCCGTCTTCTTTTTCTTGGTGGGCTTGCTGAAGGTTTCCAATAGGAGCCAGCATTCACCCATGGTGTGCTTGCTATCTGGATGGTATGGACATCGCTTCTTGAGGAGTTTGTTGAATTCCTCCTTTCTTTGTTGCGTGGACTGAGCGGCGCGAACGGTCTGGACGGTTGCAACCGTGTTGTTTGGTCGCTTCCGTGGATTGTTGCCATTGCGCCTGAAGGAGTCGCGCGGCTGGTCCTTGTTATCTTCTTGATGCCCTCGCCCAGTGTTGAGGGGGTGTTTGCTGTAACGCTCCTGTTCTTGATCGTCGGTGTCCATCCAGTTGGCCACCAACGCACGGAATTCCTCTAGGTCGTGAGGACGATTGTGACCGAAGTCACGAAAAAGACTGCGCTCGGTCATCCCTTCTTGAAAGTAGTCAATGACTTCCGAGTCGGGGATGGGGACGCAGGATGCTTTTATGGCGAAGAATCGCTGATTGTAGTCGCGCAGGGACTCATCTGGCTTCTGCTTGCACGCTCGGAGTTCATATTTGCTGCCAGGGCGCTCGAAAGAACCCTGGTAATTGGAGACGAAAGCCTTCTTGAGCGCCTGCCAACTGTCGATGGAGTCTGGGCGAAGGGATTCAAGCCAGGTGAGTGGGCTTTGCTCCATTACGACAGGGAAGTACAGCATCTTGGAGATGTCATCACCTCCTCCGTCGAAGTAAGTGACGCCTGACGGCTTGAACTTTCGAGGAAAGGGGCTGACGCGGATGGCGCGTGTATAGCACGGTAGGGCATCAGAATTGGTGATGTCATGCCTCCCCGCAGAATCCGCGACATGTGATGTAGCCCTCCCCTCCCGGATCTGGATGATCTGATTGCGGGCATCATTAGGGGCGACGTGAGATTGGGCCGGTCGGGGTTCCTCGCGAGGCCTGGGGGGTTCCTCGCGAGGCATGTTCGTATCTTTTGTCTTTGCGGTGGAGCTACCGTAGTGGCTGCTCTGACGCTTTGCTGAGGGTGTTCGGTGGTGGGAAGAACTCTTGCTTCTAGAAGCGGAGCGGCTTCCATCGAGGCGATCAACCATAACTGCCGCGGCTTCGAAGCGAGCTTTGGCAAGGTTGATATCAGGAGTAGCTTGAAATCCTTCGAACACGCTAACCGTGAACATGATGTTAGCCGTAGGCGATTTGAATATTCCTTCTTTGTCGAACTCCCCTTTGAGATTCTTCATCCAAATGTGGCGACGACTGAAGGCACGGTTGTGGTTTTGCTCGATACGGAGTTCTCGGTCTCGTCTGTTTCTCCGTCGACGGTTGGGGCGTCGTCGGAGACAACTTCATCGTCACTGTTGTCATTAAGGATGACACAGGACTGGCGGCCGGGGTTGTTAGGCCTGGTTTGTTTGTTATCCGAGATAACAGAAAGTTCTCTGCCTTTCTGGAAGGGAAGCAGAGGGAGAGTACCGCGTACTGTGGAGGGAGCGTTTGCTTCTTGAAGAGCAAGGACAGGATCCATGTCAGGCCAATGGACGATAACCCCCGAGGGCGTTGTGATCATGACAAGATCTGAATTGGTCTGGCAAAGTTGGTGAAGCTTCTTCGTCAGATGGGTCTGGTAGGTCGCGGCCGAATTTGTCAACCTGAAGAAAGACTGAGGTGCGCGCGATCTACGCGGTGGAGTCTTCGTCCCACGGGAACTGAAATTGACGCTCTTGAGCACCCGTGGGGTTGTTGTCACGGTCCTGATCGTGGAACCCTGGTGGAAGTCAGAGGTGATCTGGAGTCCACCAGGGACTCGTGGACGCGTGGGTCGATCCTGCCGCTTGACAGGGGTCGGGTCGACGTAGTTTGCCCGAGCTTGAATCTGCTTCGGGCGCCATGTACTCCTCCGAGTAGGATACGATCCGAAGATCGTGTCGGAATTGGGAGTTTTCCGCGATCCTCGCGGCGTGATCTGCGCGGGTGGCGGAGCTGACGCGACCGCCTCGTCGCGCAGTTCATGTTGGAGCTTGCCGTCCTGGTTTGCGATGCAAAGCCAGGAACCGAAGATGAATGTCGCGTCTTCTTCGAACTTGGTGACGATGGAGGCGCTGAAGGATGCCACCGACTCTTTAACGAGTTCTCAACGAGTGGATCCCACAGACGGCGCCAAAGTGTCGGCGAGTTATGCTGACTAGGTTCTCGAGGGGATGCCCCGAGAGAAGGGTTTGAGGAGAAGTCGTCGAGAATCTAGAATCGAAGGTGACAAGAGGCGATTTAGACAGGTTCAGGCCGCAATATGCGTAATACCCTACGTCCTGTAAGGTGTATCTTGTACAGATGAGATGCTTTGAATGGGGTCCCTATCTCCCTTTATATATGCCGGAGGATAGGGTTACATGGAAGCCGTATAGGATCAGGAGACTTTTACAAATTTATCTCTAATTTCGTAATACAGTTTATTCTAACCGATTAGAACTAATCCTTGTCTTGTACGTCAAGTCTTGTATTTGGTCCGGCCCATAGGATGGCCCGCCAGGGTTGTTTAGTCCATTAGGACTCTACACCCACAGGACACAAACAGCTCAAAAATCTTAGCAATGACGTGCTCACCTGCAAAGTCTATCCAATAGGTTATGTCAGAGAGATCGAGCATAGGTTATGTCACCATGCTGGTGACATAAACAGGTGATATAAACTACAATACGCATCTGTTTAATTTACATGAAACTACTTTGATCTGCTGCAACGTGTATAGGGTACCCAATCTAGATGTGGAGGATGTAAAAAACTACATTTGAATCATAAAACTAATACAATACAAAGGTACACTCCATGATAAATTTAAACATATGATTTCAGTTTTGTTTTTTGTCACATATAGATGCGCTTCTTATATTGATAGCTAGTCAAATTGAATTCGTATTTGCAACCATGTGGGAGCACGACTATCCCGTCAAATATCTTTGCCACAGTAATGTAAGTTATCTTCGTACAATCAGGCCATTCATTGAAGAAACCACTTGTGTTATACAAAGAGAACAGCTGACGCAATGTAGTGACAGGATATAGTAACTATTGGTATCTGGATGGACAAGGTCATAACGGCATTGGCGACTTTAAAAAAAATGTGATGAGATGATGAAGACGTCTATGACAAGGATTTACGAGATAAAAACGATGAAAAGAAGGGACTCCAGCTCCCTTAGCTTAGGATGAGAGCAACGCAATGCAGCTTGTGCAGGCTTTATCTGAAGAATGCTGCCACAATCGCATGACGCATGCAGGGACGGCGCTCGTCCTGCCGCTAGCTACCGCTCCCACCTAATGCTACTGTTCCTCCGATCGTGCTGTGATTTGAGAAGCATCAGATCGCCAGATCACATTGCGTTTTTTTCTTCAACATGATCTTGAAGCTTTCGGTGCATTGATTGAATACAAGCTGCTGACAAGTGAGAATGTCCCAAGCAGGGATGCATATAGATTGACAAAGGTCAAGAACCCTATGAGAAAGTAATAATATGGTTGCTAGACAGAAGAAGTCAAAATTTGGTTGCCGTGTTGTGTCTGGTTGTTAAAAATATTTTTCTGTGATCGAATCAGGCAGCTGGTAGATCTCTGAATCCGTTGCCTCCACTGCGATGAGTGTGCCATCGTGGCTCACAGACTGATTGGAGTGAAGGAGACGACGACTAGTGTTTATGTTGTTCCATTTGTGTCGAATATGCATGTATGCAAGACTGCAATCTAGGACTTAAGTTGTATTTTGGGTTATACATAGAGTTTGAATCCTTGCTTTTCGGTTGTAACCATGAGATGACTTTAGTGCTTAGGAGTACTTTGGTCAGCAACGACGGTCTAACCAAGGGCGTGACAGTGTGTCTTGTTGCTTAGGGAAGGTGCCTTTTGGTCTTGTTTAGTTGAGGAAGTTGGAAAAAGTTGAAGGTATGAATAGTGCATTGGTAACCGTATCTGTGAAAGAAGATGTGACTCGATGTGACTAGAAAGTTGGTGAAAGTTGGCGATAGCTGTTGTATCGTTTCCTGTACAGCTTTCTTGGAGTCATGGCGTTTGTGATCTTGCGTGCGTCCGCGTTCATCAATTCGAGGCCCTAACAGTTCACACCAGAAGAGAAAATAATATAGGAAAAGGACTGCACATGTAAAAGGAACAAAGGATAATTAGACTAGAGAGACAGGCTTATACGGTTATACCAGGTCTAAGTCTAACGGTATATCCGAGGACCGTAGTAAAACAGGACAAACTAGAACGACGAACAGGAAATGGCATTAACGCAACGACTTCTCGTCGTCACGGCTCCAGTCGCATGCTGGTGCACTCTTCGTGGATGCCGTGAGCGCACGCCTCCTGTGTTGTGTTGACAGTGTTGTGTTGTGTCGCCCATCTGTTTTCATTTGTTTCTTTGCTTCTTTGGTGAAAGGAAGTTGTGATCATGTACATCAAATTAAAGTGACTGATCCCACACCCCAGCAGTCAATTCAGCAACTGCAGTAGTTTTATGAAAATCGCCTCACCGGACATGTAAAATTTAGGAAGAATTGCTTTTGGGACCTGCCGGTTGTATGCATTACTGCATCTGTAATTTAGGTAGTACTACGTTCTAACTTTGTCGTAGATTTGCCCATTCTTTCCCCCAAAAAAAAAGATAAAATATGTGCAGTTCTCTTACGCAATCAGAAGGGGTGAAAAACATTTCCACCACAAAGGTCACAAACCGCCTTGTGCTTCTTCCCAGAGAAGGATAACAACCTGGTGATGAAGAAGCCAGACAGCACGACCATGACAGCGACCTATGATACCGTTTGTTTGCTACGACAGCCCAACTTGAGGTGTTTTTTTTTTTTGTACTGAACTTGAGGTGTTTTGGTTATGCTGCGAGATATATCAGCCGCATGCTTCCGCCGTCTGCTTTGAGCTTTCGCCAGTGAAGGCTACATTGCCATCACCCATCGCCATGAAGGTGCAATCCAAAATCAAACAATGATGCGTTGCCAACTTGCCATCAGCTTTAGCCGGCCCGTCATTCAGCTTGATCACCGCCACTAGGACTGACTAGAAAAGGTCGCGGCGTTGCCGCGGATGATCAGTGGATGTAACCCGTGGTATTTTTAGTTTGATCTTTTATTTTGAATTATACTGTAGTAACTTTTATGTTGAAACATTTTTAATTTAAAAGTGTTTTGGGGTTAATTTAAAAGCATTTTAGTGGTTGGATGTTAGCTATAGGAAATGAAAATGCGAGTTTGATTTTTCTAAGTTTGTTCTATATAGTATGCTTGTTGATTTTATAATTTTAAGATATTTTGGTGTCCAAATTATAGGTGCAACAGATGTCAAAAATCAATTGTGCGAACGGATTATGTCGGGACCTTGGAAAAGGGGTACCCTAACTTGGGCCCTAAACTACTTAGCAACAAGGCCTACGACGACGTCGGCCTGGCTCTGCAGCCCGGCAAAGGCCCGTCACGACAACTCCTTCCTTGGAACCCATACCGCTCGAGGTAGACGACCACCCTCGAGCAGGGATGTCCGTGACGATCGAGCCTAACCGAGCTCGAGGTTTACAACTACCCTCGAGCGGGGATCTCCGTCTCGTACGAGGGTCGGCTAGCTCGAGCATGCGGTCCATGCTCGAGCCCGCCACGCCGGGAACGACGCCCTCGCTCTGCGATCTATCACTTCAAGACATGATGTCGTCCCTCCACGGTAAAAAAGCGGGGGAATCGCTGCGTCATGTCACCACCCACGCCACGGAGAAGACATCGGTCAAATCCAATCGCACAGTGGACTTCTGAGCGCCACGCCGCAAAGCAAACCTAACCTGGCAGTAACACTGTGCCAACCACTCCTTTGACTCTGCCCGCCTCGGATGCGCCACTACCCTCGAAAGCAACCCTCGAAGGAAGCTACCGAACCCCGACCCAGGCGGCCGTACGAAGACCTCTACCCTCGAAGCCGTGGACCGTCACTCGAGGACGTTACGTCAACTGTCGCCATGCCGTCAGCCGGAGTAGGAAGGCGCGATTCCCGCCCGCGTGGTACACGGCATGGGCAGCACAGTGCACCAAACGACGTCAGCGCCACGACCACGTCACGACACGAACGCATGTATCCGTTCCCTCCTCCTTGGTCTATAAAAGGGGGAGGGAAGCTCATGCAAAGGGGAAGACGGAACGAGATCACAAGTCTCAAGCGACACAAACACACGAGTTCATACACACTCCAGAACACACACACCACACCACACGGGACATGGGAGCTCATCTCCTTCTCCCACCTTGCTTGTAAACCCCTACTACAAGCAACACGTAACCAGGTGCATCGCACCACTGCTGGACGTACGGCCCCGTGGCCGGAACCAGGATAAAACCCTTGTCTCTCACTCTCGCCATCGGGGAAACGAGTGGTTAGCACCGCAATCACTCGTCGGTGCCGGTGCGACCAAATCAGGCACCGACAGTTGGCGCGCCAGGTAGGGGACCAGCGCTGCGCTACTCCCATTCCCGATGGAGAACTCCGGCGAAGGACGGCCTCCGCTGGGCGAGAGCAATCTGCTCCCAGCGGGGCAGGAGATCTGGTTCGGAAGCTTACGATTCCGGGCGTGTGGCGATGATTACCACACGCCCATCCTCCAGCAGGATCCAAGCGACCGACCGGAGCCTCATCATCAGCAACCGGCGGCACCACGACGACGGAGTCGTCCCGGACCTCGTGCACGACGAGCACGCGCCGCGAGGCGCGCCGCCGACGCCGGCGTCCCCCCTCCCGCAAGGGAAGGGGACGTCCTGCGGTCAGGACCACAGGAGAGGGCTACTCCCTTCCCCCCAGGGCCCATGTCCGCACCACGCGCTACGACGGTGCATTCCTATCCCTACGGGCTACGCAACTCCGCGGATGCGTACGCCTCCTCCATCCGCGCCACCATGAGCGCGTATGACAACCAGCCTGGTTGCCACCCAGTTTCCGAGTGAGATTTCGCCGATTCGTTGCCCGGTGATCCCCGCACGGAGTCCGATGATAGACACGCATTTACGCGTACACACCTTGGTTGGGACTACTCGGGTCTCCGCGACCCAGAGGCCTTTATTGCCTTTCAAACAGCGGCGGATTACTGCTTCGGGTATTCCGATGATGAGTATGACCCAACCAAGGAGTGTTTCGTCATCAACGACGGACAACTCAGGGAGGGATCGACGTCCGACGACGACGGCGGAGGTGACGGCCAGGGGGACAACGATGGCGTAGATCTGACAGGCGCGCAGCCGTCGGACCCATCGGATCACTCTCCTTCCGAGGACGAGCGGGATCCGCGCCATCGGCCACGAGCTAGTGGTGACGTCTCGCCACCAGCGCGCTCCGACCGCGAACCAGCCAAGCAAGACGACGAACGCGGCACGGACGCCCGACACGCGGGACGAGTGGCTCAGGCCCGCATCCTCGCTGAGGGCAAAGACGACGATCTCGCCCCCAGAACGAGCCAGAAGCTCATCGCGGCGGCCGCGCTGCTCCGAGCCATGCCGGAGGCAGCCACCCCCGAAGGGCGAAAACTGCACCTCGAGGCTCAAAAGCTGGTCGAGCATGCTGCCCGACAGCATGCCGAGAGCTCGGCCTCCCGCATTCGACGCTCCTCAGCCTCGAAGGGCGAACGAGGAGGGGAATCCTCGGTACGCTCACCCCGACCCAACGGCAGGGCGCGAGCACAATCCCGGGGCAACTCCCGCCGCGACACGGCGCGACGCCACGCCAGCGAACCACGTGCGCTCGAAACACGAACGTTTCCAGCAAGGGAACCCGCGAGGTCACGCCTCCGGGACACCCGTGGCACGGACGATGATGGCGACGCTCGCAATACCCTGAACGAAATCAGGCGGCGAGAGGGAGCCTGGACCCACCAGCGCGGGCGCAACGACGTAGGGCGGAACCGGGATGCGGCCCCAGAGCCAGCAGGCACGCGGGTGTTCAGCTACAACATCCGCACTGCCTCGATTCCCCCCCGTTTCCGACAGCCTACAACCATCACCAAGTACTCTGGGGAAACGGACCCCAGGGTATGGCTCAATGACTACCGCCTAGCGTGCCAGCTCGGCGGCGCCACAGACGACGCCATGATCATCCGAAATCTGCCACTCCACCTGGCAGATTCCGCGCGGACATGGCTCGAGCACCTGCCCCCGAACCGGATCCGCGACTGGGACGACCTGGTCGAGACCTTCGTGGGAAATTTCCAGGGCACCTACGTGCGCCCCGGAAACACGTGGGACCTTCGGGGGTGCAGGCAAAAACCTGGCGAGTCGTTGAGGGATTTCATCCGGCGCTTCTCCAAGCGCTGCACCGAGCTCCCCAACATCTCCGACCACCAAATCATCCACTCTTTCCTCGAAAGCACCACCTGCTATAGCTTGGTGTGCAAGTTGGGGAGGAGCCCACCCCCCGACGCGAACCGGCTATTCGAGATAGCCTCGAAGTACGCCTCGGGGGAAGAGGCGGCCAACGCCATCTTCAACGACAAAAAGGGGAAACGCCCCGAGGAAGCGTCCGCGGAGGACGATAAGGCGAAGGGCCCCTCGAAAAAACGAAAACACGGCAAGAAGGGAAAGAAGCCCCGGGCCCCCCGCGGGACGGGCGACGTCGAGGACGAGGCCCTCGCGGTCGACCCTAACCACAAGGGACCTCGAGGTCCCCCGCGTGGTGGGGGTGTTTTCGACGACCTCCTCAAGAAGCCGTGCCCTTACCACAAGACCGCGGTCGCTCACACCCTCGAGCAGTGTGAGATGCTGCGGAAGTTCTACAACCGCATCCCTCGAAAGGATGGCGGTCCGCCCAAGGATGGTGGAGCCAAGGATGACGACGGATACCCCGAGGTGGAACACGTGTTCTTCATCACGGGAGGTCCCGCGGCTAACTTGAAGCCTCGACAGCGGAGGAGGGAACGTAGGGAAGTCATGCTGGTCCGCCCAGCGACCCCCTCGTACCTCGGCTGGTCATCGGAGACCATCTCGTTCGGTCGCGAAGACCATCCCGACCATATCCCGAACCCCGGGCAGTATCCTCTCGTCGTCGACCCCGTCATCGGCAACACGCGCTTCTCCAAGGTGCTCATGGATGGCGGCAGCAGCCTCAACATCCTGTACGCTCCAACTTTGGAGCTTATGGGGATCAGCACCGACGAGCTGCGGCCCAACAAGTCCTCCTTCCATGGGGTCGTGTGACATCTCTGATGTCAAAAGAATTAAAAAGTGCAATTAAAATCAATGCAACAGGGAATTGGGTTGAAATTCAAAAATTCGTCAAAAATTCATTTATAATTCAAAAACAAGGGTTGTTTGGACACCCAACTGAAATCTCAAGACTTGGGTGCTGAACTTAAAAATCTCGGACCAAAAGAGTAGTTGTCATCACCTACAGCCTTCGCGACAACCTCGCCACGGCGTTCGTTCCGCTCGATAACCCTCGAGCGGGGATGTCCGTGACGATCGAGCCTAGTCAGTATTGTCCGTGACGATCGAGCTATGTCCGTGACGATCGAGCTATGTCCGTGACGATCGAGCTATGTCCGTCACGATCGAGCCTAGCCAGTAGTTTCCGTCACGATTCGAGGCCGCACGATAGGACCCTCGAGGCCCCGACGTTCCGGCACGCTCGAGGCTCCGCAGCCAAGCTCGAGGACTCACCCTCGAGCGACGTTCCGGCACGCTCGAGGCTCCGCAGCCAAGCTCGAGGGGGCACTTACCCTCGAGCGACGTTCCGTCACGCTCGAGGCTCCGCAGCCAAGCTCGAGGGGGCACTTACCCTCGAGCGACGTTCCGTCACGCTCGAGGCTTCGCAGCCAAGCTCGAGGGGGGCACTCACCCTCGAGTGGCGTTTCCGACCATTCGAGGCTCGTCAAGCTCGAGCTTGCGGTTCAAGCTCGAAGCGCCGTAGCGCCTGGTCGAAGTGCCTGGTCCAAGCTCGAAAGTTGTGTCCCACACCTCAGACCCCAACTTTTAATTTTACCCGTTTTGAAGTTCAGTTCGAATTTTTGGAGAAAATTCGAATTTGGAAATCGGAGCTCCACGGGCATGCTACAGTGCCCCTGGCGCGCGCTGCGCTGGCCGGAGCTCGGCCGCCACGTGGCCGGCGAGCGGCGCAGGCGGCGCTGAGCTGGCCAAGCCGCGGCGGACGCTGGCGCTTGTCGCCTAGCTCTTGTCCGGCCACTCCCGAGCCATCACTTCGCCGCTGTCGCCTCGCCTCGCCTCGCGCCGCGGAGCGCCATCATACGGTCGCGCGCCGCCGTGGCCGCACGCGCGCTCGCGCCGCGCCGAGCGCACTGCAGGCGGTAGAGTCCATTCGCGTCGCGCCAAAGCCTCTGCTGAGGATCTCCACTTCATCACGCGATGATCTTTGACGCCCAACCGCGCGTGTGCGCTCTGTTCGAGTTCGCCGCGCCATCAATGGCGACCGCGACAGCCACCCACGCGCTCGCACGCTCCCGAGGCCGCACAGTGCCTCCCTTGCGTGCTCAATCACTCCACCAAGCACTCACACCCCTCCTCTCACTCGCTCACTTGGCCATTTCCACTTCCCCGCGCTCGCTCGGTCTTCTTCCTCCTCGCGACGCGCAAGCCGAACCCAAGCTCTTCGCGAAATTCCTCGTCCACGCTCCACCATTCCCAAATCCATCCCGCACGGAGCTAGTCCACTCCACCAGCTCCAAAACCCCCAACTTTCCCCAAGACATTGACCCTTCTCCGGCGAGAATTCGTGAATTCCCCCAAATCGCGATTTTCGACCACCGGAGCACCCGCACGTCGAGCCCCTACTCCGAGCCGTCCCCGAGGTCAACCGAGCACGCCATTGGCTTCCTCGAGCTCCACTGGTGCTCTAGGACCCCTCGAACCTCGGCGAACGACCCCGAGCTCACCGGCGTAGAAGCCGCGGCGGCCGCGCCGCCACCACCTCATCGCCGGCGAAACTCCGACCATCCCCGGCCTCCAAACCGTCCCCAAACGACTCGTGGTGAGCCCAGGATCCTTTTCCCCCACTTCCCCGTGCCTAGTTCGCCGCCGTTTGGTCGGCGCAACTCCGGCGAGAGCCGAGGGCTTTCCTTCATCGTCTTCGTTTGTCCGGGGGCCTCTGTGCAAAAGTGCAGGATTGGTTCGCGAAGTTTTGAAAGATCTAGGGTTCTCTGCGTAAAAAGATTCTTAAGTCTAGGTTTGATTTTCCCGAAATTTGTAAAATCCATTAAAAATCGTACAAAAATCAGAAAAATGCACAAAAATACTCTCTGGATTCGTGAGAGTCTAAACTACAATCTCTATTAGACATGTTTGCACTTTTGACGAACTGTATGTGAATTAAAATTCAAACTATGAAAACCTAAAGTTGTGCACCATTTCAAATCCAGAGCTACGCTAGGGTTGAGCTTTGGATATGTTGTTTGTAGTGACTTTGGACAGCTTGTGTCCAAAGGGGACTAAAAAAATATGAACTACAGCTCCTGTTATGAATTAAAATAGGTTTTCTGTCGTTTTGCAGTGCAGAAATCATTAAAAATAATCTGGGCAGTGAAAAATCACCATTTTGCTCCAGAGGACTAAAAACTTGTTAGCACACCTGTGAAAAATGAGAAACTTAATTTTTGCTCTGTTTAGGATGGTAAATAATTAAATATGTGTTTTTGGATGGAAAATTATTGAGGACTACCCAAGGGTTATTTTGAGCCATCACTTGGCCAGAGCCCTCCTCATGCTTATGCTTAGCTTTGGTAGGAAGATCTCCTGAAATGGATGAATTTTCAATTTATTATGAATTTATTTCATTTTCTGCAGTCAGCTCTTTGCACATTTTTAATAAATTATGTGTAGCGCAAAATTAGCTAAGTTTTGGAGTGAGCTTAGCTCTTATACTCCAGTAGCTGTCATAAATTTTATAGCTAAAAATGATGAACATAAATGGAGAAACAAAAATAGGAAGGAATTTAGGTGGAAATTGATTTATATAAAAAAGAATAAACCTTTTTGGTTAATTAGTTAAAATAAAATGGATAGAATCTGAAATTCCAGAACAGCACCCAACTTTGTGAAGAAATAAATATAATTCTTTTATATATGTACACAATCACCATCGAAATCGATAAAACTTTTTCCACACCCACACTTGTTTTTGTGAAGAAAATAGAAATGCTTAAGCATGTCTAGGTGAATATGGCCTTCAAGGCCTTAATCTTAGCATCTATAGGCAGCCGCCTTAAAATATGCATCTCATGTAGACGGCGCTATCCCGGACGGCGACTACACCCTCATCCCCGCAGACGAGGAAGGAGTCCCGGAGCACGGTGCCGGTACAGAAGTGACCAACCCGGAGGCTAACTCTCAATTCAAGCAAGAAGGCAAGCCCCGGAGCATAACCTAACTTTACCAAATTATGCACTTTGAATTCTCTATGTTTGTGCATTTACGTTCAAGGAGTTGATTGAATACCTTAGCTGCACATTTCCTAGTACCTATGACTTGCAATACTAGTTTGAAAGGGATCGATAGTGCATTGCTATAGGTCCGTTACAAGTCGAGTGATTTCCTGTCACTCGCGAGACATAGGGATTGCTTGTCTTTACTTATGTTGGAATCATAAGGATTGACGGGCGGGATGATAGATGTAGATCTCCCGTCCGTGTATGATAATTGGTTAAGGTCGAAATGTGTGGTAGAGTGTGTCAAGTTTTTGAACGTACCACATGCATACCGGTATATGGGAGCCGGTAAGCCCGGTACCAGATTGAAGCAGCTAGGGCCGATAGCCATCTCTCCTTGGAAACTTGTTTCCCCTGCCGTACACTTGTGGATATATGCGTGATGCTGTGAGTGAAGCAGTAAACCTTTATCCTAAGGAAATGGACCCGGTTCCGAATTGTGGATCGATGGGAAAGGTTGGGAAATGCTTGTACCTTTTATAGCAGGCAGAGTATCCGTGTGTGTTGGGTTTTCCCTGGCCAGGTAGCACAAATTCGGTTCGAACTGTCCGCTTCTCGCGGTTAATGAGACTGCTTGACCGCCTTGCTACATTGAGTAATAAGTGGAATTATGAGATTATGAATTTGTTCTATGAATTAATTTGTATTGCTCCACTTGCATGCTTAGAGAGGATGCTAATCTAGAATGGTTAAATAAACTAGAAACTGATGCTAAAACTTGAAAGCAAGGATCTACCTTTAGTTGCTTTTTGGCAAGCAAACCCACCAGCCAAAAGCCTCTCATTGTCTAGATGTCGGTGATGTAGTTTTCACCAGACGGGTAAGCCTTGCTGAGTATTAGTATACTCAGCCTTGCTTGTGGCAATATTTTACAGGTATACCTTTGGATGTGGATGCTTTGTCTTGGCCTGCCCAGGTTCCACCTGGCTGGCACATCGAATGGGTTCCGTCCTCTGGCGAGGATCGGGAGGAGTAGCTTCGTGGCAGGCTTCAGCACGGAGTTATTATGTATCGTCGTTACATTGTTTTACTTCCGCTGCAATGAACCTCTAAATTCAGTTGTTATGACTTTTTAAATTCCGCTGTAATGAACTTTTATTTCCGCTGCAAGACTTGTACTCTGATTTAAATTTGAACCTGTTTTGTAATAACTTGTAATATCTATGTGTGTAAGTTAATTGGTGGAATGTTGTAATCTCTGGAACTCACCTTCGTGTGGGCGTGCTGTTGTTTCGATCGAGAAAAGAACGTGGTTTATCGGGTTTAATCCGACGGCGCTCCAGCTTATTCCGGATTAAGTGCCTGACTACTCGGTTAGTGGTCCCGGGGTACTTAACTTGGAATAATTTCGGAGTGGTCCGCCACAGCTGGCATCAGAGCCGAAACAGCGCACCGGAGAGACCAACAAACCTTAAATAAATATTTTTGGAATAAAATTTGCCAACTCGTACTTCCGCCGTGCTTTTCGGTGGAAGGTTGTTGTTAGGACCGCTAAGGATGTTACCTAGAGCGTGAAGCCTATGTGGGTTAAGGGATCACGATATGATAGGTGGCAAATAGTATATTATACTGACTTCCAGCACATTTCATTCTGTCATTTACTTTACGCAATGGTGGGCGCAAGGTACGGCGATTGCTGTAACGTACCACGGCACTATATGAAAATATAGTGGCGGCACATAGTCAATACGCTGTGATGGCGTATGAAAATAGAATAGGATGGTGGGCGCAAGGTACGGCGATTGCTGTAGCGTACCACGGCATCATATGCAGATATGATGGCGGCACAAAGTCAATACGCTATCTCATGAGCGTATGAAACTGTCAATATGTTGCTTTGGTGACATATGAACATTGCCCGTTCAATGTTAAACGTTCAGGTGCCACCTCTATAGTGGGTGGTAATGAATGGAGACGCTTTCATGAGTGCTGGCACGAAAGGTTGATTATACATGCTCTGGAATTTTCTGCAGGTACACTAACCGCGAATCCGTATGTTGAAACGGTTAGAGAAATTCGACTAGTTAATATAGGGAGAGACGGATATTGCCTAGCCACCGGCACTAACTTCGTAAGCCAAAAGTTTATTGGCATGTGTGTTGGCGAGAACGAATAGGCCGCTCATGCTTTGCATCTCACCGGATTAATATCGAATATTAATAAGTGACCAAATCGAACCGCCGTCAAAGAAATTGAAATCACAACCCAAAAATCCTGCTGAGAACAATCTGTTTGCAACCTAAAATCGAAACTGAAAACGTTGCCAAATGAAAAAGTGTTCAACATGAAAGTTGTCATAAATATTATGAAGTAAATGCTGGAGAAATTTCAACGAAAATGGTTCAGTAAAATTGGAGTTATGCTAAAAATGGTAACCCCCTGTCTGCTGGAAATTTCTGGGGACAGTGAGATAAAAATTTAATTTTTACACCATGTTAACGACAGTTTCTGCTCGAACCTCCAACATGAAACTTGTTAGGAATTACTTAAACAATGTTCTGGCCAAATTGGGGAATTTTTGAGCTTGTAGATTTCTAGTTTTGTAATTTTTACCACCCTGCACAGAATCTGTTCTTATTCTTTGGCGCTACCCGGTGCTCACCCTTGCCCCTTTTTCCTTTTGGTTCAGATGGACGCCCTCGCTGACCTGGCTAGCTACCCCAACGACGTGTCTTTCTCTGATTGCTTGGGATGGGAAGGCTTCCCTAGCATCTTGTGGTCGGTTCTACAGGCACTTGGCTACCCTACACCGCCACAATATGAGAGAATCCTCATCCGAGACCGTGGTGTGACTCGTTCCCGTGTGCGTTTGGTGGTACATCGTCACCCGTCGTGTCCTAGTTCCCCCACCTGGACGGTGGAAGTTCATGGACACCACATGGAGACGACTTGTGAGCTAGCTGCTTTGAATGGCATCAGTTCTTTTTGTGCTCAGAACCAGAGCTTGGTAGAGCACCAGTTGCTTGGGCTGTTCCCACCAACTCAGCCGGATGATCCCCACTGGATGAGGCGCTACCTTAGCTCTCCTTTGAGGATGGCGGAGAACCCCGTCGCAGCAGCCGCTTTGATGATGAGGTGGATACGGGCGTATCACCGTTTGCAGGCACTTCTTGGACGGTCGCAGAGCGAGATGCTCAACATTGCTATGGACATGTCCGCTCGCGCCCGTGACATAGGGGTTGAGAGGACCTCTTTGTCCATTGAGGTGACCACTAGAGATACCATGATTGCTGACTTGGAGAGGCAATTGAATGACCTCCAGATTGCACACAACAACACCCAGAATGAGTTAGCACAAACTAGAGAGGAGCTTGAGGAGGTACATGGTACCTTGGAGCATGCGAATGCTATGCTTGCCGCCCATGACGCTCAGCACCTTCTTGAGCAAGAAGGAGGGAATGGTGAAGGAGAGGCCCCTGATTCCGACATGGACACCGAGGATAACATGCCGTCCCTTCCAGCTCCACCTTCACCTATGGGCAGCGAGGCTACCGCTAACAACTTGGATGATTTTTAGAGTGGTAGTAGCAAGTTTACTCCTCCGCTAGGCCTAGATTTTGGCTTCATGTTATAATAGGCTAGATGGAGTTGAGCTTCTCCTTTTATCTTTTGGTGGCAATGTAAATTAATGGTGTGGTTGTGGTGTAAAACTTGATGAAGTGTAATAGCTGTGTTGAAAACATTCTGCAGCTAACCTTGTTTTAATTATTGATGGGTTTTCCAATCCTTTCTGGGCTGTGATGTGAACTACCAAGTTGTTTGGAATTTGTCAAACAAAATGATCACCAAATTGCAACCCCATTGGTTAAGCGAAATAAAAATGGCAACCAAAACACTACAGCTCGGCCTGCTGAAAAACAGCAAATGCAGAGAGCTAAAGATTGAATTTTTCGGCTTAGTTCCAGTCCGAATTTGATTCCGAGCCCAACATGAAAGTTGTAGAGCATAAAATTTCCGAGCTACTGACCGAATGGGAGCATTTGACTTGTTTCCTGTTGGGAGATATGATTTTTCTCCCGAACTGCGTGCTGATTTGTCATTCTGCGCAGTACACTTAATATATTGTCACGTTCTATCTTGTCATTCATTATGCAAGCTTATGGAATGTGGCTAATACAAGTCCCTACTGCAGATGGCAATCACCCGCAGCGGTCACGACGCTAGTGGCTCCAACGCTAACCAGCAGGGGCCAGAGGGGCAGCAACAGCCACCGCCACCTCCTCCACCGCAGCAACCTCCGACGTGGCAGCAGCTGTATGCCACGCAAACGGAGATTCTCCGGAACCTGCAGCATCAGCAGCAGATGATGCAGCAGCAGATGCTTCAGCAGGGAGGTCAACGGGCCCCTCAGCCTCAGGTGGCCAGATATGAGGATTTTCTGGCAGCGCACCCACCGATTTTCTCACGAGCTGATGAGCCCTTGGAGGCCGACACCTGGATTCGAGCTATCGAGTCCAAGTTTACCATCCTGGCGACACCTTGTGCCTCTAACCGCAAGGTCGTGTTCGCGGCACAGCAACTCCGCGGCCCAGCTCTCCTTTGGTGGGAGAACTACCTGGCCCTACAGCAGGAGGGTCATGTAGTTGAGTGGGATGAGTTCAAGGCTGCATTCAAGGCTCATCACATTCCGGCCGGTCTAGTAGAGCGAAAGCTGAATGAGTTTTTGGCGCTGACCCAGGGTATCCGTACAGTGCTTCAGTACGCCCAGGCCTTCAATGGTCTGTGCCCTTATGCGGGTCATCACGCCGACTCCGACGAGAAGAAGCTAGAGAGGTTCCGACGTGGCCTTAACACCAAGTTGAAGGCACAGTTGGCCACCACCCGTGCTGCCACGTACGGCGATCTCGTGAACCTTGCCATCACCCAGGAAGACGCCAATGTGGTGCACAAGGCGGAGAAGAAGAGGAAGACTCCCGCTGGACCGTCAAGCGCGCAGCCACAGAGGTTCCGCTTGGTTCCCCCGGCTGCACCGCAGGGACAGTCCAGGGCACCTCAGGGAGGTGGATGGGTTGCTAGGCCGCCACAGCCTAACGCGCCTCGTTTCCCTCCACCGCCGCAGCAGCAGCAAGCACCAAGGCAAAATGCACAGCAGCCAGCTCGCCCTGGAGCCGGCTATCAGTGCTTCAAGTGTGGAAGCAAAGATCATTTTATCAAGGATTGCCCGCAGAACAAGCAGCAAAACCAGCGCCCGGGAAATCAGCAAGGCAAGGGCAAGCAGCAGCAGCGTGTGCAAGTTCGGCAAGGACGGCTCAACTACACCACCTTGGCCGACTTACCCGAGGGAGCCCCAGACATGACTGGTACCTTCCCTATCTGCACTCAACCTGCTGTGATATTGTTTGATTCCGGGGCAACACATAGTTTTATAAGCACAAGGTTTCATGTGAAATGCGGATTAAAATCATACCATACCAAATCATCGTATGTGATATCAACTGCGGGAGGTAAAATTGCATCCAACCAAGTCACACGAAAGGTTCCAATCAGGCTGGGAAGTAAAACATTTCCTACTGATTTGATTCTGCTTGGAATGGAAGGAATTGACATTGTGTTAGGAGCCAATTGGATGACTCAACATAAGGTTGTCCTAGATGTTGCGGAACGAGTTGTTGAGATAAACTCGCCTACGCAGGGCCCGAGTGTGCTATATCTGCCACAACGGACTCGCGTCGATGCGTGTGCTTACACAATGGTAGAAACCCAACTAAAGGACATTCCGGTGGTATGTGAGTATGCCGATGTATTTCCGGATGACTTACCTGGGATGCCGCCGGATAGAGACATTGAATTCGTGATTGAACTTCAACCTGGCACAGCACCTATATCAAAGAGACCATATAGAATGCCGCCCAATGAATTGGCTAAATTAAAAATTCAACTCCAAGAATTGCTAGATAAAGGTTTCATTCGTCCAAGTGTTTCACCTTGGGGATGTCCCGCTATCTTTGTGAAGAAGAAGGACCATTCCTTGAGGTTGTGTATTGATTACCGGCCTCTCAATGCGGTAACTATTAAGAACAAGTACCCACTCCCCCGTATTGACATATTGTTCGACCAACTAGCTGGCGCCAGAGTGTTCTCCAAGATTGACCTTCGCTCTGGCTATCACCAAATCAAAATCAGGCCATGTGACATTCCAAAGACTGCCTTTTCCACACGATATGGACTTTATGAATTCCTGGTTATGTCCTTTGGACTCACGAATGCCCCAGCCTATTTCATGTACCTCATGAATTCGGTCTTCATGTCTGAACTAGACAAGTTTGTGGTGGTTTTCATTGACGACATTCTTGTATATTCCAAGAATGAGGAAGAGCATGCTGAGCACCTTCGCATTGTTCTTCAAAGGCTGAGAGATCACCAGCTCTACGCCAAGTTCTCCAAGTGTGAATTCTGGTTAGAGAGCGTGAAGTTTTTAGGTCACACGGTTTCCAAGGATGGCATATCCGTGGATCCAACCAAGGTACAAGAGGTGCTAGATTGGCAACCACCTACCTCTGTCCACGAGATTCGGAGTTTTCTGGGTTTAGCCGGTTATTACCGTCGTTTTATTCCGGATTTCTCTCGGATAGCAAAGCCCATGACCGAACTCTTGAAGAAGGGAGTTAAATTTGAGTGGAATGACAAATGTGAGGAAACTTTCCACACCTTGCGAAGACATTTAACTTCAGCCCCAGTTTTGGCTCAGCCCGATTGCACCAAGCCTTATGATGTCTATTGCGATGCATCAGGCACCGGTCTTGGCTGTGTTCTCATGCAAGAAAACCGAGTGATTGCTTATGCTTCTCGAGCACTTCGGCCTCATGAGCAAAACTACCCCACGCATGATCTTGAGTTAGCAGCGGTTATTCATGCTCTCAAGATGTGGAGACACTATTTGATGGGTGTTCCCTGCAACATATACACAGACCACAAGAGCCTCAAATATGTTTCACTCAGGCACATTTGAATATGAGGCAGCGAAGATGGTTGGAGTTAGCAAAGGACTATGACCTTAGTGTGCATTATCACCCCGGGAAGGCTAATGTAGTTGCGGATGCGCTAAGCCGCAAGGCTCGTTGTCATTGTCTTTCCGTGGAGTCCTATGCCGACACCCTGTGTCACGAAATGGCAAAGCTCAATTTAGAGATTGTTCCACACGGGTACTTCAACCATATTGCAGTGGAACCAACCTTGCACGATCAGATTGTTGTAGCCCAATTAAATGACGCGAGCATTAAAATCCTTAGAAGGAAATTGTCTAAGGAGAAGGTAAAAGAGAAATACAAGTGTTTCCGATTGGATGGGCAGGGAGTGATGTGGTTTGGGCCTCGCCTCGTGGTGCCCAAAAACACGGAACTCCGGAGGAAGATTATGGATGAGGCACATCTCTCTAAATTTTCTATCCATCCCGGCAGCACCAAAATGTACCAAGATTTGAAACAAAACTTTTGGTGGACTCGAATGAAGCGAGAAATTGCCACGTATGTGTCGGAATGTGACACATGCCAGCGGGTTAAGGCCAGCCACTTGAAGGTAGCAGGCACGCTTCAACCTCTACCTATTCCCTCATGGAAGTGGGAAGATATAAGTATGGATTTTAATTGTTGGACTTCCCCGGACCCCTCAGGGGCACGATTCTATTTGGGTGATTGTGGATCGCCTTACCAAGACCGCGCATTTCATTCCAGTCAATACCACTTATGCTGCTAAGAGGTACGCAGAAATTTATTTGGAGCGGATCGTTTGCCTACATGGGGTACCCAAGACGATAATTTCAGATCGTGGTGCTCTGTTCGTAGCCCGCTTTTG